>BFEA01000105.1:1305548-1322950 GCA_003427395.1 Chara braunii | reverse complement strand
AGAGAGAGAGAGAGAGAGAGAGAGAGAGAGAGAGAGAGAGAAGAGAGTCACCTACCTTAGATGAGGTTGCTGAACTCTGCGCTGTTGAGCGCTTGGTGACTGGAACTCCGAAACTGTTTAATATGATAATTTGTTGGAATTTTCTAAGCTGCACATATTTGGACTTTGCATGTCTGGACTCCAGTGTGGATTTTGTTTGACCTCTCAATGTGTGTATGTGCTCAAGGTGTCAAGTAGTGAGGCTCAATGCAAGTATGACAAGCGGAATTACTAATTTACTATAGCAGTCGAGTATACAGTCGAAGACTGCTGGTTAACGGAGACCCAAAATTTCAGCATTTTTTTAATGCTATTTATAAGAAAATCTGAAGGCCTTTTTAACCAAACTTTGCATCATTCCATGCAGTAGACACCAAACAAACCACCCAAAAACAAAACACAAAGAGAAACAAAAACAGGGTGAAACTGTGAGGCAAAAGTGCACTTGAATGAAGATTTATATTCAGAGAATACAGCTTACCCCGTTAACCACTGGTGCAGTCAAACCCACCCATCTCATGCTTTACTCATTCCCACCTCCTTAACTCACAGCTTATATTGGGTGAACAGCATGCAGGGTGCTAAAATAGAACCCACCCTGTGCATAACAAAAAAGGGGGCGGCCAACCCACAACGTCATTCATGACGTGCTGTGTGTCTCAAGAATGATTTAAAATCACAGCATCTGTGCAGAATGATACCTCACCAAGAGACGACTCTCGAGCAAAAAGCTGTCCCTCACAATATTGCATAACCTGCACAATTCCAGTCTGAGAATTCTGCAGTTTGACAGTGCTATCCTTTCGTTATGATTACAAATTCCAATTCGGAGTCTGTTTGCTGTGTTTTGTGAGTATGTGATGTGCCTCTGATGTACGTATGCCGTGTGCTTACCTGCTGAGTTCTGGGTCCAAGTCTGAGTCTGTGTCCTAACTCTGGTGGCCATGTGGTGTGGCTGGCTGTGCATCAGACAGGGATAGAATAGACATAGGGGTAGGATGATGGACACGGGGGAAAGTTGGCAATAGGGACACGCCGAGGTTAGAAGGGCAGCTCGGGACGTAAGTAGAATTTGCTAGGGACCCTCGTTAAGGATTTTCCCGGCAAGTTGGCCAGCCTAGAAGGGTCCAGTAGCTTTCCAGGAGGTCATGATAGCCAGGCCCCAAATGTAGACAGGTTGAGAGGTAGATCCAGAACATGCAGGTAGATATCAAACTGTAATGATGCACCCAAGGGCGGCGGGGTAGAGGCAAGAAGTGCCCAGCCAACAGGTATTGGAGGCTGGGCATCGAGAGTACATTATTCGGTGCAATGAGTAGTCCGCTCATTCACCAAGCAGTCATGCTGCTGCTGCACCCAGAGCCAGAGTGCAGAGGCGCACTCGGAGGTGAAGGTGGAGCTTGAGGTTGAGCAAGAAGACCTCCATGGCTATGAAGGAGTAGCAGGGAGAGGTAGGAGAAGCCCTAGGCTATGGAGTTACAGTGAGAAGACCTTCCAGCTGTGCTACGGAAGAATAAGATGGGCACCCAGAATGAGACTTACCTTTGGCTATGGTGGGCATTCACACCCAGAATGAGACTTACCTTTGGCTATGGTGGACCTTCATCTTCATTTCCCGTGCTGGCGCTGCACCAAGAAGGCCCCTGCTGGGGTACTGGTTGTGCATATCGTCATTTGGAGGAATAGCTATGGTGGTAATGGAGAGGAGAGCAGCATGAGAGCAATGTGTTGTTGTTTGAACATCCGTGGAAGCCGTGGATGCTGTGCCATAGCTAGTTGCCATACCAAGTGGAGACAAAAAGACCAGCGAGCTATAAGAGAGCTCATTCTAGTCTGGCAGTAAGGGGGATCATTCGGCCATTGATTATTGTTCATTGACTCATTGTTATCGTATTTCTTCACCCTGGCTGGTCTTGGCAGGACCCTCCACTAGGGGTTAGGAGCTTGCGTACTACCCCGCGCACAGAGTAGAGCTTTAGTCATATCCTGATGACGGCTCCGATGGTCTGGTTGCCAGTAATGCCCAGTTGCCCATCCAGTGTCCCAATAGTTGGGAGTGTCTTTCACCCTTCTGCCCTCAGCCTACGGATGAGACGTCCAACTTGTGAGAAATCCAATGCCCTGCTGGGAGATCCTATAGACCACACAGGATCTCCTTAATTGCCAGTAAGATGGCACTCTACAGAGAAACCGCTCTGATACCAGTTGCATTTAACCCGCACTGCATGCATCGTGGACTCTCACTTGGTCACCATGCACACGGCAACAAGGCACTCGACAGAATTGACAGAGATGATCACACAAGCACAAGAACGTACACTGTTTGACGTTTAAGTCTAGTGACGATGAATTCCCCTTCTCATGCCCCCAAAAGCTAATTAAACTAGAATAGTAGTCTTCCACCCCCGCTGGTCTCTATACCAGCCCTAGTGACTGCCCGTCTATCATCTTCTTCACTCAATACTACACCGTGTAATGCTGCAGAGTTCCATGCTGCTCTCTCTCCTGCTGATGACTGTTGGAAGATCTGAATGTGCTGGAGCTCTCCCTGCTGACCGCCACATGAGTATCCCCCAACTCTTCCCTTCTCCATCGTTTCCTTTTCCCCAAGGATCCCCGGTTCAGCACCACCATTCTCCTTCTTGGCACTTCATCCCCACCACCGAAATTGCTACGGCACCCACCCAGCGTCCGAACTGCGATTACGCCGGCCTTGGTCTTCTCTGACAACCCAGCCACTGCTGGCGCTGCCTGTCGGCCACTCCTTCCTCCCGCTAGAGCAACTCACCATGAGCGGCCTACGGTCTGTCTGTCGAACTCCCTCTGACCAAGATGTCTTTGACTTGGTCCAGCCTTCGTGAGATATGTTGGACGGTCTTCTGTTCAGCCAGTAGGCACTGCCTTCCTGAGACATCTGGTTTCGGCCTTGCCCTCCTAGGTCCCAGACAGCCTGGCCTGGCCCAATCCCTGGCCTGACAGGGTTTTACCCCCTTGGGCCTGTGCCCAGGGCCTTCTGATCCTCTTCTGTGTGCTGGGAGGACCTAGGGTCGTTGCAGACTTGTGTCTCTGGCTTATCGACTGAAAAGAATCCACAAATGAGCCTAGCTAAGCTGGCACACCCATGAACTGTCGAAATACAGACTTGAGTTCGAGTCCAGATGCAACCAGATGAACAAAATAAAATAATTCTGAATGACCTGGGGCAGGTCAGTTCAATGTTTTTTTTTTTTTTTTTTTTTTTTTTTTTTGAGAAAAACAGAACCATTTGGTTCTGGCTCCTACCATTCTGGGGAGCGACAGTCCGGTTCCTATTCCCCCGGCAAGTCAATATGGAAAACATGGGTGACTCTCGCACGCTCCTCCCCATTATGGCTGGGAGGTCCGAGTGGACGGCATTGATTACTTCCCTGAGGAAGGATGTACCACCCCTCACCCCTGCCTAATTTACCCTGTGCTATTTGATCTGTCTGTCTGTTGCCAGTCTGTCTGAACCCAGTCCCGCTCCTCTCAGCTGTGATGCTGTTGGGTTATTGTGTTATGCTAGAGCGGTCTGGAATGTCTGCGATCCTCTTGAAGTCTCTGACATCCTAGGCCCTATATGCCTTATTCCTGTCTAACCTTACAAAATTAAAACCCTCAAGCTAAAATCCTGGACCCTTGTTGTCTGTAGTGCGTTTTTATGGTCTGTCCCTGTTCGAATTTTCTGTGTTTAAGCTGTTGAATATGCCTATAGTTTCTTGATGGGGTAGTTGTGGTGGGGGAGGCGGTGACTGAGGGGGTTTGTGCAGAGGTGAAGGTTTTGGGATTCTGGGCCTATGGGCTTGGGGTTATGGGCTTGAGACGGGAGAGCGAGGGTAAATGCGGTAAGGGAGGGGCTGTGTTACAATTGGGGTGGACGGGTTTTGTTGTAGTTGGGAATTTCTGAGGCGTGTAGGGGTCCAATGTGGGGGTTCTCTGGTGGTGTCCTGTTTTGTTGTGGTTAGTATGTGTGTGGGTGGGTTAGCTTGGGGGGTGTAGTGGGGTGTATGCTGCGCGTTGTTAAGGTTTTGCCCTTGGCTGGTTGCTGAGGGCCAGAATAACCAAATAGGGAGTTTTGTTCTTCTTTTTTCCCACCTTGCCTTCCCCAAAATCTACACTCCCTCTGCTCCCCTCTAGCTATGCCCCTTTAACCCTAAACCCTCCTTCCAACTCTTAACCCTACCCCCTCTTTTGGTCTTTCTCATTTTCATTCTCCCTTACTTGTCCATCTCCCTTGACCTCTACCCTTTCTCTATTCTCCTCTGGCGCCTTCCCTTTAAACCCTGAATCCCCTTTTTTCAGAACCCTAAACTCTAGTCTTTCCCTCTCTCTCCGTTTTGACCTTTGGATTTTAATAGCAAACAGATTGCTGAACATTAACTCGTATCTGTTCTAGGTTGTCCTTATCTAGGTTTGTATCTTGTCTTTTGATGTGCTTGAGCCTTAAATCTTAGAGCCTCCCCTTCTCTCCCTTTATACTATGTGTCCTCTTTCTTTCGTGTCGAGTTGACGTTGCTGCTGTTTCCTTTTGGCCTATCCTTTTCTATTTTGGCTTGGTTTTCCATCTGTCCCGATCCTCGGTTTTGGAGTGCTGTCCTTGCCATTTTTGCTTCTTCATGGCACTAGTCTTTACTTCCTCTTACCCTCCCCTATTCTATGGTTGCACGTGTTCCTTCTCCGAGTTTTCCTTTCTTATCAGTCTAAGTCCATTGCGCTTGTGTTATTCTGACTTGTTCTTGGGCTGTCCGGCTCCCACCAGTTCGTGAATTGAAGGGTTTTTCCGTTTATCCTTGCCAATAGCCCCTCCTTCAGCCACTGTTGTTCAAATTCTTTCTGTATTTTGGTCCTCTTCTGATCCTCTATTTCCTTGTCCATTTTCCCAAGCACTCGCCTCCATTCCACTCTAACTCCTGTTTCTACCATTTCCCTTGCCTCTTCCCATGATTCATTTGCCGTTATTTTCTTTTTTCCTATTGTGTTTCCACATCTGGCTCTCCATATTACCCACAGGGTTGTTCTTCGCAGTAATTCTGTGATCTCTTTATCTTCCTCGGGGATTATACCTTCTCTGTCTATTGCTGTTAGTAGAAGGAATTGGTCTGTCGGGAATTCATTGTTAGATAGGTTGGTCCAAGCCTTTTTGCACTTGAGCCAGAGTGCTATGGCGTGCTGGCATTCCAGTAGGCAGTGAGTTAGTGTTTCTGCTACCTGCTCCTGGCACATTTGGCGTGTGTTGAGGATTCCGTTCTATCCTCCCTTCTCCTCTTTGTTTCTAACCACTCATTGGTGGGGACTGCCATGTAAATTATCAACCATTGCAAGCTTCTCACTTTCTGAGGTCTGATCGTTGCGTAGTAGGACCATGGGATTGTTTGCAAGAAAGCGGGGTTTACTTGGAGGTTTTTTTCCCACCTTGCCGCTATGATCGGTTGTGGGTTTTCTAGCTTGCGTCTTATCCTATACCCCCGTTTTACTGTGTATTCGTGCAGTGGGATCCACTTTTTGGCTCTTCCCCTCCGTCTATTATGATACCAGCCCCACTCATTGGGGTCGACTTCTAACTCCGATATGTCTTTATTTGGTCTAAACAAACAGGTGGGGGGTTCTACTTTCCTTCTTCCTTTCCTTAGTCCTTCTTGCTCGTTTTTAAGTTCTCTGACCGTCCTCAGGTCTTGTAGGGCAAAGTCTAGGCTGATTAGGGTGTCTTTTCTTACCTCCACTATTGCTTTATCTGCGTCCTCCAACTCATGAACTTCAAATTTGGCTATGCGCCTATCGGTTCCCTCGTATCTTATGAAACGAAGGGCTACTGAGGGTGTTTCTTGTGTCTTTAATGTTGCCCAGTCTCCTTTCTTCCAAACTATACTTCTTTTTAGTGCTGACCTCCAAGCTATTGGGATACTGTCTATCATTAAGTTTTTTCTGTAAATTGTGATGGCCTCTCAATTTAGTTCTAAGGTTTCCTTTTGATTTCCACCTGCTATTTCCTTCATCCCATATGTGTTCGATCTTCCATATGCCTCTCTCTACCCAAGTCCTCCATCTCTTCCCCTTCGCCTTGAGGGACCATGTCTTTCCATTTTGATCTTTCAAGAAGTCATTCCCAAATAGCGGTTGTCTCAAAATTTTCTCTTTTGTTCTTGGACTTCTTTTTCTTTGTGGGAAAGCTTCCCTCCATGCTGCTATCAGTTTTGCCCAGTGGCCGCTTGGAAGCTTCCCTCCATGCTGCTATCAGTTTTGCCCAGTGGCCGCTTGGGGGATCAGCGTTCGGTAACTGGTTCCTTTGTCTAGGTCTGCCTCCTTCTCTTCTGGGTGTCCAGTATCTGTTCATGATCCATGCGTGATCCTCTATGCTGTCATGTGCTTTAAATGGTAGCAGGTTTCTTATTTGGTATAGGGCCATTTCTTGCCATGGTAGTTCCGTTTTTAACAACAGTCTTAAGATCCACTTTGTCTGGAGAGCTTTATATTCCGTTATGGGATCTATGAGACTGATCCCTCCTTCCTCTATTGGATTGGTTACATATTTCCAGGCTACTTTGGATATGAATTGGTTCTTGGATGCGTCCCCTGTCCATAAGTAAGCTGCTGCTTTTCTCTTTATGTCCTTCGTGAAGTTGGTGGGTGGGTCCCAGATTGACGCTGTGTACCAGACCATGGAGAAGATCGATGAATTGATGACTATCGCCCTACCCATCAACGATGTGTAGATCTTTTGCCATCCCTTATACTTATTCATGACAGCTGCGAGTAGGCCCGTTGCTATTGAGTTGCTGGTCCCTGCTAGGGTAACTGTGATTCCCTAGGATTTAAAAGGGACTTGGTGGTCCATTCAGTGTAATCCCTGTGTTGATTCATTGTTTGGAGGGGGGGGTATTTTGGAAAGCCACCATCCTATTGTTTTCTTCCAATTTATCTTCATTTCAGACGCTAGGTGGAAGGCTTCCATAGCCCTTGTTAGTGCTAGAAAGGATGAATCCGATGCCCTTATGAGGACTGTTTGGTCGTCCGCGAATAGCATCATTGTTGGAAGCTGGATCCGCTTGTTCCGTCCGTCATCCAGGGTCTGCAATCTTTCTATGGAGGGGTCCTTTCTCAGGAAAGTGGCTATTGCTTCCATGACAAAGAGAAATATTGGAGCAGCTAGTGGATCCCCTTGCCTTACCGATCTCGTCATTCTGTACGAATCTGATAGGTGGTCGTTGACCTGGACTTTCCCCCTTGCGTCCGCGTACACGACTCTCACCTAGCTCCTAAAAATTGTCCCCACTCCCATTTTCTCCATGCACTGCTGAAGGAAGTCCCAGTTGACTTGATCGTAGGCTTTTTCAAAGTCAAAGAAGAGGATGGCAACTTGTATCTTCTTATCTCTTACTAACTTGGTTGTTTCATTCAGACAGATTACGCTGTCCAGGATGAATCTTCCTGGGATGAAACCTGTTTGATCTAAATGGAAACATTTATCAGTTACATTTCTTATTCTATTGGCAAGGACCTTTGCTATTATTTTATAGGCTACTGTTAGTAAGGATATTGACTTATAATTCCTTATGTCCTCCCTTTCCCCTTTTTTGTATAGTAGTGTTACTACTCCCGTGCTAATGTCTTCTCCTAATGTCCCTCTCTTATATGCTTCTTGGTAAAATCGTAGGAGATCCCTCCCTAGCAAAGGCCAGTGCTCCTGCCAAAATTCTTTCGTTAGCCCGTCGATGCCTGGGACCTTGTTTGGTTGCATGGAGTCGAGTGCTCCATGTACCTCTGCTAGACAAAGGTCTTTGTCTAAGTATGCTGCTGCTTCTGGTTTGATGCAGTTGTCAAGGTGTCTCATGAACTTTTCCCTAGCTTTCCTGATAGCTCCACTATTTTCTCCTGTTGACTGTGATGTATATAATTTTTTGTAGAAGTTAGTGGCTATTTATAGGAGTTCTTTCTGTTGGTTTTTGAGAGTTCCCTCTTCATCCCTCAGTTCCAGGATCCTGTTGTTTCTGCAGTTGGATTTGATTCTTTGGAAGAAGAATTTCGTCATTGATTTGTTACTCTCCCGGTCCTTTATCCTTGCTCTAATGCTCAGGCCCCTTCTCTTCCAGTCCGCCCATTGGGCCAGTTCTTCCTTTGCCGAGGAGAGTAAGTTTTCGTACATTGGAGAGCCTGGGTTGCGGATTAGGTTATATTCTGCTGTTTCTACGATGGACTCTAGGAACTCTTGTCTTTCCCTTCTTCTTCTGGCTTCGTTTCTTGATTCCTTGCTTACGCGCTGTAGGGCTTTTCCAAAATTTGTGACTGTGCCTTCCCCTTGCATTCGTTGAGTGTAATCCTCCCATGTTTGTCTAACCACCTTTCTGAAAACCTCTAGCTTTAGTAAGGAGTTGTTGACTTTGTAGAATCCTTGGCCTGCAACATTATCTAGGCCAAAGTTCAATATGAGTCTTATTTGCTTGTGGTCAAACCCCCCGTAGAAGGGGGTTCTAAAGACTGTTGAAGCAAGTACAGTCCTTGATAGTGATTCAGAGATGAAGAAATAGTCTATCCTAGATAAGGATGTTCTGCCCTGTTGTGTCCTCCTAGTGCACGTGAATCTCTTGGCTTCTGGGTATCTTGTCCTGAACGGGTCTATTAGTTCCTTCTCCGTGATAAAGTCTAGCATTATATGGGCTTCCGCTTCGTCATACCCCTCCTTGGCATGCGATATTCTGTTAAGGAGTGGGTCTACTGTAGCATTCCAGTCTCCCACTGCTATGGTATGTCGGTGGTTCGGGCATTCTTGTTTGATGACCTCTATTACTTCCTTTCTTTGGGCGTTAGTGTTTGGGGCGTATACATTTAGTAGAGTTATTTCTTCCTGTCTGTAGCTGAAATCTATCCTAATCCATCTGCCTCCCTCAGTATCCTTGGTTACTTGGTTTATTTGTACTCCCGCCGATGCTGGGCCGGGGCTACTTACCCATTCTGCTCTCCATACATATCTCAGTCTTCTCTCTATTTCCTCTTGTATGGATTTGTGTTCATCGGAGCTGGTTAGATGTGTTTCTTGTATGCAGACTATGTCTGGTGGGTTATTGTCAAACCATTTGAGGTTAGCTGTTAAACTGAACCATTTTGTCGGGGTTGACAAAAGGGTGGCCAGCCCATGTACGTTCCATGATCTTATATCTAGTTCCGCTTTTTTCTTCGCTCTGTGGTGCTCCTTCTCCCCTCCCTCATTTTGCTCACCCCCCCCGTCCATGGTTCAATGTTCCAGCCTAACCGGTTCAGTTGATCTGGCCTAATTCAAGGGGATGGTGTGGACATCATTTGCAAGGTTGCCCCCTCTCCCACCTCCTGCAGATCCTGCAGCCTGTCTCCCAGCTCCCTTTGTCCCATCCTGTGGATTTTTTGAGCAAAGGTGATCGCCAGGCTTGCCGCTGGTAATTCCGACAATACACTTGTGCCCAGGGCTGTGTATGGTAGCTGTGAGATTTGCCACCAAGGACGCCATTGCAGGTTGCTTTTTAAGGAAGACCGTGGGCTGTATATGGCTACCACTGCTCTTACATCCAAGGTTTCCTCCTTGCTTTCAGTCCCCCTTCCATTCATGGTGGGGACCCTCAGCGTTTCCCCCAACACCCCAACTTTGATTGGTTCTTTTTCTGAGACCGTAGATGTAAGCCTCTCCTCTATACTTTGACCCTTTTCCAATCTGGGGAGAGCGAAATTAGTTGCTGTTGCTATCTGCCAGTCCTCTGTCTGCACATCAAACATCATGGCCAAGATCGTTCTTGAGGGTAGCAGCATCTTACTTGTTGTTACAGTCTTGTTCCAGAACTCCGTCTGCGTACAGTCGTTTAAGGAGCCCACTGTGACTGTTGTCAATCTCATTTCCTCATTCAGGTCCGACAACCTTTGGATCTGTGCTTCCAACACCGCAGACTGCAGCAACAACGTTTCTTTTTCATTGCCCTGCTCTTCCTGTCCTTGCTGTTCTCCTGGGTTGTTCTCTTTCCTTCCCTCTTCCCTTTGCCCCTTGTTGTTCCCCCTTTGTTCCCTGGTTTCCTTCACCTTCTCTCTCCTCTTATTTCCCTTCATCTTCTCCTCCTCCCCCTTTTTGTTGCAGGTCTTTGGCAGTTCGGGCATCCTGTACCTGTCCTCCCTCCATTTTCCTCTTCCTCCTTGCCCTTCACTCCCCACTCCTCTCTTTTGCATCCTTGCCCGGTCCCTCTTAATTCGGCAGTATTGTTGGGCATAATATTCTATCATTTCCTCCTCTTCATTGAGCGACTCATATGGGTTTGCTGTAAGTGGGATCTCCTCCACCCTTGCCTTCACTTCCTCTCTCACGTAGGCCATATGCAATTCAAACATGCTTGCCCTCTGTGCCCTCATTGTTTGAATATATTCCCTGATTTCTTCGATGGGTCTGTTATCCCATTCCTCTTCTTCCTGCCCACAGTAGTAGTCCTCTCCGACTTTTCTTTTGATAAATTCTTCTTTGGTGATTTCCCCCCCTTTCCTCTTTGTCCCACTTCTTTTGTCCTCGAGCATTTCCACATCCTGTCCTTGTGCCTCCTCGTTCTCTGCATTAGTTCCTTTTCTTGGCCCGCTCTCGAGTTCCCCTTGCGTGTGTATTGTACCACCGTGCTGTCCGATGTGTTGTTCGCTGCTGTACCCGACTGAGTTCCGTTCCTCTTCCCTTCTTTTACCGCTTCCAACCAATTTCATTCTGCCAGTTCCTCTGTTTCGTCCAGGTCCATTTGGAGGTCTCTTAACCTTCTCTCCTCTTGCACTCTTTCTTTGTTTAGTATCTGGTCTGTTGTGAAAATCTTGGTGGATTTCTTGCTGACTTTCTTGGTCTGCCAACTGCTGTCAGATGGGGGGTAGATGTCTGGTCTTTGGGTTGGCTCCCCTTCCATGACCCATACCCAGTCCGGGGTCTCTAGGTTGTCATTAAAGACCCATCCTATATACTTAGCATCCCTGACAAACCAGAAACCAGGCTCTCCTTCGACCTCCTCGAGGCTGGTTGGTTTCAACGGTCTGTTTCATGCTGAGTCTGTGTTCTTTGGGCACCTTGGGTCTATTCCCATGTGGCCTCTCTGTCTGCATTTGAAGCACAACGGGTTGCTTTTGGTGGAGACTACAACCTTCACTATTTGGTCTCTGACTGCAAAGTGCCAGATTTCTGGTAATTGCGGTGAGACTGCGACCTGGGCGTTTAGGCATGCCATCATGGTGTCATGTTGCGGTACTAGGAAGTCCGGAGTGGGTGTGATCCAGTCCTCGATCGGGAATTGGTCGTACTCCTCCTGCAATCTTGCCTTGATTGCCCCATGCAGTCCCTCCCGTATTCCATCGAACTGAATCCAAAAGTACTTCTGCATCAACTGCTGTCGGTACCTAGAGGGGGAGGCCTGTGTTGCTTTGGCTGGCGCCCAAGGGTAGACCGTAACCACTGACGAATTGCAGGTAAAGGATTTGTTCTTAAGGAAATCTGCCTGTTTTCCTTCTTTGCAGACAACCATTATTGTGTTCCTTCCTCTACTATGGAATGTTACCTTTGGTTCTGTTCCCGGGATCGGTTCTATGCTCTTGAGTTTTTCCCACAGCCATTTCAACTTTTCCGCCCTGTTGAGTTCCTGGCTTTTTTTGGAGAAGGTGAAGAGGACTGCATGTTTAGAATATAATTCGTCCAGGGACGGCAGCGATTCCCTTGGATATTCCCATATCACTACTTCCTCCTTTGCCCCGTTTCCAATGTCGACTAGCTCTGTCCTTTTTGTCATCTTCACTTTTGTCTTCTCTGCAAGCCAATTCTGGGTTTCCATTCCCATTCCTTCTCTTGCCATCCCTTTCTTCCTTCGGTTATTTCCCTTGCCTTTCTTTCTTGGTGGCCCTCACCGACTGATCTTTGTTTTTTCTTATGGGCTGTATGATCTGTCTTTCTTACCCTTTGATTATCTGCTGTGCAGGACTCCGAAGTGCTGTCTGTTGGCGTTGGTGTGCCCCGCGTCTCGTTCAGAACCAGTAACTGATGGTTTCTGTTGGGGGGATGGGATTGATGCTAATTTCGGAGCTTAGCCTTGCTACCCCCTTCTACGGTATTAAGATCTCCTGGGCTCCCGTCAAGCACTGATTTGGAGTCTAGCTTGGTGGGATCTCAGGGGGCTGAGAGCAGTCTGGGTGTAGCTTGCTGTTTCGGGTAGGTAGCTGAGTGATGCTGGACGCCCAGAGTTCAGGGAAAAAAAAAAAAAAAAAAAAAAAAAAAAAGATTTTAATCTTAATGAATCGTTGAATGTTAATTAATATCGGTATTATTAGTTAATGATTAATGTTAGTAATTCTTAAATATTAATTGGTTGTTTGGGGTTATGTAACAAGGGATGATGCTTGTATAGTTCGTTGTAACGGAGGGGTCGGGGTGGGATCGGGATGGGGTCGGGATGGGGGTCTTAGTGGAGATAGGAAGAAAGCGGGGTGGAGCTGGGGAGGGAACGAGCTGAGATCGGGGTGGAAACTGAGGTGGGATCAAGTCGGAATTGGGTTGGGACGAGGCAGGGAAGGATCGGGGGGGGTGGGGATCGGCGCAGGGTAGTAGATCCAATCGGGATAGGGTCGATTGTGAAGGGCGTCTTGGGGTAGGACTATAGTTTGTGATGGGAACGGTCTCGATGTGATGATCTAAGCTGGATTAGGATGGAAGCAGGGGGGGGAGGGCTGAGGTGGGATCGAGTCGGGATTAGGATGGATCCGGGTTGAATAGTTGGTCGAGGTTGGGGTGGGGTCGGGGTGGAACCGGATCGGGATCGGTATAGAGCCGGGGTGGGGATGCGTCTCAGTCGAGAGTGGGGTGGGGGGAACTTGGGGATGGAATATCGGGTTGGGTTGAAGCCACGATTGTGATGGGGGAGAGATCGGGGTGAGGATCAGAACCGGATTGGGCTGGTGCGGGGGGGGTAGCGCTTGGGGTGGGTCCTCGTTTGGATTTGGATGGATCCGGGGTGGAGGGTTGATTCGAAGTTGGGCTGGAGTCAGGTGTTTCCCTTCCTATTCCTCGTACGGGTGCTTTCTCCTCCTGTTGTGACTCAATTAGGAAGGCTCCTTTTCCGAGAAAAGGTTGGGGTTTGGCTGTGTACCGTGTCTTCTACTCAGTTTGTAAACTAGTGTCTGTCTCCGTGTGTTTGTAGAATCTGGCGCTTCGGTCTGCTGGTGGCAGGATGACTCGTGATCTTATGCCCTGACCTACCAGATGCTGCTTAGAGGAGCGGAGAGGAAGATTGGGAGAAGAAGACTTTATCTCCGCGGTGCAGTCTCCCCTATTCTTCTTTCTTGCGCTCGTTCCTGATGTTGCTTTCGTCTTTTGTAGGTCTCGCTTGGCTTTGGTGGAGGGATGCTTTCGATCCTACCTTGGTTGCCGAAATGTCCTGCCCTGACCTTTCCTGCCGTGATGATTGCTGCGCTACTCCTCTCTGATGCTGTGATGATCGCCTTACTGGGCCCCTTGATGTTTGCCCCTTTTCTCTCTCGAGCGTTTTGTCTCTTCTCTCTCCTTCCTCTTTCCCCTTCTGTCGACCTTGTGTCTTTTCCGGGTCCTAGGAAAATCTCTCCCCCTCCTCCCGACTCTTGGTGACTCTTATAACTTCTCTCTCTCTCCTATTTTTCTACGTGCGTGTTTTCCTCAAGATCTATTTGAGGGTGCCACGCACGGAGGTGTGCAAGGACTTCTCTGTATCCCCTTTTCCCGCCTTACCCTCTCCCGCTCAGTTTTGGCCGTGGAAAAAGGGAAGGTGCTCGCCTACTTGCTCCCTGTGAAAGTCGAGTGCTCGAGCCCTGCCTATGGTGCCGGCCCGAAACTTCGCGCCAGGCGTTAGCGTTCCCCGAGCGGTGCTCGTTTTCCTTCCACTACCCTTTTGTCAGCTCCTCTCTTCCGTTCTATACTTGTAGCATTCGTCCCTGCTCTTCTCCCTCCTCACTTTCCCTCTTGTTTCTGTCCTTGCTTGTCCTTTCGAGTCGTGTCTTTTCCCATTATTAGAAATCTCCCTTCTCTCTCCCTCTCCCTTTACTCGTTTGTCTTTTCTCTTTCCTCTCGGTCGTCTGTCTCCTCTTCGTTGAATCTTGGTGTCTTCGTCCTCTTTCCCTGCTCGCCTCTCCTCCCCTCCCTTTTTCGGTATGGCTCGTGGTAATGATGAGGATGCCACGTCCGAAGGCGTGGCGAGACGTGACGACTTCGGGCTCTCCCTGCCTTGCTGTTTTCCCGCTCGAATTCGCTGAATGATGTGAGAGGCGCACTCTTGCAAGCGCGGCAAAAATTGAAAAATTTGAAAAAGGCCGGCGACGCTGGCCCGCAGATTAGCGCTGTGCGTAGCGCTCACCGAGCGGCGCTGTCGCGAATCTCCGTCCTTCCAGTTCAATGTTGATATCTTCCGTCACCCTTTTTTTTCTGAAAAGAAAAGAGAGGTGGAAGAAAAGTGAGCGGGAGCGAAATGAAAGAAAACTAATTGCAACATCACATTGAAAGCCAGATAGTCGAACACTGTCCAGAAAGCAGAAAGCACCAAGTCACACCAGTGGAGACCAAAGCAATGTCAGCCCCTTTCTTGAGTTGGCAATGGAGACCAAAGCAATGTACTCAGTTGGCAATGAACTGGGTTGTCAATGTAGACCAAAGCAATAAGGATCTGTGGGTCATACCTCACCCCGGGGACAATGATCAGTCTCTCTACAACGTCTGTAACATCACGGGCAGATCTGTATCTGTGGGTCATACCTCACCCCAGGGACAACAATCAGTCTCTCTACAACGTCTGTAACATCACGGACAGATGTGTACTTTCTTGAGTCCAGCTTAGTCAACGAGTTGGTAGCCTTCTGCGCTTCCTGCGGCTCGTGCCACCTCTGTTCTACCAGCGTCAGAAACTCCTGCAGACTTCGGGCCTGAGCCCAACGGTCGAAGCTACGACCATATCCACCGTGCTGTACTAACCCATCTAACCACCGTGCTGCAGAGCTTTCCAAGTAGGATGCAGCCACAATTACCTCTTTCTCAGGTCACGTGTGCTTGTTCCTCATGTAGGTTGGCACGGTCCTCAAAAAGTGTTGGGGTTCTCCTTTTTCTTGTCATCGGAAAAACGCTTTGGAGCTGCCAACGCTATCTTTGGAACCCATTGGCCCTGCGGCCCAGCAGTCTGTGCCTGTTGTGCAGGTTGCTCTACCTGCTGCTGAGGAGGTGGCTGGACTGGCTGCTGCCCTGTAGCTGCAGCAGCTGACTGATAAGAAGAAGAAGATGCCTGAGCCTGCATACTGCTTGGTAACGGACCACCTGATGGAGGTACACCAAACTGAGGGTAAAAGGGACTTGCCATTGCTGGTATCGTTATCAACGATGGGACTGCAGGCTGCCGCCTAACACTGGGCCCTGCAGCCAAGGAGGGAACTTGCCTTCCAACACCTCTTTGGGCTTTCAGTATCTGGCCGAGCACGGAAAGGATTTCATCCAGCTTCCTGTCCTGCACAGCTAAGGTCTCGTAGATGCTGAGAACTCCATCCTTTAAGGCTCGCTCACCGTGTGTGAGATTGGAATCTTCCAATCCCTCTATCCTGTTCTTGTCATCTTCTCTGGCCTCTAGTCTGGCTTTACGTGTCCTAGTTCTTCTTGCTCTATCCGCTGCGTCCTGTGCTTCGGCTTGTAGCCGTTTGTGGAGACCCTCTGCCTCCTGGATTTCGAGGTCTTCCTGCGTAGGACGGGCAAGGAGGAAAAACGGGGAATACTAGCGACGGGATTGGGGAAAGGAAAGTAGAGAGAGAGAAAGAGAGAGAGAGAGAGAGAGAGAGAGAGAGAGAGAGAGAGAGAGAGAGAGAGAGAGAGAGAGAGTCGCAACTGCAAATGGTTACACACAAGCGCATGTTATAGGGCAGCACAACCTAGCCCCAGCTCCAGCCAGTGTCGTTCTGGCCTCATCCCTCCTCTGGCCACTGGAAATGGCCCCCCAAGGCAATTCCCCAGATCTCTCCACCAGGCCTCATGCTCCCACCTAGCAGCAGGTTACAGGGCAGTGCAACATCACCCCAGCACCGGCCAGCGTGGTTCTGGCATCGACCATCTGCAGGCCACTTGAAAGCAGCAGTGTCAGTGAAGCCCCAAGTGCAAGGAAGATGAGCAATAGCGAACTTCAGCAATCAAACAGCATCATACACATGAGACCAGATAGTTGTGACCTCGAACCAAAAAGCAGAATTGCATCACGAGTTTCACCAAATAAGAGCACACCAAAAGCTCATAATTGACAATGCTGGAACAGTCTCATCATCATCAACGAAGAACCAATGTTGRTATCCTATCTGGCGCTCGGCGCCCAGACTACAGATGGCAGATCCTATCTAGCCTACTCTACAATGCCGCTGATGACATCAACAGCTCCCCGAAGTACGAGCAGATCTTGGACAATGCCGTTCGCTTCAAGCACCAGGTATGTCTCTCGTATCACTCACAACCTCGTTCCCCAACTCACAGATGCCAGTTGCACCCAAGGACCACCATGCGCCCCATCCAGCATACAGCAGCGCAGCTCGGCTATGGCTGCCTGCTCCTTCCAGCTCGCCCGTGAGCGCGTGGGCCTGCCAGGCAATAGCGCAGCAGCGCTTGCGCACAAAGCAGCCAGTGCCCGAATGTCCAATGAGTAGGCAGGCCCTTCCCTGTATTGAAGTGGTCTGCTGCTGCGTGCTGTGCTGTGGTACTGGGCCCCGGCTCAGACGCTTCCGGTAGGCCCCGCGAGGCTGAGCCTCCATCCAAATGAAACAGGCCCAGGGCCTGTGGTGGTTGCTAGTGCCCAACTGCCCTCAGCCTCAGTTGGGTCCATGCTGCGAATCTCGCCCAGGGCCTGACTCAGATGCATTTGATAAAGAAAGCCAGGGCCTGGGCGCTTCCAACCAACTGGCGCCGCGCAACTGCCTGGATTTTCCCCAGTTGCGAAGTAGTCCAAAATAGGCCTCTTGGGGGCTGTCGAGCCTGCCTTCACTTAGGGCGGCCGACGCTGTTGCAAATAGGGGCCCAGTAGGGCTTATCGAGGCCTTACGCCTCGCACAAGTGGGCTGTTGGCTCACTGTGGGTGTCCAACCACCATCCCATCTCCAGTCTTCACACACTTCAACACTTAGAGGGAGGGGTAAGATGAGGGGGAGGAGGGAACCTGAGGGTGAGAGTGAAATATCGGGGGAAGACGACGGGAACGGAGAAGCGATGTCGAGCAAGGAGCGGCGGAGGGAATGGAGGCAAGAAAACAGAAAACCCTACATGGAAGAGAGAGAGAGAGAGAGAGAGAGAGAGAGAGAGAGAGAGAGAGAGAGAGAGAGAGAGAGAGAGAGAGAGAGAGAGAGAG
>BFEA01000105.1:1288422-1302026 GCA_003427395.1 Chara braunii | reverse complement strand
TCTCTCTCTCTCTCTCTCTCTCTCTCTCTCTCTCTCTCTCTCTCTCTCTCTCTCTCTCTCTCTCTCTCTCTCTCTCTCTCTCTCTCTCTCCCCAACAGGCAGCAGCGGCGGGCGGCACTTCAAAACGGCCGCTTTGAAATTGCCCAGGCCTGTGTGATACCCGCTACCCCAAAAACCTGCAGTGTCTTGTGTCCGGGCCTCTAGGCCCTGTCCGGTGGGGTGAAACGACACTGAAAAATCACCCTGTTATTTTGCAAGGGGCGGCCAGGACCCGAAAATTGTCCTGGGCCGCCCCTTTTTTTTTTTTCGATTTTTGTGCTGGGGGCCTCCATCCAGACATCATGGACCGGACACCGGACCCGGACATATTGTTCTGGACTGTCTGGAACCCGGTCCGGACGTCCGCTTCGTTACCATGGTTCGTAGCACCACCCCGGTCTTTTCCCCCGTCAGATTCTTTGCCCACTCCACTGGGTCAATCTCCAGGTTGTGGACTGTGAATGGTAAACTCTTCATCCTCTATTGGCCTCACCTTTTGCACTCAGTCTTCTCCCATGGATACCTGCGTCCTGGAATCCCTGGCCAGCTTGGTTGTTGTGTGCTCTGACGGATTTGCTGTCCAGAGACAGGCCACTGCTTTCCTTCTTATTCTTCTTTTTTCTTTTTCTTTTTTCTTTTTCTTTTTTCTTTTTCTTTTTTAAAGGACTGCTTTCCTTCTTCATCCGGTCGTTACTTTGGAGGTAGGACTCCACACGTCTTTATATGGAAGAGCATCGCGGATTGCCTTAAACCACCAGTACCTCTGTGCCTCTTTTTCCGATATGGTTTGTTGCCCGGCCCTACAACAAAAATCAAACCGCCGCAGTGGGCGATTTTCCTGGCACAGCCAGTTAGAAACCCCGAGTCTTTCCATAGCATTGGTTTGACCGGCGGGTACACGCAGAAAGGCTGGGCTGGGTACTGGTGATTTGAGTATGTACCTGAGCACTTGTACAAGGCTTGGAGTGCGCGCAAAGGAAGACAGGAGTCTGACAGGTAATTTATTTCTTGCTGTTCCTCCATTTCCCCCATATTCACTGTCCATCTGGCTCCATCAGGACGTGAACACATTATGCGTTTACTACCAGTTACATCATCCTACATGCATGTACTTCCAGGACTCCCTGGACAATGGAATACCTACCACATCTTCCATCCTTGTACAGAAGATGGCACCAGCTCTGGTGCTATAGAAACCGTAAGAATACAAAGCGACGAAGATGGATGAATTCAGAAGAGCAGCAAATACAGGGGGGATACGGGGAGAAGGAAAGCACCAAGGCATTATCATTCGGTGTTGNCAGCAAATACAGGGGGGATACGGGGAGAAGGAAAGCACCAAGGCATTATCATTCGGTGTTGGAACATAAACGGGCTAGGTAATATCATAGATAAAGAAGACAAGTGGAACGATGTAATTAAAGGTCGGACGGTACACAACAAAAAACTGGCAGGCATTATACTACTTCAAGAAACTCATTTCACCTTCTCTCCAGAACACAACAGGATCAGAAAGTCGGTATCAAGGAAACTGGGAGGTATCAAGGATGAAATTTGGGCGGCGAACAACAGGTCAAGCACGAAAGGTACAGCCATTCTGGTCCCCAATTCATCTTGCGTATATTTGGCAGGAAGTGTCCTGGAAGGCTCTTGAAGTAGGGTGCATGGTTCTGAAGGGTTCTACCAAGCCATGTTCTAGCATCAATTTCTGGATTGCTAGTGCCTCCTGTTTGTTGTATACATTGGAAGACCGGGATATGCGGTCTGTTGCAGGATCTAGAGTGGCGTTCCAATCACCAGCCAGTATGCACGACGATAATGGTGGGAGCATATTGCCCAAATTTGCCACAAAGGCTGTTCTTTCTGTTGAGTCGTTGGGTGCGTAAATGTTGAATATAAAGAACTTTTCGTCCTTCCACTTAAGGTGCTTGGAACACCATCTTCCCTCATCGAGATCGGCTTTTCTCACGTATCGATTACTTCCTAGTATCAGAGACTATGATGGGAGCGGTTAAGAGTGCAGAAATCCTGCCCTTGGCACCATATCCAGGTCTGGATCACAAACCTATTGAATTAACGATCAGTTTTGAACAACCTGTGAGGAAAGGAGCTAGCTTTCATAAACTAAACAACTCCCTACTGCTAAGCCAAAAATTTCAAGAAGGGGTACACGACTCATGGCAAGAGCGTAGAAACATTCGGGTACCTACTCAAGACCGATGGGAGTGGTTTCAAGAAAGCTACTCGACCCTGTCTAAGGCAGTGGCAACAATCTCAAGGACACTAGCAACCATAAGAAAGCAAAGGAGGCAGAATCTGGAATATGGGATGAAGATTGCAGAGTCGAATCTGAGCGCTAACCCGTCATCCGCAATGTACACTGAAGTCTTCGAGAAAGCACGGGAAGAACTAGCAATATGGAGGTGGTGGGACCTTAAAGGTTTGCAAATAAGAGCTAGATGAATGAATATGAACTTAGTGATTCAATGACGAAACACTTCTTTGCGCGGATCAAAGCTAATTCGAGGGCGGCCACTATAGAAAAATTGAAAACCCTTACAAACCCAGAAGAAACAAAGACAACCTGTGAGGGGATGTTGGGAATAGCTAAGGATTTCTATCAAGAATTATACCAAACCACAACCCAGTCACCTACCTCACCTGGCATAAGGGAAGCAAGACAAAGAATGCTGCAATATTTGGAACACACAATATCATCAGAATAGGCAGAAGCTTTGGATAAACCATTAACGAAGGAAGAGCTCTTCCAAGCACTCAAAAGCATGAATAATGACAAATCGCCAGGGATTGATGGATTAACAAAGGAATTCTGGGAGAAGTTTTGGCCACTTTTAGGGGGAGATTTAATGGCATTTTACAAAGACAGCTGGGAAAAAGGGGGTCGTGGTAACTTATTGAGCAGCATTGTAGTCACACTGTTGTACAAGAAAGGAGACAAAGAGGACATCAGAAATTACAGACCAATCTCACTACTAACACTCCCTTACAAGATCCTAGCCAAAGCCCTTGCCAACAGAATCACGAAATTAACCGACAAATGCTTCCACATCGACCAAACGGGCTTCATTCCTGGGCGATACATATTGGATAATATACTGACACTAAACGAGGCAGTGAATAAAGTTCGACAAAAAAGGATAAAAACAGCCATACTATTTTTTGACTTTGAAAAAACCTGCGATCAAGTTAACTGGTCCTTCATGGATGCGAGTATGGAACGAATGGGGGTGGGGCCTAACTTAAGGAAATGGGTGCGAGTATTGTACAACGATGCCAGAGGCTGCGTACAGGTAAATGGATTCTTATCAGAAAGCTATCCAATTTCCCGATCGGTCCGCCAGGGAGCCCCACTCGCCCCCTCAATATTCTTATTTGTAATGGAAGCGATAGCTTCCTTCCTACGAAAGGACCCCTTTATTCACAGGCTCCCAGAAGTCAATGTAGGTTCAGAAATTTCCGACGACAATCATGTTTGCAGATGATCTTACGGTTCTAATAGGAGCTTCTGATTCCTCTTTTAAGACCTTGGCCAAAGCAATGGAAGCCTTCAGATTGGCCTCAGAAATGAAGAGCAACTGGAAGAAAACGATCGGGTGGTGGCTTTCTGATGAGGATCTTCCTCTTTTCCAAGGACCTGAAGCCGCTATGACGTGGGACACGCGAGATACCCCTACCCGCTACCTGGGCATCCTCATGACCAGAGAGGGATTGGCGCCCCAAATGGCCCATAACATGCTAGCAAAACAGATAAACAAATTAGGGAGATGGGGGAATACATTCACCTCACTAATGGGTCGAGCTTTGGTACTCAACACTTCGGTGTTTTCAATGATGTGGTACATAGCCTCCATATGGACAATACCGGACAACTCAATGAAGGAACTCAACCACATAGCAAGGAACTATTTATGGTCAGGGAATCCCAACAAAAAGGGTTGTATCCCCAAGATAGCTTGGCATTACATCACCAGGAAGCCGCTACAGGGGGGCTTAGGGATTATAGACCCTAGATACGAAACAAAAGCCCTTCAAGCCAAATGGATTGTTAAACTCTTGATGAACCCAGAAAGCGCATGGCATAAACTGGCACTAGACAGCATCAGAGCTTTGGCCCCGGTAGCCTCACCAGAAAACATGATGGGTCTGTTTTGGATAATGAACAAGGAATGGAACCTTAAAACAGCAAGGAGAAGACCAAGGAGGGGAACGGGTGGGGACACAATCAGACCCCCTACTCCATACTGGTCGGCTCTGATCCGAATCTGGAGAGAAATTCTACCAAAAAAGACTAATAGACCAAGATCCAAAGACGAGGTGTTAAGACAACCGCTTTTTGGCAATGAATGGGTGAAAGACGAAAGTGATAACACTTTGTATCTAGACTACAAATGGCTATCGTGGGTCAAAAATGGGGTAATGGGGTCTGGACAGTATGCCATCTTTGGAACGAAGAAAGAAAAGGTTGGGTGACTGAGCAGGAGTTAAGCACATGGCTGAAGGGTTGCCACAGACGGGGGTCTAACCTTGAGTACATCATCAATTGCATCCCGCAAGCCTGGAAAGACATTCTGAACGAAGCATCGTCCTGGAAGTTTGGAGAATGGGGCGTTAAAGTTCAAGACTCCCCTCCATCACGGGCCTTCCAATTCTCACATATGCAACCGGGGTCAACCACCAAAGCGGTTTTCTCTTCTTTCCCCATCTCCCCGTCCAAACTAAGCATGCCATCTATATTAAACCAAGAAGTTGAATCGGTAGTCACAGATTCTTTTCTATTGAGAAAAGTAAGGGTACTAGGCTCGTGGCCCAAGCAAATCTTCAGACCAGAGACGGCAATACGTAACCTGGAATTCGACCCGGAAGAATGGGCTTGGGCACCAGACAAGGACAGAAATATCGAGGGACATGTCCCCATACAGAACTATACAGTTAAATTTGGATACAAACTACTGCTCAAAACAAGAAATCCAGATCCCATAATCAAGACCAGATGGCAGAAACTACTGGGCCAGGAAGCTGACAAACTAACACAGATTCCGTGGAAGAAGTTTACAACCATCAGACTGATTAAAATCAGAAGCCTGCAGTGGCTTATCACATACGCGGCGCTCCCAGTGAACCAATGGCTTGACAAACGACATCACAGAAATGACCCCACCAGCTCGGACCTATGTTCAGTTTGTACGGAAGGGGCGCAAGAGGATGTGATACACTGTCTTATTCACTGCATCGAGGCAACAGAATACTGGGCACGGGCCACAGCTCTCTGGCATTCCCTCTTTCATGCCCCCTTCCCCGAACATCCCATCCAAATCCTTCTCTGGACTAACATTCCTGACCAGCTCAAGAAGACGGAACAGTTATGGTTCGGCTTAATCAGGAAGGTGACACTATGGGTCATCTGGAAAGAGAGATGCTGCAGAACCATTGCAGGGCTATCCAACTCAAGAGAGAAGGTATGGGCAGAAACGAAAACAATGATACAGAGTCACAGACTGAAATTCTTTGCAGATGGCAGAAGCTAAAACAGTCCATGCCCGATGACGCGGACCTACGAGAAAAGGCTAAGAAAAAGTTATCCAGGATGTGGCTAGTGAACGACAAGGTGGCAGAATTAAGGAATGACCGAATCTGCTGGAAAGACTGGCACAATTCAGAGCCAAGCAGGAGAATCCAGACTGCGCCTGCTTCAGTTACACAGCTCAGCTGAAGACAGGGGAAACAAAAGGAGAGATGGGGGAGTTTTATGACGGGTGTTGAGAGAGAAGGACCGGAGCCAGTCACAGATGTTACTAAACTAGTTCAAGAGCTGCAACTGCCGACTAAGGGTAGGGGACAGAGGTTACATCAAAACAAAACTCCACAAATATTGTGGAAGGACAGGAAGGAGCCGACTACGGGGCAAACGATTGCACTGGGAGGACTTGCATAACCCAGAAGACAGGCAGGTGAACACAGAAGGCGACAGCAACGGTGATGCGTTCGAGCCAAACAAAAACAGGTACATCTGGTGAGGTGCAAGAGCCTGAAGAAGATTCTCGGGCATGAGCAGTGGGTAAAAGTACTCAGCAACAGCAGCACAAGACACAGAAGGGAACACAAGGGGAAGAAAAGAAGATAGATTTGCTAACGAAATCTGGAACGAAAGAGGCGGCAGAAGGATGGGATACCAATACGACAAACGGGGGAGGGTTTAGGGTTCAAGGCGCTCAAACAGCTGACAAGGAGCCATCAAAGGGTTTAGAACATAAGGGCCGAGTCAATGAATACAGATCGAAATTAGGGGCTGCTAGGATGGAATATAGCAAGGATTAACAGGGCGCCAGAACATAAGGGGGTCCAGTGTTTGCTGAGGGACGGATCGGGGTTTTGAAGGAGCTAGATCCTTTCTTGGTAGCTAGGTTTTATATGGCAGGTCTCTATAACAGACCTGAGAGGAAAGGGTATAGCAAGGCAAGCTGACAGTCAATCCTCCATATAGCTGGAGTAATCAATGCTGGTCAGGGGTCCTTCGGCCATACGGAAGGAAGCGTGGGTATTTAATTTTGTTGTATCCTTGTTCTGACTTGCCGGTGGAATAGGAACCGGACTGATGCTCCCCAGAATGGAAAAGCAGCCAGGCCCATAAGGTCTTGTTTAAAAAAAAAAAAAAAAAGGATGGAGAAAGAAGGAAATGGTGTGTACCCCAACAGAATGTATAGTCACTATAGCTGTATTTGGGGCAACTTTCAGTCTAGATACAGCAATAATGACTGTATGCTCTATTCCGGGGAAAACGGTAGCTATGGGAAAAGGGATAGGCGACTTTAGAAAAGGACTAATCTGAAAAGCTATGGAAGGAAACGGCAACGGAACATCGCTGACAGCTGTAGCAAGTTGGCAGAAGAATGGAGATTAGAGCGCAATGGAAAATAGGGCTCATGAGGAGGGGGGGCAGTAGGATCAGGGATGGGTTACGGAATTAGGGAAGGAAAGGTTTATAAGGGAAAACTATAGGAACGAGATTGAAATAAGCTGTAGTTCCAATGCTGAGGAAAAGCCTGAGGAGTTGGAAAGGGACTTCCACCCCTCTGTCTTCAGTAAGCAGCTTTTGAAGTGACTGTGTTGCTTTAGTGTTCTCTCTCTAGCACTCCTACAACTTTTCTTCTCCTGTGAGTTGCATGCCGGCGTCCTCATATCAACCCTTCGGATGAGCGCCTACTCGTAGGGTCCTTCAAATTCTGTCCCCTGTTCCACTTTGGGCAGTGCAAATTTGGGAGTAGTTGCGATCTGCCATTCCTTGGTGAGGGGGTCATACCTAGTGGGGGTCACTGTTTGTGAAAACAGCACTGTATACCTGCATGGCAGTGCACGCGCTAACCTGTACCAGAGTCATGCTGTGTTACATCAATCAAACTTTCCACCGTGACTTAAGATCATCCAATTGCCTATTCTGTGCCAGCAGAATATTGGCGTGAGCCAAACAAATTCTATTCCCTCTCGGTCCGTTTGGTTGACCCCTTCAGCTGCTGTGAAGTCTGACCATCGCTCTGCACTGTTTGACCTGTCGCTTTTTTGGCCGTGCCACTTCCTTCCCCCCTGTTTTGAGAGTTCTTTCCCTCTTCTTTGTTGTTTCCCCCCACGGTTTCGTGAGTGCATATCTGTGTGAGAGCCTCTGACATTGCTACCAATGAGACTTCCCCTCATCCATTGTATCCGCCTCTTCTTTGTACAGTACATCAAAAGGGTTGGGTGTCTATGGGATCCGTCCAGTGCTGTGTTCCCCCAAGCTCTGGACGCTTTCGTCCTCCCTAATGTTTTCTCCGGCGTTTCACTTTTACTCTTTGGATGTGCCCCTTCAAGAAATCCAAAGGTCATGTCTTTCCATTCCACTCCCTCTCCCTCTTCTTTAAGCTTACTTCCTTTTCAATCGTTGGGTCCCCCTTCACATTCCGGCCCCCTGTATTTTCCCCTCCTTCGACTCCCTCCCTCGTTTCTCCCATCATCACTCAATCGTCATACTGTCCTGTTTCCCGTGTTCATGACCACCACGTTCCCTTCTTGTGGTCCAGTGATGTCCTCGGAACGAGCTTCCCAAATTTCCCCTGTCTCTCCTTGCTTGCCTTTTCCTGGAATAAATAATACCATCAGGCCCTTTCCTGAAGAATCTGCTATGATCAGGCTCACAACCATTCCTTCCTTCCCGCTTTCGTCCTAACGTTTCTCGACTAATTCCCTGGTTTCATTAAGATCCATCATCAGATCACTTAATCTCCTTTCCTCCTGTGTTCTTCCACATTCATAACCGGATCCGTAGAGAACAATTTGACAGCCATTTTTCCCGCAATGAGTGCCTGCCACCTGCTCTCCGATGCTGTTTGCACCGTTTTTCTTTTTTCCATTGCAGCCTTATGGCAGAGGCACCATTCTATTTTGGGGAGCGTCTGGTATAGGGTAGACGAAAAGTTGCTCATGGATTGTGAGGCCAGGTTTGTTGATGTAGTTCATAGCTCATCATCATCATCATCATCATCATCATCTTATTATTAGTAGCATCAGTAGCAACATCAGTAAAGTTCATGAGGGACACTGGGCCCGGTTCCCAGCACGTGCTGTTTTACCAACTCAACTTTGTATCTCAGGGGACGCTGGACCCGCTTTCCAGCAGGTGTAGCTCCCCACCAATTGACTGGATTCCCCTGCAAGACAGGAAGGAGTGGATGCTTGTATCATCACTCCTACCTGTTGTCGCGGGTGGAATTTTCTTGGGGAAAAAAAAAAGTTCCTTTTACACTGACTAGTCAAAGTCCAACTTTTACCCACTTAGACTGTTTGCACTTAGCAACACGCTCTGATTTCCGTCTCCGTCTCCGTCACCTCCTCGATGATTTTTCAGGTAGTATGCCTCTTACCGGTCAGTTTAACTTCACAGTTCCCCTTCCCTGTAGCCCAATTACTGTCTTCACCCGACCGGAACGCCCCATCGTTATAGCTGTATTTTGTGCAACTTTGAACTTTCAGCCTTGATAGAGTAATAATGACCAAGTGCTTAAGTGATTGAAGATGGCAGTGCTTTTCTGCACTAGATGGAAGAATTTAGCCATGAAAGGAAGTCTAGTTTAGACATTTTAGTTAGCATAAGTGATGGATCTAGGACTATAGGTCCCCCTATGATGTCGCCCCAAGCATCGCCCACAACAGTTCAGATCGCTTTGACGGTTTGACCTTTTTGCCAGTCCACCAAATAATGAAACAGTTCCTCAGACTTCCTCTGTTTCCATGGATAGCCTCGAATGTTATTGCCTCCATCAGGATTTGAACTCAATGCCACTCTCCTACGTCTTCACCTGGATAGAACACCCGATCATTATAGCTGCATCTGGATGGAAAGTTTCCCTGAATACAGCTATAATGACGGGCCGCTCTATTCGGGTGAAGATGGTAGTCAATGTCTATGGAGCTGGTTTCACAAACCCAGCAATATGACCTGCAACACCGCACATCCTTTCTCCCTGCTGACCGCATATAAGATGGGATGATGATACAGTCTGAACTTCGAGGCGACTGGAAGCTCGAGCGTTTCGCTTGGGTCTAGCCAGAGATAAAACACTGCAAACTTCCTTGGATATTGGGACAATGGTGGATCTATTTTGAAGATCAGGGTTATGGGTCATCTGGAAAGATAGATGTGTAGTGGTACTGTTGGTGAAACGAGGATCTCTTTCCAGGAAATGTGGACGGAATTTAGACTCATGGTAGGGACGGAAATAAGGATGGAATGGAGAATGGTGTTGAGGAAGACAGACAAGGAATTAGGGGAGCAGAAAAGGGAGAGGGAAAAAAAAGATAGAAAAGAAAACAACAGAATCAGACTAAGGCACCCCACCTTAAAACCCTTCAGCCCCCTAAAAGATAGAAAAGAAAACAACAGAATCAGACTAAGGCACCCCACCTTAAAACCCTTCAGCCCCTCTAAAGCCAATTTATAGCCCCCTTGCCCCCCCATGACAGCCTACACTCACAAAAAGAAAACTGCCTGGATTCGGGCTCCACTGGGAATGCACGGAAGACCCCTGCCTCCCAAAAAAAAAGAAAAAAGGACCACACTTTTTCTTTTGCCCGGGTACCGCGGGCACTTGCCCGCCGGCCGGGCAGAAAAAAACAACCAAGAATGAAATCAGATAACTCTGAATTACCTGGGGCCGCTCACTACGACAATGACAGCTCAATGCCGCTGTCCTTAAGAAAAGAGAAGAAAGAAAAAGAGAGAAAAAAGAAGAAGGAAAAGGACAGAAGAGATGATTAAATTAAGCCTCCAATCCGCTAGCAGGACACACCACGCCACTGCCGCTTTAGGGATGTACTGGCCTGCCTGCCTGCCTGCCTTTCGTTAAATTCATTCACCCAATCATTCACGAAGGCGCTGACGGGCAAGCCCACCACTTATCTGTGGACGGGAGACCCCGCAAGAACCCACTTCATAGCTGACGTAGCTTGGGAATACATAGCCAGACCATGCATACAGGGTGGCCTCATGCTAGAAGTCTTAGCCAGGGTTTTGTTCCTTCTGTGGGTACGGTTCCTTACATTCGGTTAGGGTGCAGAGCAGCAGCTGTGGGAAATCTTTTGATGAGTTTGGGCATATGATGAGGTTTGACCTTGTAGAGTGGAGTTGCGAAGATAGCAGGGAGGATAGGGATGGACTGGAGAGCTTCCAGCCAGTGGAGCTCGGATACCATCAGTGCATATCTACACAGGATCCAATGAAAGAAAAAATGTAGACGAAAACAAGCCTTGCATTCTGTTCTCTGGCACCGCTCTCTGGTGATTAAATGGTGTTAGTTCTGCTCATCACTGAGGTCCTATCCAGTGACTCAGCGTTGGAACGATGAACAGCAGTTGTGGGCATGTCTGCTCTGACACTACTCTTCGATTTCTGCTGGAGGTTCAACCTGCCTAGACAGGTGCTAATCTTAAACCATCATTACTTGGCCCCGCTATTGATCCCGAGGCGAAATATGTCCTGCGCGCCAAGCTCTGCCGAGCCTGGAGGGGATGGGAACCCGTAGGGGACATTTTTCGTTTGGCACATGTACCGCGTCTTACGCTGGACCTGCTGCGAACAGCCGGAGCAAAATCGTGCAGTGTTTCTACTCGTGCAGTATCGTCGACCTGGCCACAAGTGCAGTCAGATGCATTCGCAAAAGAGCATCACGAGGCAAGGAAAAAGGAAACACCAAGGCCTTGATTGCTCCCCGTCACTCAGGGGGAGTTCGCATCAGAAAAGGCCAAAGATTCTCTTTCACCAAAAAAAAAAAACTAAAAAAGAAGAAACTGATCCCTCAGCGTAGTCAGAGGCCCGCCTCTTACGGCAAGCCTGGAGGAAAACGGCTGTTGGGCTTCACTCCACTACTCCCCACGCGCCGACACGAGGAAGTCCTTGGAATGCACTTTTCCATGTTCTGCGAAGGATTCAGTCTCACTCCACTACTCTCCAAATGTGCAAAATGAGACTGAATCCTCCGCTAGAACGTGGAAAAGTACATTTCTGGTGTGGGCATGTAGGGAGTAGTGGAGAAAGGGGCAATGGATGCTTCCTCCAGGCCTGCCGTGAGTGGCGGGGCTCTGACAACCAACCAATCCCTCAGCTACAATACAGTTATGACCAGATGAACCTTTCCATTTTCTTTAGGAGGATTCATAGTCTCATTTCACACATTTGGAAAGTAGCAGAACAATCTCGTATGGGAGCCTGTAGGGCATTTTCTTTCCTTCTGCCAGCCAAGTGGCGGGTGTATCTTTGTTTTTTTTTTTTTCACAGCACTTCTCGTTTTCATTTGTTTTTGTTTTCTTTTCCTTGTCTGGCCAATACTGCGGCCATGCATGTGGAAACACATGCCCACTTGCCCTTTTCCTTGGGCCCAACAGCATCTTCCTCCATTGCACTGTGGGGCCTTCCCCGACCCGCGGAAGTTGCAGGGCATTAACGGCAACGCCGCGCGGCAGATGTATGGGCCAAGTACGGGTGGTTTAATGCATAGGCAGCAGTGAGGGCTAGTTATGGTGTTTGTGAGATTATTTGTAACATCTGCCACTTCAGAGGCAGGAAATTCTAACGCACCTGAAGACACTAAGAATCAGTCAACGCTCCATGAACAAGCATGGGCGACAAGTGCAGGTATGTGCAGTCAAAGTCGCTGCAGTCACAGTCTAGTAAATGAGAGGGTTCCGCCCTGATGCAATCAAGGGTTTAGGGGTTAAGATTCCAAAGGGAGAAGGATGAATGTGGGCACCCTCGACATCAACCAACATACAATGAGTGAGGAGGGGAGTAGCTAGTGTCTCATTGAATACTAGTGGCGGTCTGTTGACAGACTGAAGAGGTGATCCCTCCCGCATGCTTCAATTGGTCCCTGTTTTTCAATGTACAATTGTATAAAGGGATGCTGGGCCCGTTTCCCAGCGGGTAGAGCTCCCCACCAATTGATAGAGCCTCCTCCAAGGTTGCTTGATGCGTCTGCTCCATGGCAACCGGCCAGACGTCTGGACCGGAATCCGGACGGTTGTCTGGGTATGGGTCCGGTGTCTGGTCCGGTAGGTCTGGATTGGGCCCAATTTTGAAAAATTCGAATTTTTTTTTGGGGGGTCCTAGGACGTTTTTCGGGTTCTAGGCCGCCCCCAAAAAATGGCCCCGGTATTTTGTGGCCATTTCGGGGCCTACCGGATGCCGCCAGACACCTCCAACAGCTCCCTCGGCTGAGTCCGATTCCGAAAATGAAGCGCTGGCTGCAAGCGCCACATAACATCAAGCTAGAGAGAGAGAGAGAGAGAGAGAGAGAGAGAGAGAGAGAGAGAGAGAGAGATGGTATTGGTCAGATCTGAGATCGAGTCTTAGATCTGGTCCTGACCAGATCTCAGATCTGTTTTTACGCAGATCTGAATAACTTAACAGTTTAAATTTTCAATTTTTTTTTTTTTTTTTTTTTTTTTTTTAAACAGGGCCTTATGGTCCTGGCTCCTTTCCATTCTGGGGAGCATCAGTCCGGTTCCTATTCCACCGGCAAGTCATAATAGAATATACAACAAAAAACTCCCCCACGCTTCCTTCCGTCTGGTCGAAGGACCCCTGAGCAGCATTGATTGCTCCATCTGGATGGAGGATTGATTGTCAGCTTGCCATGTCGCACTCTTTCCTCTCAGACCCGATAGCCAGATCTGTCAGATGTATCTATATCACCTAGAAAGAGTTCACCCCTCGACCCAGCTAGTCCTTTTACCCCACATTACCCAACCTATCCGTGCGTACCACAACCCTTTGCCCCCCCTTGTCTTCCTATATAGGAACACCTCTAAAACCCTAAACCCTAAGCCCTCATCCAGAGACTCTTCAACTCCCGCCTAAGCTGAACCCCCTTTTTACCTTGAAAAGACATGGAGCCATCTATACTTTTGGCCTTTTTTGCACTGTTGCCCCCGCGCTGTTGCCACCCGGCCCTGTCCGGATCTGAATTGTGCCTGTCGTTCCAACGCACCCGGTCCTCTCGGGTCTCAGACTCTTTGCCGTT
>BFEA01000105.1:1256018-1278482 GCA_003427395.1 Chara braunii | reverse complement strand
GAGTTCTCGACTCTTTCCCTTGCTCTGCCTCCTCTCCCTCACCTCTTCTTCCTTCTCCTTCCTCTACCTCGTGGGCTTAACCTTCTTCAGAACCCGACTTTGTGCGGTAACGTGGAAACAACAATCATGGACTACTTCCTGCTCAGAAAAGTAAGGGTCTTAGGTACATGGCCCAAGGCCATCTTCAGAATCGATACGGCCATACACAACCTGGAGTTTGACCCAMGGGAATGGGCATGGAAACCAGAAAGGGGGGCAAGCACAAAGAAACTCACCCTCATCCAGGATTACACGGTCAAATTTGGGTAYGAACTRCTGCTAAAAACAAAAGACCCAGAACCGGTGATCAAGGCCAGGTGGMAAAAAMTAATAGGGCAAGAAGCAGACAAGATCRCACAGATTCCATGGAAGAATYATAAGACAATTAGACCCATCAAAATCAGGAGTCTCCAATGGCTGATTACATACGCAGCACTACCAGTCAACCAATGGCTTCACGTGAGGCGGAAAGGTTCAGACCCCGATAGTTCTGATCACTGCAAAGTATGTACGGAAGGGGCTGTAGAGGATATAGTTCACTGTTTAGTGCACTGTAGGGAGGCGACAGAATTTTGGCACGAGCCTCGACCCTATGGAACTCCCTCTTCCCGACCCCCTTTCCCGAACACCCCTTCCAACTTCTTCTTCTGACTAACATCCCTGCACATCTCCGGAAAGCGGAAAAGATTTGGTATGGACTCATCAGGAAGGTGACACTGTGGATCATATGGAAAGAAAGATGCAGCAGAACGATTGAAGGAGTGGCCAACGCACGTGAAAGGTGTTGGCTGGAGACGAAGGAAATGATACAGGCGGAAATCTTATGCCGACGGCGGAAAATCAAGCTATCATGGTCAGAAGACGAGGAACAGCGGAAGAAGGCAAGACTGACTTTGAACAGGACATGGCTGATAGGAGGAAAAGTTGCTGATCTGCGAGACGACCGTATCCACTGCAAGGACTGGCACAACTCCAACTCTCGGAACAGGCCGGGACAAGGACCAACGGGGCAACGGCAAGGCCTTTTCGGACCAGAAGTGTGAAGAGACAATAGTATTGAGCAAGCCTAGGCAGATGACAAGGAACAGCGTAAGAACGGGAGACGGAGACTACACAGGAACGGGGAAGGGATAAAACAGGACGACTGAGAGCGAGGAGTGCTGTTCCTACGGGAAGCATGTCTCATTACCAGAAAGGAGAGCCCACCAGAAGGCAAAGGCGGTGGTACCAATTACATCCTGAAACACGACAGGACAAGCACATTTCGGATTCATGGGCATAGCTCAAATCTCAGAAAGAGGCTATCGGAAACAGATAACAAGGGACGGGCAAACCTCTACAGGACCTCGACAGGCAAAAATCTCACAGCTTCGTTTGGCAGCGCTAAGTGGAAAAGMCRACACTACAAGTCCAGAACAAGYGGATATTAGGCGAGCCTAAAAGGTTAAAACGGTTCACAGTTTTGAGGGGATAGAGCGACGTTTTTTTCTCAGGAGGCCTTATAAAGGAAAAGTAGCCAAAATAGGAAGAGGAAGTCAGGCCTCTGAAGTGAAAGCCAAGGGTCCAGGGTCTACCACAAAGGGTCAGAGAGATGCAAGGGGGCGAAACAGACTCGCAAGGGTAGCGGAGGAGCTCTTTCTAGGAATAACAGTGTTATCTGGCAGATCGGAACCTTAGGTCTGAGAGGAAAGAGAGGGACAAAGCAAGCTGACAGTCAATCCTCCACCAAAGTGGAGCAATCAATGCTGTTCAGGGATCCTTCGGCCGACGGAAGGAAGCGTGTGTGAGTTTTATCTTGATGTAATGATCATYTTGACTTGCCGGTGGAATAGGAACCGGACTGACGCTCCCCAGAATAGAAGGAGCCAGGACCATAAGGCCCTGCTTTGTCAAAAAAAAAAAAAAAAAAGTCTAACTTCAGTCCTTCGGGACATCCGTTAAAATTGGAACGATATAGAGAAGATTAGCATGGCCCTGCGCAAGGATGACACACATAAATCGTGAAATGGTCCAAATAAAAAAAAAAAAAAAAAAAAAGAAGTCTAACTTCAAAGTTCAAAGCTCTGTTTTTTTCTGACTTGGGATTGGTCTGTTGAGAACTGGTTTCAAGTGCTGTGAGAGCCTTTGTGAATGTCTGTGACAGTATTGACTCTATTGAGCTGTCAAGTTGTGAATAGTGAAAGACAGTAAGCTGTGGTTAGTACTGCTTATTAGTAAGTTATTACTATTTTTTTAATTTTTTTTCCAGTCCGGATATTTTTGTGTCTAGCGTACCGGTCCGGACGGTCCGGGTCCGGTCCTGTCCGGTTGTCCGGTGCCTGTCCGGATTACCGGACGTCTGGACCAGTACAGACAAATGTCTGGGCCTCGGTCCAGACATGTCAGGGTCCAGGTCCGCGGTTGCCATGGTCTGCTCTTACCAGCGCCTCAAGCTGATCCCAGGGTTGTTTGTGTTAAAAAAGAAGGAAAAAAAAAAAAAAGAAAGAAAGAAGAACCAGCCAGGTGGGCCTGTGTCTACCTGGAAATGAATGGTTTCCCCTGCTGTGGAACGGTAACCTGGCCTGGGAAAAGTGGGCAGATTGAGCTGATTCCACTTGGACGCACTGGTGGTTAAAACCATCCAGTCCATGCAAGACGTTTTTTTTTTTCCCTTTTTTCTTTCTTTTTTCTTCAGTCTTGAGATATATCCACAGGTGACCAGGCCCAGGTAATTTGAGATTGTTATGTAAGTTGTTGTAGGTTATATGCATGATTATTGGTTAGTGAGCTTCTGTTATGACAGGTATGTTGAGAGGTTAAGCCTCTTGAAGAGAGGCGGTTAACGGAGGCCTCAATTTCCAGACAACCATTTTTTTTTTTTTTTTGTTAATACATAAAACAGGTCCTTATGGCCCTGACCCCGTTTCCATTCTGGGCAGCATCAGTCCGGTTCCTGTTCAGAAGAAAATATTCCATCATGAAACCCACTCACGCTTCCTTCCGTCTTGCCGAAGGAACCCTGACCAGCGTCGATTACTCCAGCATCGTGGAGGATTGACTGTTAGCTTGCCTTACTTCCACCTTTACTCTCCGGTCCACTGCATGAACCTGTCAGATAAATGATAAAGAGCAAGAAAGGTAAGAGAAGCTACGGAAGATACAATCTCGGAATTTGCCCTTCAATATTACATCGCCTGTGATAGATCTTGTCCATCTGCTGGCTGGGATCTTTGCCTTCTCCACCCTGCTTCTGAGTTGTGCCAGTCTTTCCACCGTATGCGAAAGTCATTTCTCTCTGCTACTTTGCCTCCTGCGAGCCAGACCTTTGTGAATTTCGCCTTGATTCTTTTCTGTTGCTCTTCGTCATCTGGCATGGAGTGTCTCGTCTTATGCCACTTACAAAGCATCTCTGCCTGAAACAAGGTCCTTGTCTCTGCCCATACCTTCTCCCTTGGAGTTGAGAGTCCCTCAACGGTTCTGCAACACGTTTACTTCCATATGGACCACAGTGTTACCTTTGTGATCATTCTGAACCACGTTTTCTCTGTCTAGTGGAACTGAGCTGGGATGTTAGTCTGTAGGAGTTGGATGGGGTGTTCAGGGAGGGGAGTCGAGAAGAGAGAGTCCCAGAGATCTGAAGCCCTCGCCCAATATTTCGTCGTCTCTCTGCAGCGTCTCACGCAATGTAGCATATCTTCTGGTTCATTTTCTGAACATACCGCGCATAACTCTGAACTGTTAGGGTCATTCTTTCTTCTTCTGATATGCAGTGTTATGTACCCGATTGAACTTCAATCCACAATGAATTCACACGTTCCCATACATGCATGCAATAGCAGAGTAGACTCGAAGGAGGCAAATCCACACAAAACCGGAGAGAAGATATGCACAGCGGAAACTCAAAACACACAGAGAATTGAAAAACGAATTTCAATTCTGCAATCCCTCGCACTCCTCCAATCAATCAAGAGTACTTGTTCCAAGAATCACAACCGCGTTTACAACAACCTCGAACAACGAGAAACAAGTGTTCACCGAAATATACAGGAGTCTTCTTCTTCCTCCTCGCCACCTCATATCCCAGGCTATGGCTGCTGTAGCAGCAGTAACCCCACAGCTGTCACAATGTGCCAATCTGAATCAGCAACCCTAATGATAACAGCGCCAGCTCAGCACCCGCACGGACGTGCAGCGTTGGAAGTCCTGATGAAGAAGGAGACAACCGTTCCAACACTTCGAAGAAGATGGAGTTCCTCGTGAGGAGGAACAACAAATATGGCTGCCAAGTGGAAAGTGGCATCACCCAAACCCAACAACACAGTCCCGTGGAAGCTCTCATGTAAAGCTGCGAAACAGCAGCAGTGCATCTTCAACGTCCTTTCCCAACCCCAGCTATGGCTGGGCTTCGAAGAAGAAGATGACCTCGCCCAAAATAGCGCAGCAGCACTCCAGCAACGGACGGGCAGAGTTTCCCCAGTCAAACGAAATGCAAAAGACCCTGTCCTACTCGCTGCTTCCCATTTTCTACGAACGGGCAGCCAGCCTCACGACCTAGAGCCCTACCAGAAACATCTATCGAGTCCTAGTGGTCCTAGACCTACCACTAAGGACCTAGCTAACAATCAGCAGGTCACGGGGCCAAGCCCCACAACAATGAAACAAGCAAAACAACACAAACAAGGCAAAATGACAAACACAGCAAACAAAGGTTGCGGGATCAAGTCCCGACGACAACAGAATGGGCAAGATTTAGTATACAGCCCGCTTGCAGCACTGCAATTCATTGCATTCCTACCCTCCTGGGGAGCGAGGACCCTGAGCTAGGAATGTCCACGACCGGGCAATTTCCCAGTTTGCTCAGCCTTGTAGAACCGCACGACTGAATTTGCAGACTTAAGAAGTTCCTTTCTTGTAAACCAACGGTCCTCAGTATGAGGTTGGAAAAGGAACTTGACAAGATACTCATAGTTGGAGCCTGTGCCCCACTGATCTTCAACGCTTTCGACTTCATGTCCCTTTCCAGGGATAGGAGGCCCAAACTGTTGGGGCCGATCAGGGAACGCGTCAGCAGTATTGAAAGGCAACAGTTTTGAAGCATGGAAGACAGGATGGGTCCGGATGTGTGGGGGTACAGCGAGGACATAAGAGGGTTCAAACGGATCTGCCCCTACGCTACCAAGAACCTGTCATGGGCCGTAATAGACAGGCAACAACTTTCGTGAGATGTCCTGTTCATCTGTTAGTTCTGAACGTTGTACCCAAACCCAGTGCCGAGGACGGATAAGAGAAGGTTGTCTGTGTTTGTTAGCCTGTTCAATCATTCTTTTTTGTGATTTGAACATGTTAGCTCTGGCCTTCTCTAAATCCTTCTCATAGTTCTGGGTGAATTGAGCAGTGCCAGGGGTCAATTTGGGCTTAGCCTTATCGATAATGTTGTCGAGAGGTTGTCTCACGTCTCTACCCAGTGCAATCTGTAGGGGGTGAAACCGGTCGTACTATGAACAGAAGCATTGTACATGAGTTGTGCCCTGGACAGATGTTTGTCCCAATCCTGTTGATCTGGTGCGATCACAGGGCGGAGCAGCTGAAACAAGATCTGGTTCATCACTTCAATCTCTCCATTGGCTTCCGGATGTCTACCATATGTCATGTTTAACTTGGAGTGGAGATAATCCTGACAGAAGGATCGCGACTTATCGTTGCAAAAGCATGGGTCTCTGTCACTAGCAATGGAGGTTGGGTGTCCATGGATACTCACCCACCTCTCAGCGAATACCTCTCTGACAAGAGGCACTCTAGCCTCGGCAGGCAGTGGGATAAACTCTGCATGCTAAGAGAACCGGTCTACACATACCATTACTTGTCTCATCCCTCGAGGGGTGGTCTTGCCTAAGTCGGTAAAGTTTATAGAGACAGACTCACCTGGACCTTCAGGGATTTGTAAAGGTTTGAGCAGGTCCATAGGAGGTCGTATGTGGACCTTGTTCCTTTGGCATAGCTCACATATCTCTAAGTAGTGGAGTATGTCCTCTTTCATTTTTGGCCAGTAGAAGCGCTGGATCAGGGCAGCATAAGTCTTCAGAAACCCAAAATGACCACGAGCATCAGGACTCTCTGAGATCAGATGGGTTATGATCTTGCGATCACTAGGGATACACAGGTGTTGCTCACCCTCACCGATTGTATACAGGAGATCTGAAGTCAAGGCATAGCCCGACTCAGAATTGGGATCGGCCTGCAGATTCCTGACAATAGGGCCAAAGACAAGGTTTTGAGGCAGCGCATCAGCAATGGCTTGACGAGTGGAGTCTCCAAAAGAGTAGGTCTGAACAATGGCAACAAAAGTGTCAGGCCTTCAAGAAAGTGCATCAACAACTCTGTTATAACATCCCTTTTTGTGATTCAGTTCAAAGTCAAAAAAGTGAAAGAACTGAATGACCTCGCCAACTTATCATTCAACTCCCCCTGGGTCTTCATCCACTGCAAGGTCGAATGATCATAATAAACTTTGAAGTGTCTTCCTAGCAAGAAGTGTTTCCATTGTTTGAGGGCACACACAAGGGCAAATGGATCTTTTGAGCCTTGATCTTTTTGCTCATGAACTCCACAAGCTTAACGCCAAACCCGTCATCTTGTTGAAGGACAACCCCTACACCATACTGACTCGCATCAGTGGTCAACACAAATGGCAGAGTAGGGTCAGGGAGCTTCAACATAGGTGCTTGAGTCAAGGCTTTCTTCAATCTGGAGAAAGCCAATTGACATGTAGGTGTCCATCTGAAAGGAACATCTTTTGCCAACAGGTTAGTTAGGGGAGTGGCCACAGTAGAGAAGTTTCTAATAAACTTCCTATAGTAGGATGCCATACCCATGAAAAAACCTAATGTCCCTAACAGTCTGTAGTTGTGGCCAATCCCTAACAGCAACCACCTTTGAGGCTTCTGGGGAAAGGCCATCTGCAGAAATCACATGTCCCAAATACAAAACAGAAGAAACACCGAAAGATGACTTTTCTACATTTATTTTGTATTTGCTTTCTCTGAGAATCTGCAGAATTTTTCGGAGATGATCAACATGGTCAACAACATTTTTGTTGACCACCAAAATATCATCCAGGTAGACCACGACAAAACGATCTAGAAAGGGTTTGAAGATCTTATTCATTTCTATCTGGAAGGTTCCTGGGCATTGCATAACCCAAAAAGCATAACCAGAAACTCATAGGTGTCGTAACGGGTTTTGAAGGTAGTCTTATGAACATCCTCATCAACCATTTCGATCTGATGATACCCGGATTTCAGATCGATTTTGCTAAGACTTTGCAGTCTTGCACTATATCCAGCAGATCATCGATCCTAGGCAAGGCCTCTGAACTCTTCCTAGTGATCTTGTTCAGGCTCCTGTAGTCAATACACATCCTGAGTTCACCATTTCCCTTTGGGACAAAGAGAACTGGTGCTCCATACTCAGATGAACTGGGCCTGATCCAACCCTTCTCAGTTAGATTCTCCATCTGCTTCCTTAACTTATTTAACTCAAGACATCCTATATACTCTGCCCTTAGGAGGGGTAGAGTCAGAGAGGGTCTCAATGCGGTGTTTTCTATGGACAAGTCCAAAAGGCTCCTGAGTTAAGTCAGTATACTCATCAACCACCTTTTGGATGATGGGGTCACACTGAGGGGTGGATGAATCAGTTTGGGCCACGTAGGCCACAAAGTGATTCTGGTGGTCAATTTGTTTAGACAAGTCGTAGAATTTTGATGCCTTCAGGCAATAGCAACTTGTCTTAGGGTGATAGTCTATTGCTAAGACACAAGGTCTAAGCTCACCCTGTTCAGTCTTTAACTGCATACTGGGCACAACCCAGTCAATGCATGGATTAGTTGCCCTTAACCATTTTAGGCTCAGAACCAGATCAAAAGGCAAGTGTGGAAACACAGAGAAGTTCAGGCTATGTCTGACTTCTCTTTCGACATCAAAGTTGACTGACACACCTTTGATGACATGTTGGACTGTGACAGACTGGGCATTCCCAACCTGTATGCATAAGGGATGCTCAAGGTCTGAGACCTTGGGTCCCAAATGAAGTTTTTGTACCCCTATAGGGGAGATGAAATTTTGTGTAGCACCACAGTCTAACAGTGCCTTGATTCGGGTTTTGTTGATCAGAGGTTTGAGAAAGATCAGCTCTGACCTCAATTTTCTCTTCTCCTTCAGTTGGAGATGAAGGGAGTAGAATTAATCAGTCTCTTCCTCAAATAAGGGCTCATCCAAAGAGGGCTCAGTGTACGAATACAGAGAGTTAGTTGCAGCCTCCATACATACAGGCTCATGGACTGATTCACCTTCCACAGAGGGTGAATGCAGTTCAGCAGAGGTGGCTGCTACCTCTGTTGGCCTGCTCTGTTTTTTTAACTCTTGCTGCCCCACGTAGGGCAGTCTTTGATGAAGTGCTTCTTTGCGCAACGCAGGCAAACTCCCTGATCCTTTCTCTTTTGCCATGTTCCCTCTGCAATCTTAAGATCTCTCCAAGGGAATGTGGCCGGATCCATGGGACTAGTTGGGCATTGGGCACCCTTTGGGAGGTTGGGTGTCTGCTGGCCACTTGGGCGTTTGCCTGAACCCTTGGGGCTGGTGGTCTTTTGGGGCTGAAACTGACTTTTGCCCTTTATGAAGCTCATCAGAGTCTGGCTCTACAGCAAGGCGGCCCGATCTGGTGTGTCTCTTGCATCTAGACCAGTTGGGGAAGCAGATCCCCCCTGGTCAGAGCCTGCAAAGTCATCATCAGAACCTGCAGCATAAAATCCGCCCTTTTCCCTTCTCCTGCTTTAGGAAGAGGAGGTGCTTCCCTTATGGGAAGAGGACTGGAGATGAAGGGTGGCCTCCATGTCCAGTGCTCCCCTGCCAAAAGACATCCAATCCTTATGGCCTGCAGTGTACAAGGCCTTGGAATATGTGTTGGAGCAGCTCTGACAAACCATGTCACTTTGTCCTGCTTAGACATTTCCAAACCAGGGGTTGATGTTAGTCGTTCCCACTCAGCATAGAGCTTGGAGAGAGATCCTCGCCATTTTTACCCTGGCCTAGTCTCACAAGCTCATCAGCGGCCTTGCAGGGCTTTTCCTTATCAGCAAATCTGGTTTCCAGACCCTGAAAGATAGTGTCCATACCAATCACAACAATCCAATCATCTAGCTGCTTCTTGGCCTTGTTGGCCTCAGAAGTTGCCCACTTCAGCGCAGCCCCTGCCAGGAGGGCCATTGTGGCACATACCTTGTCCACTTCTGGACAGGTATAGCCCCTGAGGTACGACCTCATTTGGGCTATCCAGTCTAAGATGTCCACTTTGGGGTCTTCCCCAGTGAACTTGTCAGGCTGGGCCATCTTGGGAAACCGCTGTTCAGGCTGTACATAGCCAGAATTTGATCCCGGTGTGGGGACTATGCCAGGATGGGGTTGCTGTGGTGGTGAGGTCACAGGTGGAGGGGTAGGAGGAGTGGGGGCAGGAGTAGGAGTAGGAGTAGGAGATGGTGGAAACTGCCTGAAGAAGGCATCTGATTGTCGTTGCTGGGTGGAGTCCATCGAGGCCAGTCCGGTCTTGACGACTGTAATCCTGTCATCCCAGGCCGAGAAAACGTTCCTCGTACGAGCAGCCTCTAGCAGGGCCCTTTCTGCAAGATTTTGAACAACCTCAGAAACACGGCCATCAGATTTGGCCTTCTCAAAGCTCTCCAGCAGCTCAGCCTGTCTGGCTGCTGTCTTTCCTTTCTGGACGGCTTCTGCCTTTTCTCTCTCAATTCTTTCCACTTCCCTTTGAGCTTTGGCAGCAATTTCCTTTGCTTCTCGCAAGGTCGCTTCCACCGGGTCTTCCACTACTGTTCCTTGTTTCCCCTCTCTGTCAGGCGTGAATGTTTCACCAACCTCCTTCACCTCCGCCATTCTGGTCTTTTAACGTTTATTTGTCAGATAGATACAAATAAAATAAAGTAAAATAACTCAGATGACCGTTCACACTCAGAACTCAGAAAACGAGAGTTAGACTGTGCTGTTTTAAAAGTATGGGGGAACACGGCAGGTTGTGCCAAATGTCAGAGAACAGTCTGGGAGGATTCAGGCTCAACGGAACGACTACGTCTGAGCGTGGAACCCGAACAAAATACAAAAACAAAATACAAAATCGGTTTTGAACAAGCTCGCCGCAGAGCCTTCTCAACACCGTTAGCATTCTGCAGCAAGGGAGAGAGATACTTTATTTGTGCAATCAAGAAAAAAATAAAATTGGAGCCGATCTCGTTCTCCTGCAAATGCAGTCTGGAAAATCCGTGCTCTAATCAAAGATGGGAATATGCCATTTGACGGACGACCTGACATCTGACGCAGACAGAAGTCATCATTAACGGACTGACCCTTTTCTGACTGCCTATAGTAAACATGCCAACTGACAGGACTGACTGACAGACCGAAACTGACGGCTGGGACACACGCCGTTCACAGTTGGCATTTGCAGAACTGACTGGCAATCACGTGCGGTCAGGATACATCAATAGCATTCCCGTCATCAGATTTGAGCGGACCCGGAGAGGGGGTCAGCACCGACCAGGACAACTGACAACCAGTCTGATCTTAGACACACGGACTGATGCTGACGACCTCTGAAAGACACTGACAGGGTATGACGACGGGCCAGGAAATTCACGGAACGAACTTACTTGAGCAAGCCTTGATTGAAGATATACCAACTGTTATGTACCCGATTGAACTTCAATCCACAACAAATTCACACGTTCCCATACACGCATGCAATAGCAGAGTAGACTGGAAGGAGGCAAATCCACACAAAATCGGAGAGAAGATATGCACAGCGGAAGCTCAAAACACATAGAGAATTGAAACACGAGTTTCAATTCTGAAATCCCTCGCACTCCTCCAATCAATCCAGAGTACTTGTTCCAAGAATCACAACCGCGTTTACAACAACCTCGAACAACCAGAAACAAGTGTTTAACGAAATATACAGGAGTCTTCTTCTTCCTCCTCGCCACCTCATATCCCAGGCTATGGCTGCCGTAGCAGCAGTAACCCCACAGCTGTCACAACGTGCCAATCTGAATCAGCAACCCTAATGATAACAGCGCCAGCTCAGCACCTGCACGGACGTGCAGTACTGGAAGTCCTGATGAAGAAGGAGACAACCGTTCCAACACTTCGAAGAAGATGGAGTTCCTCGTGAGGAGGAACAACAGATATGGCTGCCAAGTGGAAAGTGGCAGCACCCAAACCCAACAACACAGTCCTGTGGAAGCTCTCATGCAAGGCTGTGAAACAGCAGCAGTGCAGTCTTCAACGTCCTTTCCCAACCCCAGCTATGGCTGGGCTTCGAAGAAGAAGATGACCTCGCCCAAAATAGCGCAGCAGCGCTCCAGCAACGGACGGGCCGAGTTTCCCCAGCCAAACAAAATGCAAAAGACCCCATCCTACTCGCTGCTTCCCATTTTCTACAAACAGGCAGCCAGCCTCACGACCTAGAGCCCTACCAAAAACATCTACCGAGTCCTAGTGGTCCTAGACCTACCACTAAGGACCTAGCTAACAATCAGCAGGTCACGGGTTCAAACCCCATAACAATCAAAGCAGGCAAAACAACACAAACAAGGCAAAATGACAAACACAGCAAATGAAGGTTGCGGGATCAAGTCCCGACAACAACAAAATGGGCAAGATTTAGTATACAGCCTGCTTGCAGCACTGCAATTCATTGCATTCCTCCACTGGTTAACCGGTAGAGCCAAGTATCAGATGAGCCATTGGAAGCTTCTGATTTTGACCGGTCGGATTGACTTGAATTTTTCTATGGTATTTGTGGGATCTGACTAGCGTCCTGACCTATTAACTCGTGCCATCTGTTTTTTATCGTTCAGTCAGGGTCCTTTGTTTTGAGGAGTAAGTTGTATCCCAATTTGACTGTGTATCCACATTCGTTTTGGGACTTCTGCTTCTGTCTAGTGTCCAAGCCCAAGTTTTGAATTGCCGTATCTATTTTGAAGATTGTTTTTGGCCATGATCCCAACACTCTGGCTTTTCTGAATACAAAAGGTTTTAGGATTGTTCTTTCCAACTCTTTATTCAGGATATATGGGAGGCCTTGTGTGGAGGGGGTAATTGGGAAAGAGGTAAACACCGCCAGGGTATCCGTCCCTTGCTGGCTGTTTATGGGAAAATTGATAGGCCCTTGAGGGGGTTAAATCCTGCAACCTCACTGCCCACTCACCCGATTTCCAGGTTGAGGCTTCGCTCAACAACTCCTTCCATTCTTCTGGGATGCAGTTGATAATGGATTGTAGATTCTCATCTCGTCGGTGACATCCTTTGAGCTGGGAGGCAAGTTCCTGTTGTGTCACCCAGTCCTTTTTCTCCTCATTCCACAAATGGCTCACTTTCCAAATTCCATGTTTGATCCACGATAGCCATCTCCTTCCTCTACGCTTAAGGGATATTTGGTGATCACTTTCGTCTCTCACCCACTGATTACCAAATAGGGGTTGCCTTAGTAACTCGTCTTTGGATTTGGGTCTACCCACCTTCTTCGGCATGAATTCCCGCCATATCCGTAACAAATACTAGCAATGCCGTCCAATATGGTGGTAGGGGCGTGACTTCATTTGGACTGGTTTCTCTTCATTGATTTCTGCGCCCTGTACTTTGGCTCCATTCCTTGGTCGTTACCCAGAACAGACTGGACATATTTGCTTGTGTGGCTGTAGGTGCTAGGCCCGTGATGCTATTCAATGCCAATTTATTCCATGCTGTACCAGGTTTAGTTAGTAGTTTGACTATCCATGTGACTCGTAAGGCTTTGGTTTCCTGTTTGGGGTCTATGATACCAAGACCTCCTCTGGCTGGTTTCCTTGTGATGTAATGCCAGACTATCTTTGGTATGCAGTCCTCTTTGTTAGGGCCGCCCGACCACAAGTATGCTCGTGCTTTACGGTTAAGTTCCTTGATTGTATGTGCCCGGAACTGTCCAGATTCATGCCTTTTTTTTTATAAAGGGACATGCTCCAATCTATTCGTGGGGAGAAACATGTGCTGGGAACCGGGCCCAGCGTCCCATTCAAGATCACATTGAAAAAATGAGAAGTTTATGGAGAAATCCTTAAGGCACTGGGGGCCGTTACCCAGCTTCGGCTAGGAAAGATAACTGTGTCATCTACACAGAACACTAAAAATCTCTTCGGATCAAAGAAGCATTCTGAACGAAAAAATCACCTGCCTTAGGGCCTTTCAGCAGCCCAACCCTACCTGCCTCACCCCTACATCCCGATGCCCCAACTGCTAGGTTACATAGTGGAACGACCCACCCCAGAAAACCCCACCTGCTAGGCCACAGGGCAAAGTGACCCGCCCCGGCTCCGGCCACCATCGACCAGGCACCAGCTGACCAAAAGACAGTAGAGCGCCTTCCACCCTCGACAACCCCCCAGATTTCTCTACCAGGTCTCATGCCCTTGTTCAGCTCAAGTTACAGGGCAGCGCGACCAAGCCCCAGCACCGACCAGCGTCGTTCTGGCCCCGTCTTTTTGCAAACCACCGGGACTCAGGACTAAGGCAAATACCAATCAAGCCACCAATCAGCACCATAGCTATAGGTCCCATCATTCATCCTCTCCTTTTTTTAAGAACAAAACGAACCAAGTACTATTTGAGACAGCCTCGAGGGAGCTAGTGGGAAAAAAAACATACATCTGTGCAAAACTAGATCCAAGGGTGTAAATGAATGAAACCACAAAACGTTTCAGCAGCTCAAGTCACTCAGGAGCTTGTAAACCGAAAACCTGACTCAGATGCTACTCAGCAGCCCAATCCTCAGCCTGCCTAATGTCCATCCTCGTTACCAGGCCTTAACCAGGTCTCACACCCCCAATTGCCAGGTTACGAGGCTGCGCGACCCACCTCAGAATACACCCCCATCTGCTAGGTCACAGGGCAGAGCGACCCGCCCCTGCTCCGGCCAGTGTCGTCTTGGTAACAGCACACGAACGGCCACTGGAATGCCTTCCACCCTCGACAATTCCCCGGATCTCTCTACCAGGCCTCATGCCCCCGCCTTGCTCCGGTTACAGGGCAGCACGACCCAACCTCAGCACCGACCATCGTCGTTCTGGCGTCGGCCAATCGTGGGCCACTGAGAATGAGGATATCAGCAGAACTATTGGATGAACCACCAAGCACCACCTCCGCCCTGGTTCCGGCTTATCCATACCAACCCGACTAAACACACCAACCCCCCCTTCAAACCCCATACCTTATTCCGGCAAGACTTATTACGATAGGGCCACCATCCCTACTGCGGCTATGCCCTAGCTCAACCCTGTCGACTAGCCCCTTCATCAGCAGGATGCATACTATCCCTCCATCTCCATGTCCCACTCAGCCACTTGGCACTCCCCCCGTCTGTGCGACCCCTACACCCTGGGGTAAGCTGGGATATTGCCCTCACAAATGGATCCAAATGTGTTTCCGTCGACGCAACATAGCTCCAATCTCTGGAAAATATACACTAGTGGCTGACCTAAATAGATCCAAATCAGATAAACTTTCAAGGCACAATCACCATTGGGAATCAACTACGACTAAAATCAGGATACTATGGGAGAACAAATTTGACACTACAATCCGACGAAATCGTAATTTTTGTAACCACAAATTTAGGCAAGAAAAATTTGAGGCGAATTGGAAATTTAGAATCAAAGAATTTAGACATCAGAATATAATTCTATTGAACGAACCACAAATCAAACAATTTTGATGAGTCCCTAGCGAAAGAAATTTAGTCAAGATATTCTTTAGAAAATCGTTGGAACAGTGAACTAACACAACCCTACAGTTGGATGATCAAACAAAAGACACGGATCATCTTTGAAGTATCACTTCAAGATTATGAGATTTGAGCAAGATACTAGATGACGATCAAAAGCAAACCAAGTATAGATATATACAACATAGCATACCAAATATACAACAGAACATTCAAGAGACCAAATCACGATGAAGATCCTGAAGAAGACCGATAACGTGGACACAACAACCCAATGGAAGGAATCAACCATGGCTACGCCGGACCCGGATCCGAACATTTCCGGACATGGAACCGGACCCGTGTCCGGTAGTTTCCGGACGTCCGGAATTCCGGACATTTCCGGACCTCCGGACATGGGGGGATCCTGACGGTCCGGAAGTTTGCACAGGTCCAAAAATGTCCGGACCATTAAAAAAAAATAACAATAAAAAAATCTGAAAAAAAAAGTATGTTATGCAGAATAACAATGCAAACCACTTTTGCCTCAGAGTCATGTCATAATTCCTAACCAAACTTGAGTTAAAAGTCAAAAACTATAAAAAGCTTAAAAAAAGACTTAAAAAACTAACAAAAGATAATGAATTATTAATAATAATAAAATTTGGGTTATCTAATAAATTACTATAGAGAGAGAGCATGTCTGGATCCCCCAAAAAAGCATAAACGGGCCTGAAAAATCCCCAAAACAATTTTGGGGGCTTGGCTCCTCAATGGGGAAGGGTCCTGGACCGTTTTTTTTTTTTTTTTTTCTCCTCGAAATTCGCCAGATCCGGACCTTCCAGACCGGACGTCTGGATTCCGGACTGAATCCAGATCGTCCGGACGGCAGTCCGGACGTCCGGATCGTAGCCATGGAATCAACCCATCCCTTCATCCCCCAGAACCTCACCGCCTCCTTCGTCGGCACAAGGCATCTCGACCATACTAGCCAACCCACCTAATCGGTCGAACGACGAAGACTATGGACCATGACATACACCTCAAAGTGACCCCATGTTATGTCACGAGACACAACTGTCGAGCCCGTCGACAACCCCTCGTGGGAAGTTATAGGGAGTGGGAAGACGTAACGCTCAATCCCATACCTACTAATTTAACATCATCCGCAAAGCCCTTCTCGGTCAAATCGACAAACATATCCTTCAGCACACACTCCTGGAACTTGACAGTGACAAAACCATAGGTGATCCTCATCCCTCCTCCAACAGCCCAGCTACGACCTCGATAATCAGAGCACCAAACCAGAAGGCCCACCTCTAGCCGCGCCGCATAGCCAAGGCTGCCACCTCGCTTCCAACCCCCCCTACTATCACCATCATGTCGTGGCACCCTCGCAACCTCGTCGCATGTCACTCCTGCCGTCGCCTCGCCGCCGCCCGCATCATGTGAAAGTTTGAGTTTCGAACGGGCACCCCCTGGTTCGACAGGGCGCAGCGCTCCCGGCGGCGCTGCGCTCGTTCAGAGTGTCAATCCTGTCCAGATTGATGCTATATACCACATCATTGAAAAAATGGATGTGTTGATGGCTAGTGCTCGGCCCAACAATGATGTGAATGTGCTACCCCATGTGGCCAGTTTGTTAATTTGTTTGAGGAGTATATTTTGTGCCATTCGAGGGGCAAAGTCGTATTTTGTCACAAGACGCGTAGATATCGCATAGGGGTCTCCGATGTCTCCCATGTCATGTCTGCCTTGGGGCCTTGAAGCTGGGGAGCCGCCTCCTTCGATAGCCACCCCGATTGTTTTCTTCCAATTGATCTTCATTTATGATGCCAGTCTGAATGCTTTCATTGCTTTCTTTTTTTTTTTAATGATGAAACATCGCGGTTGGGCGTGGGGGAGGTGCTGATAAAAGCAGACACCCCCTCCACACACCGTGTTTGCGAATGGCTCCGTTCCATTGGTGGGGAGCTGCACCTGCTGGAAATCGGGTCCAACGTCCCTTGACATCAAAGAGAAGGAGCCAGAATTATCAATGCTATGCAGCCTGGTTTTGCAGGCCGTCAACCATGCAAAACGATACAGAGACCCCTCCCGGGAGCCCCAGATAACCTTGTGGTTGCAGTGCCCGATGTGTCATGACCAAGGGCCTGACGCCAAAGTCCCGCTGCTACGTAGCTCTTGCATTCCTAGGTTTTGTTTCGTCGTGACCCAGTCCGTTCCACCTTCGAGGAGCTGCTCCTGTTGGACCCCTGGTGTAGCCTCTATGAACACCAAAGACAAGGGGCACGAGATGTCACTGCTATGATAGCAAGATATTTTGTGGGGGCGTTGTCCCCTTTTGCAGGCTTTCGAAAACCAAAAAACCCTCCCGGAAACCCTAGAAACTGTATGATCTAACGCGTTGAACGACGAGTCTGAAGCTCTTATGAGGACTGTGAGATCGTCTGCAAACATTAATACTTTCAGGAACTGTAGGTGGTGGGTTGTTCCTACATTGATCTCTGGTAGCCTATGTTTGGAGGGATCTTTGCGTAGGCCTGAGGCTATTGCTTCCATCACAAAGAGGAAGATTGGGGGAGCTAGCGGGTCCCCTTGGCGAACTGACCGAGTGATTGGATAGCAGTCAAAGAGCAAGCCATTAACTTGGAAGCACCCTATGGCAGCATGATTCAGAATGCACACCCACTTCCTAAAATCCGGTCCCACTCCCATATTTCCCATGCTTGCATTGAGAAAGGCCCAGTTGACCTAGTTGTAGGCCTTTTCAAAATCGAAAAAAAGAATTGTTTTGTTTTTCCTTTTTTCTCTATTTTGTTGACCGCGTCGTTGAGGGTCAGTACGTTGTCCGAAATGTATCTCCCACGGATGAAGCCTGTTTGGTCTATATGAAAGCATTTATCTGTCAGGTTTAGGATTTGAAAGGCAAGAGTTTTGGCTAGGATCTTATAGGGAAGTGTTAGAAGCGAGATGGGTCTATAGTTCCTAATATCTTCTATCGTGTTGGCCCTTGAGTTTGCTTGAGTTGGCTAGGATCTTATAGGGGCGTGTTAGAAACAAGATGGGTCTATAGTTCCTAATATCTTCTTTCTTCCCATTTCTTGTACAACAACGTGACCACGCAGCTAGTCAGTAAGTTTCCCAGTCCCCCCTTGAGCCAGTTGTCGTTGTAGAAGTTTAGCAGATCGCCCCTTCAGAGCGGCCATAATTTTTCCCATAATTCTTTTGTCAGCCCATCGATTCGTGGTGACTTATTGTTGTTCGTACTTTGGACAACAAATTGCAGTTTTTCTATGGCAATGGGGTTGTCCATAGCTTCTGCTTGTTCCTGAGTTTGTTCCACGTATTGTAGCATCCTAGTTCGTGCCTCTCTAGTGCTGGGCAGAGTAGGCATATGGTTTTTCGTGTGATAGCTCTTCGTAGAATTCCTTTGCTCCGATCAACATTCCTTCGTTGTCTGTCACTGTTTCAGTTGGATTTGAGAGGGTTTGCAGGCTTTCTATCGTGTTGGCCCTTGAGTTTGTTTGAGTTGGCTAGGATCTTATACGGAAGTGTTACAAGCGAGACGGGTCTATAGTTCCTGATATTTTTTTTCTCCCCATTTTTTGTACAACAACGTGACCACGGAGCTAATCAGTAAGTTTCCCAGTCCCCCCTTGAGCCAGCTGTCGTTGTAGAAGTTTAGCAGATCGCCCCCTAAGAGCGACCATAATTTTTCCCATAATTTTTTTGTCAGCCCATCGACTCGTGGTGACTTATTGTTGTTCATACTCTGGACAACAAATTGCAGTTCTTCTATGGCAATGGGGTTGTCCATAGCTTCTACTTGTTTCTAAGATATATTTTGTTCTAGGTATTGTAGCATCCTAGTTCGTGCCTCTCTGGTGTTTGGCGGAGTAGGCATAGGGGTCTTCGTGTGATAGAGCTCTTCGTAGAATTCCTTTGCTACGTTCAACATTCCTTCGTTGTTTGACACTGTTTCAGTTGGATTTGAGAGGGTTTGCAAGTTTTCTATCGTGTTGGCCCTTGAGTTTGTTTGAGTTGGCTAGGATCTTATAGGGAAGTGGTACAAGCGAGACGGGTCTATAGTTCCTGATATCTTTTGTCTCCGCATTTTTTGCACAACAACGTGACCACGCAGCTAGTCAGTAAGTTTCCCAGTCCCCCCTTGAGCCAGCTGTCGTTGTAGAAGTTTAGCAGATCGCCCCCTAAGAGCGACCATAATTTTTCCCATAATTCTTTTGTCAGCCCATCGATTCGTGGTGACTTATTGTTGTTCATACTTTGGACAACAAATTGCAGTTCTTCTATGGCAACGGGGTTGTCCATAGCTTCTGCTTGTTCCTGAGATATAGTTTGTTATAGGTATTGTAGCATCCTAGTCCGTGCCTCTCTGGTTCTTGGCGGAGTAGGCATAGGGGTCTTCGTGTGATAGAGCTCTTCGTAATTCCTTTGCTACGTTCAACACTCCTTCGTTGTCTGTCACTGTTTCAGTTGGATTTGAGAGGGTTTTCAAACTTTCTACCATATTGGCCCTTAAGTTTGTTTTGATTCTTGCGAAGAAGTGTTTTGACATTGACTCACTTAGCTCGTATTCTTTCATTCTGACTCTTATTTGTAGTCCCTTTAGTTCCCACCATGTCCACATAGTGAGTTCATCTCTTGCCTTTTCAAAAGTATTTGTATAAAGTGCAGAAGAGAGGTTATCAATTAGATTTGTCTCCGCGATCTTCAGGCTTGTCTCCAACGCTTGCTTCCTCTGAGATTATAATAACCGTCAGCGATAATGTGGAATAACTTTCTTGAAACCACTCCCATCGATCTTGTATGGGTAGGTAGGCACCCATCAAATTATGCCAACACTCTTGAACTCCTACCTAAAAAGTCCGGCTTGGTAGGAGGGAGTTGTTGAGTTTGTGAAAGCTAGACCCCTTTTTGACATACTGCTCGAAGATGATTATGAGTTCGATGGGTTTGTGGTCTAGACCCAGGTATGGTGCGAGGGACAAGATCTCGGCGCTTTAAGATGTCCCCATTAGTGTCCCTGAGATCAGGAAATAGTCAATGAAGGAGAAAGCGGTGTGGCGGGCATGATTTTTTTTAACCAACGTGAAGGTTTTTGTCCATGGATGCATAGTCTTGTATAGTTCGACTAGGTTGTAGTTCATCATCAACTTTTGGATGGACACCGCCTCCTATGTGAGTTGACCAACCGATGACCTAGATATACTATATGTGGCGGGGTGTATTGTTGTGTTCCAATCACTGGCAAAAATGCAAACCGACAAAGGTGGGATCAAATGACCAATGTTTGTTATAAATGTTGATTTGTCTGAAGAGCCTTTTGGTGAGTAGACGTTGATTATTATGAACTTTTCCTCCTTCCACTTTATATCCATAAGGCACCATCTACTGTCTACAGTGCCCGCCTCTTTGCCCGCTATCGACCCTGCCATGTATAGATAGGATTATTTGGGTATAAGGATGGTTGTTCCTTTCGTGCTTGATGTATTATATGAGGACCATATTTCATCCTTCATTCCTCCCAGTTTCCTTTATAAGGGTTTTTGAATTTTGTTGTGTTCTACTGAGAAGGCGAGGTGAGTTTCTTGCAACAATGTGATATCTGCCAGTTGTGAACGGTAAGTCCTTTGATTACGTCATTTATTTTTTATTTTTTATCGACAATATTTTCGAGGCCATTAATATTCCAGCTCCTAAGGACTATCCCTTGTGTCTTTTAGTCCACCCGGTCTTCCTTTGCATTTTCCCACTTTCTAAAAATCTCCATCATTGAGGCTACGCGGAAGAGGTAGGGGTACAATTATGGTGGTAGACAGGCTAGGAGGGGGCGATCGCTCGCGCATCTATCTTTGTTGGCGCATCACCCGGCGGGTCGTATTGCATCGTGGTGACAGAATCCTCTAGCTTATATTCCCCCATACTTCCACTGGTTCCTTGTTCCGAGACAGGGGCTGGTTCTGATCCTACTCCCTCGTCCTCATCTTGCCATTCCTCCATAGCACTCTCAGAGCAATCGCTTTTGTAGTATTTGTCAAGATCTATGGCGAACGCCCTTGAGTCCGGATCGTTGGCTCCCTTCAAAATTCCATAAGTCAAGAGGCGTGCCATCGAGACTGCCAACAGTTCCACTGAAATGTGGGGTCCCACCAGCACGATGTATGGAATCGTTGTCACGATTATCTATGGCCCCCACATCATCCCACTCTTCAACTTGGTTTCCTCTGACAGTTTTGCAATCAGGGGGGAGAAGGCCCGAGGGGAGTGTCTCTAGAGGTCGATAAGATGGTCCTGCTGGTCCTCCTAGCCAGCTTGGGAGGATTTGTCCTCTTGACCATCGTCCAGGGCAACTGTTTCATACAATCCTAGTGGGTACCCCTCTTTTACCTTTTCTTAAGGAATACTGGCAACATTTTGTTCTTCCTCAATCCTAGGAATTGTGAAGGATACATCTGTGGAGATCTGCCATTTTCCCTCTTTCTCAACGTACCTAGCTGCAATCAGCGGGGGGGTGTCCATCAATGTCAGTCGTGCTGATTTGGCCGAGGCCACCGCGTATGGTGCCTCTCCATTGACGATGTGCTGAATGGTAGTGAAATCTGGTGTGCACTCTGCATTCCACTTTATTAATGTTTCTGTTTGGGTCACAACCACAACCACTTCTTTTTCCAATAGTGAGCGTGCTGATTCCTCTTCTGCCTCTGTTTGATCTGAATTTGGTTCCTTATTTCTCTGATTTTTCCCTGTCTTCCATTTCTTTGGGCGCAGATCTTGAAAGTGGTCTTTGGTGTTGAGAACTGTCTTGTCCTTGTCTGCTAAACCTTGTTCTCTTGCCCTTTTTTTTCCTGCATATCGGAAGGCAGTGTATTCAAAGAATTCCTCTGCTTTCTCTTTCTTTAGCGTGTCATACTGAATTTACTTCTCAATGCCAACGATTGTCTCATTCTTCCCATTTTTTTGGGATCTCTCAATGTGCTTCAGACAGGCTGCTTAGATGTCAAACGCGTGTTCTCTCTCCCTCTTGGCCTTTTTTATGTATTCCCTCAGCCATTGAAGAGATCGTTGGGGCTCAGACGCACTATCCATGGCTGTCCCCCCTGTCCCTTCACTGTCCTTGTTTGCTTTGTTGTCTGCACCGTCGTTGAGGGAATCAGAAACCATAAATTTCCTTTCCTTTTTCGCATGGATCTGTTCTGTCCCCTTCTTCTTATCCGAGTTCATTGCCTTCCTCTTGTTGAGACCCACCTCTTTCAGCCCCCGGAAGTCTACTTCGTCCAGCATGCGTTTGTTATCTGTTTGCGTTTTGGCCCTTTTCTGTTGGGCCTCGTGTTCCAACCGTCTCAGCATTTCTTGAAGAGCTGCTGGTTCTTGGCTGTATTCCTGTTCGGGCTTTTCTCGGACTGCGTCCAAGTCCCACAACAGATCTTCCCTGGCTTTTTCTTCTCCGACCACACGAGAGTCAATTGAAATTTGACCCCCAAACCAGTGTTGGGCCGGCAACCGGCCGGTTGGACCGGTCCGGATGCAACCGGACCGGTTCGACCCAAGGCCTCCAACCGGAATTCCGGTTGGGCTCGAAAATGGTCCAAATTTTTTTTTTTTTTTTTTTTTGAAAGCACGATCAGA
>BFEA01000105.1:1229979-1241713 GCA_003427395.1 Chara braunii | reverse complement strand
GCCTCGTTGGTCATACAGCCAAACATTGACAGGGAGCGCTACGTGGAAAATCAGCCATTGTAGACTTTTGACCCTGCCTAACCTTATACTACTCAACTCTGACCACGGTAGACGAGAGACTTGCGCTTTGGGTACCTCCAACCTCCGTTCCCATCGAATAGCCAGTGATTCTGCTAGTGGGTGAGATCTCCTCCTAAGCCTGTACCCCAATTTGGTTGTATATTGAAGTATGTTTATTCTTCTGGCAACCCTCAGAAAACCTCCCTTGAGATTCCATGCCCATTCTGCCGGGTCTACTTCTAAATCTTCTAGAGACGTAGTTGGAGCATAAATCATATAATTGTCTGTCTCCACTACTCTGACCTTACATTGTGCTTTTTTTAAGATTGTAATCTGGGAGAAAGATGTCTTATCTGATTGACTGGTGGTGGTTCCTATTTCTTCTATTGATAGCATATCAGCCAACAACCATGTGTCCCCCAGGCCCGTCTTACCCCTTGTTCTAAAAGTGACTTCCAGTTTATCCTCGTGCAACCATGTGGCCCAATCACACTTTTCCCAATTCGACCCTTTCTTTAGTAGGTTTACCCATCCTGGTGGTATGGAGATAAGAACATCATTCAGATTCTCTAGCAATTTGTGGGTACCCTTCATCTCATTCCGAAGGTCTCTTGCCGTCTTCCAACATTGTTTGTCCTCTGACCATAAATGTCTAACCTGCCAGACTCCATGTTCCACCCATGTTCCCCATTTTGAATTTCTTGCTGTCAGGGTACGTGGCTTCCCTTGGTGATCCTTAATCCAAGGATTGCAGAAAAGTGGTTGACGGAGAACCTCTTCTCTGTTCCTTGGTTCTCTTACTCTTGCTGGGAAAATGTCCCCCCAAAGCTTAAGGAGTTGTGCCCAATAAGAACCATCGCTCTTGTCAGTTGCTCCAGGTGTCCGTTCGCCTTCGCTCCTACCTTTCCTTGCCCAGCCTTTGCTCTTCACCCAAAACAGCCCTGACATGTTAGCCGGTGTTTTGTACTTAACCAGTCTTCTAATGCGAGAGAAGCCCAAGGAAGCCGGGGATGGGTAATAAGCTTCAAAACCCACTTTGTTTGTAACGCCTTCATCTGCTGGCTCGGGTCTAATATGCCCAATCCCACTTGCTCTTTTGGCTTGATTACATGTTTCCAGGCTACCTTAGATATGACATTCTGTTTACTTGGGTTTGTTGACCATAGGAAAGCTGCTGACCTTCTTCTTAAGTCACAAATAAACCGATCTGGTGGTGTCCAAATCGAGCCTACGTACCACAACATCGCAAAAATGGAGGCGTTTAGGATTAATGCTATTCCAAACAAGGAAGTATAAATTGCTTCCCAAGTACTTAGTTTCATCAGAATTTTGGCTAAAATCTCGGGAGCCATTAAATGGTGAGGTCTTGCTTCTGCAATTCCCAAATAACGTAGCGGTTCCTCCACTGCTGCCCACTGCATTCCTTCTGGGGTATTAACTGGTCTTTGCTCCTCTCCTTCTCCATAGTGCAACCACCATCCTATAGTCTTGGGCCAATTTATACTCATTTTGGAAGCCAGTTGGAAGGCAAGCATTGCTCGAGTGAGAGCCTCGAAAGATGAGCTAGAGGCACGAATAAGCACTGTCAGGTCGTCAGCAAAAAGGAGCGTCGTCGACAAGTGAACCAGTCTACCCTGTTGATCCAGTTCAGCTATCAACCGTTGGATGGAGGGATCCTTTCTGAGAAATGATGCTACTGCTTCCATTATGAACAAAAAGATGGGGGCTGCTAAGGGGTCCCCCTGTTTGGCCGATGTCGACATCCTATAGCTCTGCGACAGGTGACCGTTCACCTGAACCTGCGCGTGTGCATCATTGTATAAGACCCACATCCATTTCTTGAAATTAGGTCCGACCCCCATCTTTTCCATGCACTGCTGGAGGAAACACCAATTCACTTGGTCATATGCCTTCTCAAAGTCGAAGAACAGTATTGCCGCATTCATTCTTTTATCCGTAATGTAGCGAACTGATTCCGACAAAGTCATAACATTGTCTAGTATAAACCTGTCCGGGATAAAACCAGTCTGATCCAAATGAAAAGAACCCCTTGTAACCTTACTCAGTCTTTTAGCCAAAGCCTTCGCTACTATCTTGTGTGTGAGTGTCAGCAAGGTAATGGGCTTGTAATTCCTTATATCTAAAGGATCCCCTTTTTTGTACAATAATGTGACAATCCCTGTGGCCAGATCCTGGCCTAGCCCCTCTGCCTGCCAGGCCTTTTCCAGATATGCCATATATTCGCTCCCTAGGATTGGCCAATATTCAATCCAGAATTCTCTGGTCAATCGATCTTTCCCTAGGGTCTTATTGGGTGACATTGACTTGAGTGCTTCCCACAACTCTTCCTGAGTGATTGGGGCTTCTAGCATCATTGCCTTTGCACTTGGCACTAACCTTTCTAAGTGGGCTAAGAACTTCGATATAGCTCCTTGCACCTGCTGTTGCAAATGGTCCGACTCCCTAGAAGTATATAAAGTGCTATAGAATTGTTCAGCCACTGCCACCATCTCTTACGACTTTGATACCTGCCCTTCCGATGTTTGAAGTCATTCTATTACGGAGCTTCTGCCTTTTTATCGAATTTTCTGAAAGAAGTATTTAGTCATTCTTTCTCCTTCCTCCCATTCCTTGACTCTTGCCCTCATCTGTAGCCCCCTCGTCCTCCAACGTTCCCATGCTCCCAATTCCTCTCTTGCTGAATGTCATATTTTTTCATACAAGTCTGTACCTGGATTCTTAACTAGGTTACTATCTGCTATTCGCAATGCTTGCTGAAGCTCAGCTTCTCGTGCTTTCCTTTTAGTCGCTAGCTGCCTAGCCGCTGCCGCCGAAGCTCGACTCATAGCTTCCAGGAGTTCCGGGAAGGATTGATTACCCAAGTCATAGTTGAGGCAAGACTGCAAAATGGCCTGCCTCATTTCATGTGCTTGACGAATCAAATTATTTACCTTATAGAATCCTTTACCTCTCCGGGCTTGCTTATTTGTTGATAAATAGAGAAAAATAGGCCAATGGTCCAAACCGCTAAAATAAGGAAGGTCGCCTATACCCACTGAATGGATCATTCCTATGACCGTCTGTGAGATCAAGAAGTAGTCTATTCTCGATGCCGAAACATGTTGACTCATATTCCTCTTATAGTAGGTAAACTGCCTGTCCTCGGGATAGTACAAGTTGTATGGATCAATCAAATCAAAAGCAGTCATCATGTTATGAATTGGAAGTGCCTCTTCTCCTAAGGTGCTCTCACCCGTGCTATGTCCCCCTGACATTCTATCCCGGGCTGGTTCGAATGCCGCATTCCAATCCCCTGCTAATGTAATATGCCTGGTGGGTTTTATTAAACCACCAGTACACCCACACCTAAAAGCCCGAAGCTGCCTGCCCACTGCGCACCGTTATTCTCCGAGCCTTTTTGTATGGGTACCTGCAGTGGGAATATCGGAAGTGGCACCGGTCCCGGTTGTCTACCTGAAGGGGGAAATGAAAAAAAAAAAAAATGAAAAAACATGGCAGAGATCAATGATGTCGTGGAAGGAAGTCACGGAGGCCATACTCAAACGATCACTTCCCAGAATGCATCTGACTACTATTGCGGGGAGAGGGAAACATTGCTGTTTTTTCTTTTTTCTCCTTTTGTTTTTTTCTCCCTTTCCCTGTCAGCGAGGCACCGCATACTCCTCTTGCTCAAAACGCCTTGGCTGAGGGCATACTCACACTAGCCCCGTTGAAATGCATCCAACCACTTCCACGGCCAAAGCTTTGTTGTTGTTTTTTTTCTTTTTTCTTTTTTTGTGTGTCTGACAGTCGTGCTCCCCGTGTTCCTCGTTCTGCCAAAGTGCCCTTGCTGAGGGCAGTACTCCAAAAGGTGTATCCAACTGCAATCACGGCCAAAGGTTGTTTTCTTTTTTGGTTTTTTTTTTTTTTTGGTTTTTTTTTGTGATTCTGAGAGTCGTGCTCCCCATGTTCCTCGTTCTGCTGAAGTGCCCTCACTGAGGGCAGTACTCCAAAAAGTGTATCCATCTGCAATCACGGCCAAATCTTGTTTTGTTTTTTGGGACGTACGAATTTGACATGGGCCCAAAAATTTGAAAACCTTCTGACGCTCCGACCCTGCCCCGAGCCCGCCTTTTACTTCTTGTGGCGACAAGTTATTTTGCTGCAAGGTCGAGGCCGTGTACTGGTGGTTTAAAGTTTCCAATTCCTCTAAAAGTTGTATTCTTGGTTGGAATGTGTTGGGTCCATAGATAGATACGAGAGTGAAGCTCTCTTCCCGGAAAAGAAAGTTCAACTTCACCCATCTACCTTCCATGTAATCCACCCTCACTTCTTCTATCTTTAGATTCTTCGTTGAGAGGGCCCTCGTATTGTGAAGAATCGCCCCCCCCGCCGAATGTGGGCGTGGTGCCTGTGCCCAAAAGTCTGCTGCCACCCATCTCAATCTTTGTAAAATCCTAATCTTTACTTGCTCATGTTCTTCTGAAGTGGTCAAGTGAGGTCCTTGTAAACACACGAAGTCTAGCGGACTCTGGTCAAACCATCCTAAATACTAGACAAAGTTGTTCCACTTGTCCGGGTTGTCTAAAATCTGCACCAACTCGTTTATATTCCAGGAGACTATTATGAATTCAAGCTCCTTCCTTGACTGTGCCTGAACTTTTCTTCTACGCTTCCAGTGTTGGGCGCCTTCACTACCCTGCGTTATGAATTGTCATCCCCTGTTCGCCCTTCACTCATTGAGAAGTGTTCAAGACCTTGTCTCTGAAAGATCCAACCTTGTTGCTCCCCTTGCGATCCTCTTTTCAATGTATTCGGGCTTCCACGAAAAGGCATAAATTTTTTCCCACCAACGCTGCACTTCTGGCCACCCATTCTGCCGCCACCAATCCATAGGGAATGGTCTCCACCATCTGCCATGGGATCCATATGAGGCCATCACTTAATTTCGCCATTTCTTTCAGTACGAACATTATTGGCCTGTAATCTTCTGCCTGTACTGTGCCTGCTATATCTGTATTGTCCCCCTTTTCTTGCTTCCAATCACCTATCACATATGCGTGGGCTGGCAGATCTTCTGAGATCCTACCCTTCAGTGTCTGACCTGAGCAATTGGCTTCATCCATTGTGACCACCTCCAACGAGCGATGGATTGCCACCTCCCACTCTTTGTGGACTTCATTCCACTTGAAGGGGATGATTACCCTGCGTCTGAGTGAGTTTCTGGCATAAAGTATCGTCGCTGATTCAATTTCCTTATGTGGCGCATAAGCTATCGTTTCCAAATTCGTTGTATCTTCCCCCAACTCCCAATTTTGGTCTTTGAGGACATTAACCTGAGCCTCCAATATTGCTGCTTGTCTGCGTGCGTCCTCCATTAGCTCTTCATCTCCCATTTCGTCGTTTGTTGATGCAGAACCTGCCTTCTGCTTGCTCTCGGAGCTCTTCATTGCTTTTGGTAGGTAACTTTTTGGCCATTCAAACTGCTTACTGTAGACCTCATTTTGCACTTGAATGTCATTGTCGTGGTGTTCAGCTTTCCACCCATATTGCTTCGCATAAAACTCATTTATCTCCTTCTCCTTTTTAAATATCTCAAAGCGATTTGTGGTAGTGATGCCCTCCGTTGCTGCCGTGGCCTCCTTCAAATTACGCAAGTGTTTATGATGTGCCAGGCGAACCTCACATTCCACCGCCCTCTCTCACTCTAGCGCCTGCACACACTTAACCCATCTTTCTAATGTCTCAGGTTTTTCCTCCTGCTCATCCTCCGCATCCTCCCATCCATCCTCGCTTGAACTCTCCTCTGACTCCTCTCCCTCCTCTCCCTCCCCTCCTTCTCCTTCTCTTTTGAGTCTGATAGCGGAGCTGGCTGATTTCCCTTCGGAAAATTCCTTCTCGTTGTCTGTGCCCACCTCCTCTTGGCCTGTTGCTTCTTCCATTTCTTGCTCTTTTGATGGAGTCAGCCCACTATCCTCTTGCTGTGAAGTTTCCATTTGTTCCCCCAATGGGCTTAAAACCCCTGTCCCACCCTGTTTTGTCTCCATCTCATGATCCTGCCCCCCCGGTGTCTGTTGGGAATCCCTTGTGACCTTGAATCCTCTGGATTGAACCCCAGTTCCCTTGCTTACTATGTTCCGACTCACTTGACTCCTCTGCCCTAGCTTTCCTTTTGAGTGAGGTGGCCGTTCTGCTTTGTTTAGTTGATCCACCCTGTCCTTCCCCACATTCCCCTCCATCATTCTCGTTCTCCTGTTCATGGTTTTGTGTTTCACTTTGTGCTTCCTCCCTTGCTTTTGAGTTTTCCGGATATGTTGCCTCTGCTGTCCTCCCAATGTGATTGTGCTCTTCCATTGTTCTCAATCTTTGCTTAGTCATCCAACAACATGGTTTCGTCACTCATCGGCTTCATCAGATAGCCCATATCTTTATCCTCCATTCTTTTGGCTCCCTTTTGCCTCCATCTGCTATCATTCGGGGGATAGATATCAGGCTTTAATATCGGTGTCCCCTGTAGCACCCACACCCACCTGGGGGACTCCAAGTTATCGTCAAAAATCCATCCCCGGTACTGTGCTGCATTTATGTACCATATTCCCGCCTTGTTGTCTGATTCTTCCAACATTGATTGACGCAACTGAATTGGTTTACTCCCCGCCCCCGACTGTGGACAGTGCATGCCCAGGTGCCCCTTTTCACGACACTTAAAACAGAAGGGATTGGTCTTTGTTGAGATAAAAATTGTGATCCTTTGCCCATTTTTGCGGAAAATTCAAACCTCCGGAAACTGGGTGGTGCTCCTGAACTCACCTCTAGACAGGCCACCCTTGAATCATGATTAGGTGTCAGGAAGTCCGGATTTGCCGACAGCCAATCGATGATCGCATTGTTTTGGTATTCCTCCGACAATCTCTTCTGCACAAAACTATCCATACCCTCCGAGATATTATCAAATTGGACCCAAAAATGCTCCTTCATCATTTTCTGCCTGTGTTGAGAAGCTTCCGCTTGCGGGGGTCTTGGGGGTTTCCATGCCTGAATTGTAACAACCTTCCCTGGCATTTCAGTGACCCCAAAGATAGGAGATATTGAGCATAGGAGGGGTCTACTCATACAATCATCACAGTGAACTTCCCCCTCTTGATGATATGATACCTCTGGTTCTACCCCCGGAATACTCTCCAATCCTCTTAAACGTTCCATCACCCATCGTCTCTTCTCATTCAATGGCAGATCCCTGCTTTTACTTGCAAAATTAAACAGCGCTGCATGCCTCCCGTATAACTCATGCAACGAAGGAATGTCTTGCTCCGGATATTCCCACACATCCACTTCTTCTTCCTTACCATCCTGACTCTTATGAGTTTCCTTCGTGATCTTGATTGGCGGTGTTATTTTGGTTTTCTCAATCAAAAAGTCAATGACCCGCTGTCCTAGCGCCCTGGGTTGACTTGAATCCCTCCCCGAGATTGAGGTGCCTTGGGAGGCCATGCTCTCTCTTGCTTCCCGTGCTACTTTAGCAGCCATCCTCTTGTCTCCCTCTGTCATTCCGCTCTGAGTTGCTTGCACATAAGAGGACGCCATTGATCCTTGCACCATGATTCCCCTCTCCTTTACTTATTCTCCTCTCCGTGCTGACGTGTCCACCAAGCGCCGCTCTCGTTTCCCTTAGCCCCGATGGAAAACTGGTAACATTACTTTCCCGTCTTGTAGTAGTTTGGCTCCCTTTGCAAACCCCTTCCCTGATCCTGTTGTCGTTTTGCCTTTGGCACTTCTTTTCTTCGATTTTATCCTACCTACCTCCTTTTTGCCCTTTGCCCTCTATTGTTGCTACCGCCACTGCTCCACTACCTTCTTTCTTCTCTCTGTCCCCCGATGACTTGCTCATATCCTTACCTATTTTGCCCCCTGCTATGTCAACTTACTTTTCCACACTCCTTCCCCGATTCCTCTGACGCGCTCGTCTTCCCCCACTGACGTATCCTTCTCCACACTTTTTCCCACGACCCGCTGACGTGTCCGTCTCCGCACTACTCACGGCGCATACACACTCCTTCCCCGATTCCGCTGACGCAATCGTCTCCCCCTGCTGATGTGTCCTTCTCCACACTCTTTCCCTCGATCCGCTGATTTGTCCTTCTCCCCACTCCTTCCCACGACACGCTGACGTGCCCTTCTCCACCCTCCTGACTTTTCCTTCTCCGCACTCTTTCCCTCGACCCGTTGACTTGTCCTTCCCCCCACTCCGACCCTCTGACGTGTCCTTCTCCACCTTCCTTCCCACTACCCACTGATGTGTCTGTCCCCACCCTTCACCCGTGGACGCGAAGAGTCCTTACTCGGGTGCAAAACCTCCGTGCACGGGCGCAGAACCTCCGCACGTGGTCGCTGAAACAATCGCCCCTGCGACCAAAATTGCTCTTTCCCTCGACTCGATGACTTGTCTTTCTCCCCACTCCTTCCCACAACCCGTTGACGTGTCCTTCTCCACCCTCCTTCCCACTACCCTCCCCCTGCTGACTTGTCCTTCTCCAAACTCTTCCCCTCGATCCGCTGACATGTCCCTCTCCCCACCCCTTCCTACTACCTACTGCCGTGACTGCTGACGTGTCCTTCTCCACCCTCGTTCCAAAACTACGCGCTCGGCTTCAAATCCTCCTCGCACTGGCGTGGAATCTCCACGCGCAGTCGCTGAAGCAATTGCCCCCTGCGACCCCGCAACCAAAATTACTCTTTCCCTCGACCTGCTGACTTGTCTTTCTCCCCACTCCTTCCCACAACCCGCTGACGTGTCCTTCTCCACCCTCCTTCCCACGACCCTCCCTCTGCTGACTTGTTCTTCTCCAAACTCTTTCCCTCGATCCGTTGGCGTGTCCCTCTCCCCACTCCTTCCTACTACCTGTTGCCGTGACTGCTGACGTGTCCTTCTCCACCCTCCTTCCAAAACTCCACACTCGACTTCAAAACCTCCGCGCACAGGCGCAGAATCTCCGCGCGCGGGCACTGATGCAATCGCCCCGGCGACCAAAATTAGCACTCGGATGCGCGCTATCCCAGCGGCGCGTCACGGTCCCCGTGCATCGCCCTCTTTTCTATTGTGATCTGACAGCGTCTTTTCCCACAGCGTTGTCTTTCTGATCATTCCAAACCACATTTTTCCTGTCTTATGGAATTGAGCTGGGATGTTAGTCCATTGAAGGAGTTGGATGGGATGTTCAGGGAGGGGGACCGAGAAGAGGGAGTCCCAGAGATCCGAGGCTCTTGCCCAGTATTCCGCTGCCTCTTTACAGCGTATCAGGCAATGTAGCATATCTTCTGGTTCATTTTCTGAACATACCGTGCATAAATATGAACTGTTAAGGTCGTTCTTACTTCTTCTGATATGCAACCACTGGTTAACCGGAAGAGCTACATATGAGATGAGCCAATGGAGGCTTCTGATTTTGACCGGGCGGATTGACTTGAATTTCTTCCATGGTATTTGTGGGATGTTAGACGAGTTTTTTTCCGAGATAAAATATGAAATCCCGCAGCAACACAAAATGAGATATGGAGTAACTATATCTATGCTCTGCTCGAAAACGGCCGAGCAAACCAAAAGTTGAATTTCCATAAGCCTAAGATCTACAGCGCTGCCTTGAGTAAGAATAGGAATATTACGAAAAATAGACATTACACGGATGTCGGGGACGAGCCGATTCAGGTGTTTTCCCTCTTCGCTGACGGCCTGACGATAATGGTAGATGCAAATAAGCAGAAAATTCAATGTCTAATGGGCAGGTTCTGCAGGGCATCGGACATGGAAGTCGATTGGGGGAGTAAGATCCTAGTTTGTGCATTCATTCCCCACGAATGGATTGGAGCCTTGTCCCAAAAAAAGAAAAAAGAAAAAAAAGAAGTTTGGTGTTTTCATAAAAAGAAAAAAAAGAAGTTTGGTGTTTTCATTACAAGGAAAGGAGGCCCCTAGACGCACCCACCATCAGATGGCTCCCCTTGGAAGCCCAGGTGAGAGCCTTCGGGGGACCCACAACGAACGATGAATGGGTAAGCAGTACTAAGCACCAAGTTTGTTTGCATCCTTGTGGTGTAAATCAATACTATGGCCTCTGAATACTGATGCAGTGAAATCATTCAAGAAAAAAGTGGTGGCCTTCCTATGGGGCGGAGACAATGATAGCCCGAATCCTATCAGTCGTGTGGCCTGGGAGTAAGTGACACAACCAAAAATCAGAGGTTGACTAGGTATCGTCGATCCTCAGACTCAAACCCAGGCATTGAGCCTCCAATTGGTAAAGAAACTTTTCTTTCCAACACATAGCCCATGGAGGGAACTGTCTCAGGAATATTCATTCTCTCACCAGAGTTTCAAGCTTCAGCCGCCACTTCCAGAAATCTGGTTCTCGAGAGGGTGTGCCCTCTACCATTTATTTGTGACTGCCGCCCTTCATTTCCTGGCTTGGTCGGTTACCTTCCCTGCCCACTACGGCAACCTTATCATTATCAAGGGAAAAAATTGCTCGCCCGGCCCCCGAAGCGCCCTCCTCGAGACAGCTGCTAACATGGACTGAGAACCGGTATTGGACGATCCCTACGAAGGCACGGAGTACGGACCGAGTGAAGTCTGGACCCGAGGATGGAGACAACTTTATTTACAACTTCTGGTCTACCCTTATCAAGGCCTGGAGGAAGCTCCCGCTGCCACACCAGACCCCACCGGAGCGCTGGGAGGAAGTACTCAGGCATCCCTTATTTTTGGCAGCTGTTGGGTCACTGATATGCGGGGCCAAATAATGTGCAGCTTGTGATGCACTAACCTCACACCCCGCGCGCCGTTCCTTACCTCGAATGTCGATCGTAGTATCCTTGTTTTGGGCCGAGGGTTGCCTTCTGGGGCTCGAGCTGTCGTCGAGGGCAAGGGACGAAGAGAAAGATCATTCCGGAGCAACCATCAACAAAAACTAAAAAAAAAGAAACAAATGGAAAAAGGAAAAAAAAGACGAGGGAGCGGAGTTTTTCCGCTCCATGTTGTGCCTAATTCACGTGAACCTTGGGGCGGTCACTCCGGAATAGGGAATTTTCAGGCCTCGGTGTCAGATTCGTCGAGGCCGCACGAACATCCTAACGCGGGCTCGCCGAGTGTTGGGCTTCCGATGGAACCCAGGTTTGAAAGTTAGCCGGGAGCGCGCCCGCGTTGCGAGAGAGTTATGGGAATCGAGTCGCACCTTCGTATCCTAGGACCAGTCGTCGCTAGGAACATGAATCCCACTGGCGACACCAGCGGCAGCTAAACTGAGGCCGCCACGTGGCGTGGGCCACGGACCAGGGCAACACAGTTAGATCGGTGTAGGGCAATATCAGGGAAGGGGAAAAGAACCGATCTATCAACACAAACCCACTTCCTTCGATGTGGCAGGCCTTGGCGGGGTTATGCAGCTGAATCTGCTCGGTTCGTCGCAGAGCGCTCCGCACGCCCGCGTCACAGTACACGCTATCGTCGTCTGCGACGGGAAGGTCGGCAGCACGCTGCGATGGACCGATACGAAGGTTGAGCGCGGACAGGGACCCGTGCTCACGTCCACCGAGATGAACGCTGGCTCCATGCAAAGGTAAATAAACCCGCCTCCCTCTCTCTCTCTCTCTCTCTCTCTCTCTCTCTCTCTCTCTCTCTCTCTCT
>BFEA01000105.1:1170844-1185664 GCA_003427395.1 Chara braunii | reverse complement strand
CTCTCTCTCTCTGTGTGTGTGTGTGTGTGTGTGTGTGTGTGTGTGTGTGTGTGTGTGTGTGCGATACTAACCTGTGAAGGTGGCGCTTTGCTGCAGGTACCTCGAAGACGAAGCTGGAGCTATGGCGCCGCAGGTGAGTATCCCTGGCCTCCGCCAACCATCTCTCTCTCTCTCCTACTAGCGCCCAGCGCTGAAGACTACTGCTATCGCTACTACTCCAGAGTGCCGCTGCCAAGTCCTGAAGACTACCTCCTGCCCTCTGCACGTGAAGTGCCTGGGAACTGCCTGCGGCCTACAGGGCGGGTCAGCATTATATAGTGCTGGCCCGTCCGAAAGGCTGCTCGTGCCTATGCCAAAACGTGCCAGACCCTGGGGTTGACGCTCCACAAAATAGGCCATACTGGGTAGGTGGATCTTGTGAGGGCCTGGAAAATGGCCCATCGTTTTCAGGCTGGAGGCCGAAAGGACACAGGGCCTGAAACAGGCCCTACCCCTACGGACCCTTAGTCTACCAGGTCGGGCTCTGCTGGGCCCGTGTGGTACGGAGTATGCCACAGTTCTACTTGTGGTGTGAGTAGGTGATCGATTGCTTTGGTATGTGTTGGGCGTGTGCACTGCCCTGTCTGCTCTCCTCCACTGCCTTGCTGCCCACCCACTTGCCATGTTTTTCACTGCAGCTCTGTGTTTGCCATGTAGTTTGGTTGCCTTGTCGGTGTTGCTCTGCGTTTCGCGCATTGTTGCCCTGCTGCTCATCATGCTACCCATCCGCTTGCCTTGCCTTTGGGTTCACTTTTCTTGTGTGTAAAAACCTGCCAAACACGGACTGAGACACACAGCTGATTTCTGAGCTTTGCCAATGGAAGGTCTGCCTTGCTGAGTTTCCCATTTGTTGCTGAGTTTTCTAAGTCTGTGTGTGTGTGTGCTTGCTGGTCTGCGTGCCTGTCTGAGCGCTTGTCGGTTTGAGTGTGTGTGTGACCTGCAAGGACACTTGTTTGTTCGGAAGGACCGAAGGACCGGTACTCACCTGTGGCCGTGACATTGAGGGTTGCAGCGGGGAAAACACTCGTGTGGCGGGGAAAGAGGCCCGCAACACTTAGAGCAGCGGAGAAACACTCAAGTAACAGGTAGGCCGGTACCACACCAAGTAGAGGTAGATGTGTCGGGTACTCGAGGCCGAGCAGAATAAGTTTAAGTTGGCAGTTTTAGAGGCCCAGTAGAAGACAAAGTTGGCATTTTTAGAGGCCCAGTAGTTGTAGGCTAGGTCTAGCCGGGTACCAGTCCAACCAGTCTGAGTCTAGGGCCTGTATGGGCAATATCAGAGTCTGCAATGATGTTTTCCTCTGAAAGGAAGGAGGTCTGTTTGCTTGGAGGCTGCGCGGCCTGGAAGTCACCGCCCAAGAGGCAAGCAGGCCGCTTTTTTTTTTTTTTTTTTTTTTTAATCAACATCCCCTGCAGTGCTAGTGCTGCTGGTAAAAGCAGGCAGCACTAGCACCCGGGGAGAGGCTCCATCTATTGGTGGGGAGCATCACCTGCTGGAAAACGGGTCCAGCGTCCCTTACACAGAACAAATCAGGAAAGTGTCAGGAAATACTAACTGAGTAAGACACCTGCCAGCATTGATTACTCTGTCCTCCAGAGGATTGACTGTGCAGGTTGCTTCTGAGAGACTAGTTCCTTCCTCTCCCAACAACTTTTTCCATCCCATCCCCCACTATCAATCCCTCTGTTCCGCTCCGTATCGGCTGGCAGCTTTCTGCAGCAGCCACTGAATTTTAATCAAGACAATGCCAGGAAATACAACTGAGAAAGACTGAGAAAGACACCTGCCAACATTGATTACTCTGACTGTGCAGGTTGTTGGGAGCAAGGAAAACCTCTTCGCCCTGTACCAAGCGCCAGATACCTTCCACTGAGAGACTAGTTCTCCCTCTCCCAAAACACTTTACCACCCCATCCCCCACCATCAATCCCTCTGTTCCACTTCGATGTCGGCTGGCAGCTTTATGCGGACGATTGTCATCTGCTTACGCTGCTCCGTACCATTGCATGTCCACCATTGCCAGCTGATGAGGCGGGAAGGGGTCCGGGAAGTTTGTGGGTGGGCGCAGCGGGACCCCTTGGTCCACCTTGGTCCACTCTTTGAAGATGCAGTAGTCCCTTTTAAAATCATCCCGTTCCTGCCCCTGCGTTTGTCCCCCCTCCCATCGGATGTGTGCGATCCAGCCCCCTTGTTTGCTGCCCAGCCAGTCCCCTGAGAATTTTTTTTATTTTTTTTTTTAATTTATTTTTTTTTTTATTTTTTTTAATGGGAACAAAGCTCCAATCTATTCGTGGGGAGCAGCACGTGCTGGGAACCGGGCCCAGCGTCCCATATGGAAATTTACATAGAAGTTTGAGCATTTGAGGTACCGGGGCCACCCGGCTTTGGCTAAAAAGAATTAGAGCTACTTAGCAATTACTACATCCGTCTTCAAGATTGAGCAAGAATCAGAAAAAGACTCAACCCCCCCCATCAGTCCACTTCACCACACTCCGGCAAGTCTTACTGCAGCAGAGCCACCATCTCCGCTGTTGCTGTACCCTATTTCCGTCCTACGAGCTAGCCCCCTCACTAGTAGGATGCTTGGTATCCGACCATCTACTTCACCCACTCACCTCATTGAGAAGAAAACAGGACATATGCAAATCATCTGAAAACACTTGCTGCACTTCGAGAAGCATGAGAATAGATCAAGAATGCTCCAAACCCTGGAAATCACTAGCAAACCTTTCCAAAGCTCTCCAACACTGTCTTACTCCCTGCCGAGCTCTTCCAGGTCTCACACCCCCACATCTTGCTGAGTTACAGGGCAACGCAACTCACCCCAGCTCCGATCAGCGTCGTCCCAGCAGCAATCATTGGTTGTCCCATGGAATGCCCACCCAAAGCATCCCCAGATCTCTCTACCAGGCCTCACGCCCCTGCATCAGCAGGTTACAGGGCAACACCCCAGCACCGGCCAGCGTCGTTCTGGCATCGAACAGCTGCAGATCACCGAGTGCAACAGCATCGAAACCACCTAAGAGAGGATGCTAGAAGTCCCAGAGTTCTGAAACATTTCTTACCCCCAAACTAAGAACAAAAGAAATTTTAAGAAGGCATGGAAAACTATATGACGGGGAGTCAAAAACTGAAAACAGCCTACAATCCAGAATCCCCCCCTCAAGAGACGGAAAGTCTAACCAGGCTTTCAGTCCTCGTACCAGAACTCACTTGATCTCATACCCCCTTCATGCTAGGGTAACAGGGCCCCGCAACCTTCCCTAGTACTGCTTAACCTACTGGTTCTGACGGACAGGAAGTGCCTTCCTCCCTCGACACTACCCTTAACGGCAAGCCCCTAAACAGGTTACAGGGTTAATACCCCGGCGCCCGCTTCGTCGAACGATCTGGTTATGCCTTCCACCCTCGGCATAACTCCACAAGCCTCAAGCTCCCCCCAAGGTCACAGAGCCAAAACTCCAGCACCGGCCTATGTCGTCCCAGCCTCGTTCTTCTGACCTACGTGCCTAACAAACATTCCTCTATTAAAGGCCGCTTGACTAGATTCCATCCTACAGTTCTAACCCCCCCCTGCCCTCCTTTAATGAATTTTGACTCAGACCAAGACAGAGAAACCCCTTCTGCCTCCATGAAACGAGAGGGAGGGAAAATACCCCCTCGTCCTGTGGTGGCTCCGGTGTCCATTCGAGGCTCAACTATTCATAAAGGACTCTCAATAAAAAACGGTGATTACTCCTCCCTCAAAAGCATCCCTCTGTCCTTACACCGCCTCCGCCGGAAGGTGCCCCCTCACCCCACCGGCCCCAGTTCAGAACAGCCCCCTAAACGACCATTCCAACTCCCTCAGCAACATACAATTCCCCCTAAAGTACACACCCGCAGAGCTGGAATTCCCCCTTTCCTCCTGTCCCACCCCCTCCCAGTGAAACACCCCTTAGAATTGGTTGATTCCTTGTTTAATGTCTTTTTTAAGGTGGTAAAAGTCTAATTGGCTTTTGACTTTATGCTACCGCGTGAGGAGTTCTTGATTGATGAATTGTCTGATCATTTATGTCACTTCCCCCTCCTCTACTTGAACCCCTTCAATGGAATGTATACAGCGTTTTCTCCACAGTGCCCAAATGATGGCTCTCCTTCCTATCTTAAACATATTGTTCTCGAAGTCTCTGTCCGTGGGGGAGGTCCATGCCTCGCAGAGCAGCGCTCTCCAATCCCATGGCCAAGTGGATCCGGTATCCAAAAGTTTTCATACCCTATCCCATCATCGCCATGTTAGCACCGCTCCTGGGCACTGTAGGAAGATATGTTCTATGGTTTTTCAGAATCTTTCGAGAGGGGAAGGCAGTATGACAGGATTTGCACCATGGCAGTGCCAAACCCTTCTGTTCTAGGTGTGTGCGGTCCACCAGCCAGCTATTAGTGAGGAGACAGCGATGTTCTATCTGCCATTGTAGTGAGGCAAACTTCGTCGGTTTGGATCTCATGGTTGTAAACCATCTAATAGGGCGAAGAGAGTCATTTCCCACATTCAGATGAGCCTGCTAGCGAGTCTGCACTATCTCTCTCAAGTTTGCTTTTGGTCGTAACAGACAGTATGTGTCCTTCATAGTCAGGCTAAAGAACTGTTTATCTGAAATGGCCGGCATCCTGCGTGCAGGTCTCCAGTGCCACTCTCGCAGGTCAAAGGGGGGCTCTTCTAGAGGGGTCTCTGATTGAAAAGCAACCCATATATCCTTCTGCCTCATCATCGAAATTTGTACCCCTCTTCATTCTTACACACCTCACCGCCTCCGGGGTATATTTAGAGAGGGCATCGTCCTTCCCCTTGTGGAGGAGGCTGACCAAGGGCTCCTTGGTCCGTACCTCCACCACGTTGCCCACACTCTCAGTGTCTCCCAGGGTCACCACCCAGTCCCCTTCTACTATTCGCGGTCCCTTACGCAGAGTGCGTACCCAGTCGAGAGGGACCGCAAAAATCAATTCGTCCAGGTTCCGCTCAACATCGTGACAGTACCTCATTAGGGCTCTCAATTGCAGTGTCGTCTTCCAAGTGTTGTTCTTTGGGTCCCATATATCCTTGATTCTTACTATACCCTTCCTGGCCCAGCTACTCCATGGGGAATTCGAGATGTGGTACACCCTCCATTTCTATCGGTGATGTTTCTATTGCCAAAGAGGGGTTGTCGCATCACCTCTTCCCATGTGGTTGGGGGAGTTTTGTCTCGCAACGACAGCTGGCGTCAGGCTTTAGGAATCTGGGGCCAAAAATCATCCCTGGACAGATCTCTTCTTGCTTCGTCCCAGGCAGAGTTCTTGATAGTTTGAGAGCGCCGCGCGATATGGACCATTAGCGGTCCTCCAACCAAATCAATGGATGTACACCCTGCGGCGCCTGAGGGGCTAGCCGGGCGATCTATTCCAGGGCAAAGGAGAGTCATGGAAGGTCTGGCGTGAGCAATGTTCCCCTCACCCGTTGTATCAGCAGTGTCGTCACCTGGATGTACAGGTCTGAGATTCCTAAGCCCCCTTAGTCATTAGGTTGGATTACCGACGACCAAGCCACCCGACTAGTGACATTGGGCAGCTTGTTGTTACCTCTCCACAACAGGGTAGTTACTTGTCTTTTTAGTGATTTAACTGCGTCTTTGTCGAGAGCCCAAATTGCAGATTTGCACCAGAGAGTCACCAATACTGTGTTGTTAATTGCGAGTGCCCTGCCTATTAGAGATGTGTGTTTGTCATTCCATTGCATTAATTTTTGCAGTGTCGGTTTAAGGACCCAGTCATCATTCGATGCTGGTCTTCCAAGCGCCATCAACATAATTCCTAATACTCTGATCATGGCCTCTTCTGGTAGCCATTTAACCCGTGGCAAATCCGGGAGGCGCGCCCCTTGGTGGTGGATCCACCACCCCAGAGTTTTGTTTCCCCAGTTAACGGTCATGTGTGAAACCTCCGTGAATTTGTCCAGCAGTTACCTAATTTCTTCCATATTCTCGGGAGTGGCATCAACCATGGTGGTCAAATCGTTCGCAAACATCGAGCATACGGGAATTGCCTCCCTCCGGGATGGCAAAGATCTGCAATTTGGTTAATTCTTTGCTAGCCCGAAGATTCGTCGCCAATGCCTCCATCACGATGATGAAGAGGAAGGGGGCCAAAAGGTCTCCTTGGCAGACGGACCGTTGCAATGAGATCACTGGTGCTAGGAGGTCATTTACCTGAACGGTTGTGGTGGCGTTGAGGTGTAAAATTCGGATCCAGCGCCGAAAAGACAAGCCAATATTAATTTTCTCCGTGCATTTATCTAGGAAAAGTCAGTCCACGTGGTTATATGCTTTTTCAAAATCAATAAAGACCACGGTCGCATTTTGTTTATCTTGTCTGGTCAACTTAAGGAGTTCATTAACCAACAAAATATTGTCCTAGATCCAACGCTCTTTGACAAACCCCGTGTGTGTCGGATGAATGAGATCCTCTAAGACCGGGTTCAAACGGTTTGCCAATACTTTCGCTAGCATTTTATAAACAATCGTGAGCAGGGTTATCGGTCGGTAGTTTTTTATATTCATCATGTCCTTTTTTTTTTGCAGCAAGGTGAGAACGCCTTGCCCTACCAGCTCGCCCATGCAGCCAGATTCCCACACCTGGCAGTAGATACCCATGAGATCCAGGGTCATTTGGTTCGAGAACGTTTCCCATAATTCTTTTGGGAGCCCATCCACCCCCGGGGTCTTTTCCTCGTCCATTTGCATTAACGTCGTCGAGATTTTCGTCTGTGACAGCAGGCGGTCGAGTTTGTTTCTTTGCTGACCGGTCAAGGTTTTCATCATTTGTTTAAGGAACTTTGCAATCTCCTCCTCTCTGGCAGCCCCCTCCTGTTGAGCACACCTTGAGGTGAAGAAGTCCTTAAAACAGGTTCTAACAATTTTCATGCGTTGGGCAGTGGAGGTTGCTACCTCCCTACCAGTAGAGTGCGGATCGTATAGCGCCTCTATGATTGACCTTTGTGAACGCGCTCGGGCCATGCCGTAAAACTTCTTGTCCATTGACCCTTTAGTCTAGTGACGGGTCAGCCGCCCCCTATTATGTATGCCTTCCCAGGATGCGCTGCATAAGCCTGAAGTTGTTGTTGCAGAGACTGCAGTTGTGAGTCCCGTGTGTGTGAGTGTGTGCGACTGTGTGTGTGGGTCATTTGAAGGGTTCTGTTGTTTAAGCTGATGATATTGATAGTGTATTTCCATTTCCTGTTGATTTCTCCGGGTTGTCAGAATCTTGGAATACTCTTTGCACTTCTTACCAAGGTAAAACAATTCATTATTAGACATGTCTGTCACTTGCTGAAAGTGTTGTAACTGTTGTTTTTGTAAACGCCTGAACGTCCAACAGTCTTTAATGTAGTTTTGGAAGAATTTATGTTGCAGGATGGATATATTGAGTTTATGAAAGGCAGGCCCTTGATCAAGCTTCTTGCGGAATGACATAATTATCGTGCACATCTTGTGATCAAGGCTCGGTTGCGGGCTTGTGGGTAGGATCCCTTCCAATAGCAGCGAGCCCCCCATGTCTTTTGGGATTCAGATCAGGTCGATTTTGGACCTCGACTGGATATCAGTCCCCACTTTCCGTAGGCATGAATAAAATCGAGTGTTAGGATTAAGCCTGTGAAAAGAATCAAAATTTTTTAAAGAAATACATAAATCCTTGATCATCCGCTTGTCCTCCTCCACATATGACGGGACGGGAGAGGGTATCTTTCATTTGTCCATCCATCTATTCGGGGCTGCATTACAGTCGTCAACCACGATAATCGGTACTCCGTCAGAGATTTGTGTCCTTAAGCTTTCAAAAAACACCCTCCTCTCCCCTACCGTATTTGGGGCATAGACACACAGGTTGCAAAGTAGTTCTAGTTCCACCGTAACTAGAACTGACACCCATTTGTCACTCTTCTGGTCCACCACCCAGTGTACCGGGTCTGCGCGGGATTCCGAGTGAATCCAAAATGGTCACCCCCGCGCTTCTGGGTTTTGGAGCGTGCGCTCTGAATACCTTATTTGACCACACCATCTTGTGAATGTGGTTGTGTTCCAGGGTGTCCATGAGGTGTGTCTCTTGGATGCATACTATATCCAGTCAGTTCCTACCCCCCAACCCTTTCATTAGGTCCCATATTGGATTTTGCTTGTCTATTTTGCACGACGCCAGACCGTTCACATTCAATGATCGCAGATCCAAGTCTGTTGCTCGCTGACATTGATTCCAAATTTTGTCCTCCCTATATACCGCTTTGACCGGGTCCATTATGTTGGGGTTCTCATGTTCCTAGACAAACCCATAGAAGTTGCTCCCAGTCCCACGCTGTTCCACCTGCCGGGAGACCCAGCGTGAGGATGGCACATAAACATTTATGAACATTCTGCTCTGTCCAGGTGTCACTGGACCTGAGCCTGACTGTCTATAGGTCCAAAAGTTGAGGATGAGTGTACCACTTCAGGCCGACGTCTTTGTCCAGGTCATAGCATATGTAGATGTCTCTAGATGCAATTCTGTTGGGCCCCGACGTCACAGATGTTATGGCATGTGGCCCCGACGGCAGGGTCTCTACAATGTGTGATCCCATCTCCTGCCGCTGCCTCAAATAGGCAATTCCGCGGTTCCGCCCAAAAAGAGGACCAGCCCTGTAAGTGGCACCCCCTTGCCTGCCGTTTTCAACTGAAGACAAACCCACCTCCCATCTCCCATTTCTTTTACACACCGGGATCAGCAATGACGCTGTCTGGGAGAGGGGTCCGTATCACGTCCCAACTTGATAACGTGTCTAAGTTTCCTTTTGCGCAGTACGTCCAGTGGCGTATTCTCCTTTGGGTCCGGAGGTGCCGGGTTTGGGGGCGGAGCAGGCGGTTGCACTGCCTCCTTAGTCTGTCTTTGCTCAACTTTCATCCCTGGCCCGTCTGCAGTAGCTAAATGAGGTGGCTGGAAGCGCGAAAAAACTATAGAGGTCAGTCTATGCCACGCGTCCGTCCAACTCACACCCGGTTGTAGTCTGTTCCCTAACACACACCTCAGGGAGGGACTTGTGTCAAGCACGGGGAACAGATCCAGATATGTTTTATCCCAAAAATCGTCTGTAAGGGGGCCATATTTTGCCTTCAAATTGGCCATCAGCCAGTCCGCTATAACAATCAGCTTTTGTTCAATCGGAATTTGTCGAGGCGGTGGCCCCTCCCCCCGTGCTACCTTATCCCTTTCCGAGGATAGTCCCTTTGGCGATACACTGGTGTTTTTCGGGAGGGGATCGACCTCCATTAGCTCGGGGCCGAAAGCTCCTTGGAAGGGGTCGACCTCTATCGTTCGGCCTGTCGTACGGTCTGACTGTGATCCCCTTCTGTTGCTTCTGTTGCATGACCAGACTGCTATTTTTGGAGGAGCAAAGAGTTCCTCCGCATTCTTCGATGTGCAGGTTTGGTGACACACTGCCTCGAGCACTGGCTAGAGCAACGCTGCTTGGAACAACCTTGTTGGGGAGGAAGGAACGCCCACCTCTCCACCTCAACTATGGTGGAGAAGCATGGGCTGGAGGAGGAGGAAGACAAGGACTAGGAAGGGAGAGCGCCAAAGGTACTTACCTGGCTATGGTGAACGCCATCTTCATCATCTTGGTGGACGCTGCATTTGGAAGGCCCCGTTGGGATAGAGCTGCACCAAGAAGCTTCGAGGCAGAGTCAGGCATGGCGGCCTGAACAAGAGCAGCCATAGTTGATTTGTGTTGTCCTTTGCACAACAAGGCAACTTAGGCAAGGCCCTTGTAGTCCGCCATAGCCTCGGCCTTCGAGGAGGAAGGAGAAGGGTAGCCATGGCTATGGTGGACCTCATGCTGCACCTGAAGTAGAAGAGAGATTCGGACATTGATACTGGTTCATCCATTTAACATTATTATTATTATTATTATTATTATTTATTTTTTGGATAAGAGGGGAGGAGAAAAGGAGGAGGAAAGTGGTTGGCGAGAAAAAAAGAATTATCATTGGTCTTTGTTGGTGTACATCGTTTTCTTTTTCTTTCTTTCATCATCTTCTTCTTCTTTCTCTCTCTCTCCTCTCAAGTTCATTCATTTCTTTTTGGCAATTGGACAACATTGTACTTTCTCATGAATGTGTACTTCGAAACTGGGCAGGATCATAACATTGGTATTAGAGTGAATTTTACGTGTTGGCGAGGGTTGAATTAGCCACCATAACCCTAACCAAAGTGATTAGGGCTGATCACTTAGGGTTAGGGTTGGCCCAAAGTGGAAAGTGGGTCAAATTGGATTAAGGAAGTTGTCCCCACCTGGTTAGGTCGTGTTAGGTCGACACTAGACCTGACCAGGTTGATTGAGAGTGAGCTTGTAGTGGCGAGACACATCAAGAGGACTTCGTGCGACAATTTATGAGAGGCGACAGTGAGAGGCACTCGCACATGAAATCTGACCTAAGGGAGACACTTGGGACTTAAGGGCCTCCCTCACGTAGGTGAGCATGAGGGCGGTAGCCATTTTGCATTTACGGACTGCAAGTTGCTACCTTGTTCTTCGGCATCCGCGGGGGATCCGATGTTGCACTTTGGTGTTGGAGTAAGACCCTCCTACAAGATAGGACATTTGTGTAGAGGTAGCAATAAGGGTTAGGAGGACCATATGAGGATGGGGGGTCTCAGAGTCCGAGCCACTCAGGTAAGTGTCGTGCACCTAAGGGTTGCCCATGTGTGTGTGCATGGTATTGTTTGTCCTCTTGGGGTACTTATATATTTTTTTCCTCCGTCCAAGAAATCATAGGAAACACTTCTTTCGCAAACTCGTTTTGTCCACATAACGGTTGTCGTCCTCCTAAGAAACGCCGTATTCAAAATTACAAGAAAGAGTGCATGATAGTTTGTTTAGTTTTGGAAGCTTTCATGATTGTTGTGTTTTCTTCTAGTTTTTTATGTGTTCTTTGAAAGTGTTTTAATCCTTATGTGTTTTATTATAGGGGTATGGGGTTCTAGATAGAGAAAAGTACAAGCAGCATATCATTTTTTCTTATATACTTTACTTGGATCCGTTTTCATGCGTTCATCTGCATCTCAAAGATTGTTGAATGTAGAAAATATAAGTTGTTTAAGAATCGATAGTCATCTGGCCATAAATATGCAATTGTTGTTTGTATGGTGTAGTACTCCTATGAAGTTTTGGTTGTGTGCATTGGCGTGCAAACTACTTGCTGACCTGATGGATGGAAATATGAAGTATCTTGCTTTGAATTTCATATCTTTCTACAGTGCTTTGTCTTTTCATTATGAGCGGATGTAGTCTGTAGGTTCTCTCTTAAAGTTGAATTTCATTTTTCAGTACGACAGAGTCAAAAAGTAGGACCTTCTGGTACTCTTCTTGGTTGGGACTTAGTCGTGGCCTACGTGGGACCCATTGGGACTCTGTGGGACCAGGCCCAGACAAGAAGGGCCCCTTGGACCCAAATTTATTGTAGAAGTGTCGCTCTTTTTTCTGTCTGTAATTCATTGTTTTTCTTTTGGTTAGAGCACTCGTTGCCGAGGGGATCTCAATTGAGACGTTTTGCGGCCTGATGACGCACAATCCGATGCTTGACTTGCACCTTATACACCACTCAATTCTCCGTTGTTGTATGTCGTCGCTTGTTGACTGGTTTGCTGAACTTTGCTCTACTTTTACGGCTTGGCTGAGACGTTTTGCGGGTTGATGACGCACAATCCGATGCTTGACATGCACCTTATACACCACTTAATTCTTCGTTGTTGTATGTCGTCGCTTGTTGACTGGTTTGTTGTACTTTCACGGTGCCGATCAGATTAGGCTCGAGGGGATCTCGTGCTTGGTTTGACCAAACTGAAACGCGGAGTCAAAACTCTCTTCTGATTTTTTATTTTTTTTTTAATTTGGTTGCTCTCTGGTCCAAATATTTTGTCGCTCCAGCTAGGAGTTCTACCTTCTCCTCTTTGTGTTTTTCAATTTGTTCCTTTTGCTGAAGTTCGTTTATGCCCGTCATGATGCGTGGACAAGGGGGAACGGAGAGAGTGGTTATGTCTACTGAGGGATCTGGTAGTTCCAACATGGCGGCGACCAAGCCTTATGAGGTTCTGAAGGCTTAGATGATGTAGTGGATGACGAAGATAAACCATTGTACAATGCTCTCCATCATAAGGAGTTGGCCGAGTAGGAGAAGGAGGAAAAGGCCAAGCGGAAAACCGCTACTGAAGGTCATGGGGCCGTTTTTAGAACACTTTCAGCCCTGCCTGATACAAAAGTAAAAAAGGATCTAGTCAAGTATGTACGTGCCCTCATAGATTGTCACTTGCTTAGTGAGCTCCCTAGTATAAAGTCCTAACTACTCGACCAAATGAGCCAACTATGAACTCAGATGGCGGAAATGGCCATGGAGCACCGTGACCAAATACAACAAATGGCAAATCTGCATCAGGCCCAGATCTCGAACTCCCTTCCCCTATCTCTTGTGGCTAACCGTTTTGTCCTTGCACCTCTCCATGCTTCTTCTTCATAAGTTTGGTTGCAAGTCTTTAAGGACCTGCAACAAGTGCAAATTCTGTTGTCGCTACAAGTAAAAGCGCAAGAAATTCTGCAACTATTGCAGCCCTGAGATTGGAACCAGCAATGACTGATCCCAAATATAGCAGTCCATGCATGGACGGAAAGGCGATGATGATACCGTCCAAGTACGACGGCAAGGAAGACATTGAGTCCTGGATCAGCTCCATGAGAGCTTACTTTGAGGTACAGGGCACTCAAAGAGTGAACCAGTCCTTGATCCTAAGAGCAAACGTCGAGACTGTCATACGGGGCTTTCTGGAAGTCTAAGCTATGCAAGTTGGGTATGCTAAGCTCGATCTGACATAGTGGCTTAAAGTCACTCCGGTAGCCACTCTCGAAGAAGTGTTGATTACACAGTATAAGGACCCACATGTTGCAGCAAGAGTAAGGATCCAACTTGATGACCTCAAGCGCAACAAGTGGCAGGGCACCATGCACAAGTTGCAGTTGCATGCCAACGAACTCTTTACTACACCAGGGTTGGAAATGACCATGCAATCGTGCTTGGAGGTAATGAAAGGTACGGTTCCCAACACTTTACACATCGCTTAGGTAGAGATCTCTTTGGGTATACTGACTGGTTTTCCCTCATCGAGGATGTAGTCAGTCGTGAGGCATCAAACCTCGTTACCACAGCAGACAGAAAAAAATCTTTTGCCGCGAACGATTTTGTGGCAGCAACCGTCTTGCTGTAAACGACCTGTTGGAGGCTAACGGAGAGGCCGAAGCAGATGATCCCAGTTTTGACAACGATAAAATAAGACACTGATAAAACCTATTTGTCAGCCCATGAGTCTAAGATCAATACCGAAGAAGAAAACTTCAGTGTCGTCAAAAAGACTGCTCATGGTAATGGAAACCAAAACCGGAACTCGGCAAGGAACATTGTCTCATTCCCTAAAGGAGTCAAAATCCCAGCCAATCCGAAGGACGCAAGTACTAAACCTTGGGTTGACCTCTGGATCAGTGAGGTTGAATGGAGGTTAGGGTAAGGAGAGGGGTTTACCTGCACTGCTGGAAGACTAATCATACGGTCCAAGGATGCTATAGGATGCAAGGAAACCAGAATCGGGCATAAAGAAATGGGATTACCTGCACTTCCAGAAGACTAAACCTTTCGTCAACACACTCTACAACAAGGGAGTCTGAATCGGTAATTGATAGTTCCGCCAAGGGACTTAACACGGTCCAACAGTTCTTCGTTGAAGCTCTAACTTCTGCTCATTCCAAGGTTGATGTTTATCATGTTTGCCTTGGGAGGAGTCTGAGAAGGTCGACTTTCACTATCACCTAGAGCATTGGGCTGAAAGGAAACATCAACGTGTTCAAGGGACAACAAAGTTAATCTTCGTCAAACTTCTCATTAACCACCGCTATCTCCATGTCTTTATTGATTATGGTGCCACAACTAACTTTATGTCACCACACAGAATATGCAAAGTGGGCTCGTGGATGAAGCAAGTGGCTTTGCAGAGCCCTTGTCGGACTCAAGTAGGCAACAAAGAAGTTGGCACATCCACGCATATAGTCAAAGGTGTGCGCACTAAGTTTGACAGGGACAAAATTGTCACACACGCGTTGAACTTCTATGTCCTTAACAAGTGTCCCTTCGATGCAGTCCTCGGGTTGGGATGGTTGCGGTCCCAATGTGAATGGACTCAGTGGAAGGAATCATTTTTCATGCTCAAAGATACTTAGGGGAACAAGCGTCTCGTCCTCTTGGATAAGAAGTGCGAATCCTCAGTGACTTTTCTTAATACCATGCAGTTCTACACGAAGTGGAGCAAGCACAAAGAGGATGAACATTTGTATGTAGCCTTTGTCCGTCCTACTCATGTGCCTACTACTTTTGCTTCTAGTACTAGTTCTACTTTGCCTAATGTAGCTACTTCTAGTATTTCTACTTCTTCATTTACTTCTAGCCCAAATGATTCTATTTTAGCTTCGGTTGCCTTCACTACTAGTTTGCGTCTTGATTTAGGTGATCCTTTTTCCGATCCCTCATCCCCGGCTATCCCAACAAACATCCAAAGCCTACTCAACCGATTTTCGGAAGTTCTGGTCGAACCACGTGGAGTCCCCATGCGATCGAGTTGGTTATAGGCGTTGATCCTCCAAAGGGTTGTGTGTACCGTATGGGATTTAGCGAGTTTGAGGAACTCATAAGGCAAATTGA
>BFEA01000105.1:1139946-1151648 GCA_003427395.1 Chara braunii | reverse complement strand
CACACACACACACACACACACACACACACACACACACACACACACACACACACACACACAGAGGAGTATGAAGATCTGAAGTAAAATGAACAGGAGCATACCTTCCCCTTTACTCTGCCTTCTGTTATAGCGTGCAAGTGGGCCGTTAAGGCACACGGGGATGCGGGCAGCTGCCGCTTAACCACCATCAACATGGGCAGTCCTGTACATGCGACGCATAGTAAAAGAGGAGTTGTTGCCCCGAAGAAACCCCAGCTAAACACAGTTCTAAATGGTTCTATTATGATTCATGTTGCTTGCTAAAGAGGTGAAATTCTTTGATTATTGAGCTGGCTCAAATAGAATCTACTTGTCTGAGTGGAATAGGGGCTGTTGTGGTGGAAATTTAAAAAACACACACATATGTGCCCGAGAAAAAGGGGGATGGTCGCATGCCAACACTCGCGCGGAATGAGTGTGTGTGTATGTGTGTGTGTGTGTTATGCTACGTTACCCATGATGCTACATGCCATGAACCCCACAGCAAGCCATGGTACGACCGCTCCGACCATAGGATAATACATGCATCCGGACTTATGCTCTTTATCGTGGGGAGTAGCTATAGTAGCAGCTTCATGATGTACTACTGACACAGGCTAGCAAGACCATTCCCAAAGTAACACAGGAGAAGACAATCATCAAGAAACAAACAGGCAAAGCAACAAATCAAAAGTACGAAGGCAACACATAGGTTGAAGGGCACGGGGGGAGGCGGTGTCGAGCACATTGGTCCCGCGGGGGGACCCTCCCGACCGCGTCACCCAGGATTTTGTAGGACTTCCTTCGCAGTGGAGTTTTCGCCACTCCGCCCGATTGCGCCCGTCGCACCTCTTGTGAACCCCTGTGACAAGATAGGAGTCACGTGAGGCACAACTTACCTCTGTCCAAGAGACTGTCACCGCCCATGGACAAGCATATCCTCGTCGGGCTATCGAACCACATGCGAAAGCTCCTCGGTTGCAATCGCAGAGGTGGTCCAATTGAGGGTGTTTCTCGTTCGATGTAGTATAGGGGATACGCGTCGTCGAACGCCTTAATCAGACCCGCATGCAAGCCGACGCTCTGGGGGCTGATGTCCCAAGCGCAACTCGGTGCCGATCGACTAAGACGAGTCCCTCTAACCACGCGTTAAGCCACACAAAAATAAAATCAAGTTTCACACACAAATCGAGCTTAGTCCCTTTTTGTATCCAACCCATAATTGTTCTCATCATTAAGCGCAAAGGAAATATGCGCAAAACTTCGCATAAATAATATTTTACCGAACAGACGCCTATCATAAATAGTCGATCATGTGCAAATACGTGAGCCATCACGATGATGAAGTACTATGTAGTGTCTTTCAACTTGCGACTTACATTAAATCATGGGATTGCAATCGACGCTCAGGTGTCGGCTGACGCGCACACGGAAGACTCCGTCTTTTTAGTAAGCGCAGAAGTGGCATGAGCGCCCTGCGATCTTCTGCACCCTGCAGTGCCCCAAACGGCGTAGGGTAGGATGGCTTCAAGGGCAGAAAGGAACTCGTAGTGGTGGTGAGTCGTCTGGCGCACCACCAACCACACACTAACCCTTCTATCCGGAAGGGCCGAAACCTTATCATTCCACCAATAGTATAACTTTTAAACAAGGAAAACTCAAATAATTGTGCGCACGCATGCGTACAATTTATTTTCTTAGGCTTTGGCCTAGACTTCACCTAGTGTGTGTGCTGACTATGATAATTGTATTCTAGAAAGTGCTTGAATCGCATTCGCTTCTCTTTGTGAGCGCTCCAACTCATAACCTTCCAAAGACAAAGCAAGCAACTGGCGCGCACGATACTTTAGATACATACCACCACCACATAGGTTTTGGCATATCGACTAGCCATGCATAATTACGAAAGCAGTCGCAAAGATGACGTACTACATAGTACCCATAATCACATGACCCTCAACGATCTTGAGGGTCGCTTTCAACACTTAGTGTCGGCTGATAGGCATCTCGAGGGTTTAATCTCTCAACGCTAGACAATCGCAAGTTATACCCTCTTATGCACCTTGCGCATAGGAGTGGTAGGCGGACCTTGGTCGTTTGTGGCGGTTACCCATCTCCGACCCTTGAAATAAGGCTTCATCATCTAGGTCCTGAAAATAGGTCAAGGGATTTGACTTTAAAAGTCGTCATCGATCTTAATGTCAAATTATAAAAACCAAAAAAAGTAAAAAGAAATCCCTTTTTCTCTCAATACAGATGTGCTTGATCTTTACGCGCGATCATAATAGACTGTGCGAACACACAAAATACAAATATAAAGGCGTTATAAGATACGAGACGATCACGTTCACAATCACAGTATGACTTTCTTTAAAATGTACACATGATCGCTGACAAGTCAAATTCAGAGTTTAAACTACAAACATACCTGTAATCACATCACAGATTTCACATCGGAAAATCACATACTACACGGGGTCAACTTCAACCACTCTCTGCATTCATAACCCTTGCCTTATCCACACAAACCCCAACCTTTGTCCAACCTTCCAAAATAAAACACTCAGTTTTTCTTGTTTTAAATGACCATTTAGTAAAAGTCCGGGTAAAAAACAAAAGAAATAATTCAACCCATAGGGGCTAAGGCCTTTAGGTAGAGTAGCGGGAATGAGTTAAAAATTGAGTCGGAAACCTACGGACCAGCAACCAACCTGTTATCAAAAAGTAACAAAAGAAAATCCTCGTAGGATCAGACTGAAACTAGTCAAATTTTGAATCGAAATGTTCAAAAAGAGATTTGTAACACAACACAGACTAATTCTCAAAACTAAACTATAAGTGTATGGAGAATAAACCCTCATATCACATCTCACTTAAATCCTCCTAAGACTACACCTAAAACATTCCTTTCAATTTGTGTTTTAAAAATAAGGAAAATTTAGGCAGCATTTCCACTGTACAGAGTGAATTGTCGAAACTCTTCCTATCAAAATATAATCTAACTCCTCGAACAAAAAAACTTTTGTCAGCACTCCTTCTAAAGAACGTGCCCTTCCAAAATTTATACTCGGTTGAATATGAGATATGAATATAATCTTTAAGGCTTCAACTTTATAACTGAGCGGACAACATCTTCTTCAAAGAAGCAGACTTCCAAGATTTATACTAAGTCGGATATGACCTTAATATAAACTTACACGGTTACACCCAACCAAGACAAAGTTTATCTAACTCTTTAGATTTGTACAAATTTCGGCAGCATTTCCCTTAGCAAAAGTGTCTTTCTAAAATTTGTACAAAGTTAAATATAAAATAAAAAAATAATTATGACTTTACAAAGTCAAATTTTATCTAACTCCCTGATTTAGTAAAAATTTGGGCAGCATTTCCTCTCAAAAAGTAGGTTTCCTAGATTTTATACTAAGTCAAATATAAAAGTCAAACAAAAGTTGAATTTTGTAAAGACAAATTTTAACTAACTCCTTGGATTTGCAAAACATTGCGCAACATTTCCCTTAGCAAAAATGATTTATCAAATTTATACAAGTAAAATATAAAAAATATATTTTTTTTTGAAAATGCAAAAATTGAATTAACGTCTTTAGTTCTAGCACATGACCAGTGTCTAAAACAACTACCTATCAAGATTGACACTCCGACTAAGTAGAGCTTACACTCAACCACATGCAAGTCCATACCACAATGGGTAAGCAGTATCGTCAAAGTCCAAAATTGTTTCCTTATAAGTAGTTGGTTGAACCCTCAGGTGATTAACTTTTAACCCAACTTACATAAGGAACTAAGTCAAGTCATTCATTTTTTCTTTTTCTTTTCCATCTTATAAATAATGTCAAACCTTATGCCTTTGTTATACACGAGAGAGTTGCACAACTACTTCTCTCTTCTTTGAGCATGTGACTAGACCATTCATCTTAGAAACAATGCCTAGTCCCCCTGAACTGTTTAAATATAAAAAAATTAATAACTTTCTAACTTGTCTTCTGAATATGAGCAGGGGAACGAGCCATTCATCTTATAAATAATGCTCAACTTGTCCAATTTATTTATAATTATACTTTTAACTTTATCTCTCTTCTTAGTGATATGACATAAGCTGAACCATTCATCTTAAAAACAATGTCCAACTGTCTGTTCGCGTGTAAACATAGATGAAGTACTTCCAATTATACTCAGTTTTGCACTTAGTGTGTGGCTTCAGGCTAAACCATTCATCTTAGAAACAATGCTTAGCCCTTCACCAAAATCCTCCCTTAAAATGAAACAAGAGACTGAATCATTAATCTTAGAAACAGTATCCAGTCAATATCAAGTCATACAAAAACATGAATTTGGACCAATCAGCCCAACTTCAATCAAAACTCCCAAAAGACACAGATAGATCAAGTCATTCATCTTAGAAATAATGCTTGGTCTTAAAAGTCTGAAGGACAAGCCATCAGAAATAAACACAACAACCTGATTATTCATCTTAGAAACAATGTCCGATCCTTCAGAAAACGGATAAGAAACACAACACTAGGTCATTCATCTTAGAAACAATGTCCAACCTTTGATTGACTTGATCAAACGCATGCAATACCACCTTCCTCCCACCTTCCCCCAGTTCATCCCTTAGTCTGATTTCAGTCAGAATAAAAACGAAACTAAAATTCACACATGCATTGAGTTCTGAAAAAAAAAAAAAAAATCATAAAGGAACACATGGCATTGCACATCTCTCAGACAAACAAAAGAGATCTAATGGTTTTGGTAAGTGGGTTCACACAAGGCAAAGGAGATATACCTGACAATTCTCAAGCTCCAGAATCTCGCATAGACTCCGGCAGAGCTTCTGCAATCGGTGGGCATACTACCCACAAAGTCTTGATGCGGTCCTACGGGTTGCAATCCCACATGCCGCCTTCCTCTCTGAATACAGATGAGACTTAGAGTAAGAAGGACATTAAAAAAATGTTTCAAACGCTCGAGATACGAGGAAGAGGAACCACAGGGGAGGACCTTGTTGCCTTGATGCATTTAAGGGCCCCACAATGGGGGCAAAAAAAACGCAGTGGAGACAAGCAACGTCTCTCTAACAAACCTCCAAGATGCAACAACATCCCCCCTGCAAAGCCTGATCACTCCCCTAAGTCGCAATGTCGCCATCTTAAGCCAAATTGCAGCTACACACCATCAAAATAATCTCATTGAATAAAGCACACCCGCTGTGCTCTGCTCGAATGCGAGCTATGATAGTCTGCACTGCGGCAATGCACAGTAGATGCGCGCCCCAACAAGATACGGTATGTAGCTGCAACACTTTTGCTAGTAATCGCTTTTCCAACAAGAACACCGATCTTAAGAAGTGGGTTTCATCGAATGAGGGAAAAAAACAACAATACGAACTGTGCAAAATAATAGCGGTACAAACTCGATAATAACATTTTGTTTTGTCTTCGAGGAACCACATCAGCAATAGTATTCCAAACAATGGGAACCGCAACTCGTGGTGGCGAAAACGACGATCAATAGTCTTAATTCAAACGGTCGTACCACATTCACATGGTAACACCAATACCTCTAGTTAGCAGCAACTGACCATGAGTACTTCTAATAGCAGTGATCAACAACAGAAAGTCGCAGACTGTGGCAGTTGTCGTGGGCGAAGATCACCGACAGGACCGCTAACAGCTCCCTAAGCAACACCTGCGAGGTGTGCTAAATGAGAATGAGTCTTCCCGTATACGCAAATAGGAACATGCTCAAATACGAGAATGAATTTTTTCGCTAAAAAACGGGAATATACATCATCATATTCATCCTCTTCGTTTCCTTCCATGTGCTCGATTACGTACTCTTGCACAGGCGCCACTCCTGCTTCACTCCTCTTTCCTATCTCTCCTCTCTCTAGCATGCATACACCACACACGCGCTCGCTGTAACATATGTTGTAGCCCCACTTTTGCTATTTTCCCGCTCGTGTTTACTTATGTACCGCGCAACCTCTACACTCCATACTATCTAAACCGCTATTCTAACTCGAAATCTAACTTCACCATGAGTCTCACCCTGCCCCAAAACCCCGGATTTATCTCCTCCCTCACTCGATCTGCTGGTCTGAGAAATGGGCAGGGCCATACATTATCTTTTTCACCATTCACGACTTCCGCTCCTCATCTTCTTCACCGTCTTTCTTTTTCCACTCGTTATCTTGTCATCCCACGGTCGCTCACTCAATCTGCTGGTCTGACAATGCTTCCATGCCAAAACAAAGTGGAAGAATAACTTCCATTATCGACCCAATAGTTCTTTATGTTCCAGCCCGACCGCGCCTACCACTCTTCTGCTTGCCTCTATACCACTTTCCCTTTCGAATGAGCCCGCCCAGCATCGGGGCTATATATATATCCCATTAAAAATAAATAATAATAATAAAAAAAATAGAAGCAGAGATGCCTCAAGGGCATACTCACGCTGACACTTTCCAATTATATTTGGCCGCCTTTGCGGCCAAATCCAGACGTATTCCGCTTTGATCTAGCAGAGGAAGTCGACCATTAGATATCAACAGTTAAATTGGTCGACCCTGGGTAACGTCGAATTTGTAATGTTTTTTACTCATCTACTTATAATGGAGTCTGAGCTCATATCTGTATATCAACAGTTCATGGGTGTACCGTTACTGATTCAAAGAAAAAAAAATAGAATAGGAGTTTTTCACACACTTGTTTCAAGGTGAGTTTGAACTCAGACCTATATTTCAACAATCATGAGGTGTACCAACTGAGCTAGGCCGTTGATATCATGACCTACCCCGGAACCGAATGCCAATACCGGTCTTGTCTCGGAGATCGGAACTTTTAAATCAGTAATAGAAAATAAAAGGAAGGGAAAGTGAATGGAATAGCGAAGGAGAGGGGGAGGGACAGTTGGCGCCCCCCTTTTGGTCCTGCCAGCCGGGCCCGTGCTCAGAACCGGCAGTAAAACCAAAGGGGATAGTCCCATCTGGCCCTCAACCCCTAGGTTTCCTTCGTTGTTCAACCGTTCCATCACAGCGATTCGCTGACTTTGATCCTTGAATCCGCCTGATGAAAGTCCGACATTATAACCAATAGTGCTAGGGCGAAGGTTGGGTTTAGCACAAGCGCACACCCATATAAATGGGCGTCTTGCGACGCGTGGGCCTACTGAAACGCTCCAAAGCCGCATCTCTGTCTATCGGTCACACCCACGCTCGCCAAGCTCCCACATCTACTGCATCGGGGCCGGAGCTCTGTTTTTACTCCACTACTCACTCCGTTTACCACATGATGGTCGCCCCGCCGTCAAAGCCGACCTCCACACTAACACATGCGCACTACTACCAAATGTACCAATAAAGAGAAATATCATTTAATGCTAGTTTAATAATTAAAAAAAAAAAATGGTCAGCAACCATGTCGGCTTTACAATTATTAACAAAGAAAAGAGATCACGCGCGCCTTAAATCTGCGCGACCACACACTCTCTAATAATGAGTCTCTATTTTTAGTCAAGCAATTAGCCAGCGTAGAACAAAAATACAGTCGCGACTCGCACGACGCACTAAACTTTCAAGTAAAAACCCATTTTTTGGCACTTGCCAAAACTAGGGCGGATACCCTTGTAAGGGTATTCGCACTGACAACAGGGAGGCAAATGACACACAAGGTACCAAGGGAAAGACGTGAGGCAATAAGGCATAGGATGACAATGACAAACAACAGTAAAGGACAAAGGCTGGAGGGCACGGGGGAGGCAAGAGGGCAGACGATATACAAAACACTAAACGAAGGACATGAAATGTCAAGGCGTAGGATGACAACAAACCGAGCTAGTTGGGAGTTGTGCCAGCACTAGCGCCCTAATGCCAATGGACCAGTACGCCCCGTCACCCCGACTAGACTAGCGCCTGGGAGGGTGAGCCCCTAGGCTGCTAGGCTTGTGTGCGCCCAGCAGAAGCGCGTGACACCTTGATTGCCACGTGGCCTTTGAGGTTGGTGACGTGGATGTCCACGACGCGTGGGCGGGGGTAGTGCCAACGGTGAAGAACGAGGGAATTGCAATAGGGGCGCAACTACCTGGGCTAGTGATAGAGATGGAGGGTTGGCTACAACGTGGAACACTTCGACTGGAGGATATTCGATTCGACAATGAAAATGACGATGATGTGGTCAACTACTATACACACATTTGCGCAATGTGTGATAATTGAGAAACCGAAAGCGAGACGAATTAGGATGTTACTACTCTGCAGGGGCTTCACAAGGTGGGGGGTGAAATGCCCTGGAGGGAGTGGGGGCAGATTTTTGGGGGTTGCCCTATTCTGGGGCTGGGACTCCTGGGAGAGATGTATGGGTTGGCATCATATCCCATCAGAGGCAGATAGGGGTGAGGGGGTGGCTGAGGCATACTTTGGGTGAAACTGGATGCCTTAGTGGAAGTAGGGGGAGGAAGCAGGTATATCGCAAGTTGGGGACGATAAGGAGAGCTTGTGATCAGGGCAGTCCTTTTTGGTGGAGGCAGCGGAGGGATAGGGGGAGATGTAGGGGAAGGGGGGAAAATAATCTACAACAACGTCTGGAATTCTGGTTCTCCTCTTTAGTGTAAACAAATTACTTCTGGTGAAGGGGTGGGTTGGGGGAGAGCTCTACTCTGCAGGGGCTTCACAAGGAGGGAGGTGATTGTCGTGAAGGGAGACGGGGCAAATTTTGCGGGATGCTCTATTCTGGGGTTGGGGGAGATGTATGGGTCCGCATCATATCCCAGTGGAGGCAGATAAGGGCAAGGGGTTGGCAGAGGCATACTTTGGGTGGGAACTGGATGCCTTTGTGGGAGTAGGGGGGGAAAAGGGGTCTGTCCCTAGTTGGGGCCGATGAGGAGTGCTCGTGATTAGGGGCGGTCCTTTTCGGTGGAGGCTGCGATGGGGCAGGGGGATGAGGGGAAAGGGGGGAATTTCTATATCCTTTGCTTGAATTTGGTTGGGAACTTTCTTGGAATATTCAAAACAAGCACCCTTGTTATTTCCTGGTAGTTTGAAGAATCTCTCAGGACTCTGAGGGACTGTTGGTGGTTTATACGAAGCTGCACTGGAATTAGACTGTTATATTCAGGATCCGTGGTTGTTCCATGCCAGAACGACGCTGGCTAGAGGCGGGGTGATGCCCTGTAACTTGCCGAAGGTGAGGGCATGAGGCCTTGTAGAGAGATCTGGGGATGCTATGTGGGGGCATCCTAAGGGACAGTTGGGGGTTGCTGACACATGACGACACTGGTGGGAGCTGGAGTGAGTCGCGTTGCTCTGTAACCTAGCGGATAGGGGGCGTGAGGCCTAGATGAGTTTGTCAGAGAATAAGTCAGTTTTGGTGAGCTTTGTTATGATCTGTTGGAATTCCCTTGGATACTTGAGTGTTCAGAGAATTGCGTACGGATTTCAGGAGGTGTTTAGCGATCATAAAAAAAAAGATTCGTAGTTTTTCTCATCATCTATATTCCTAGTTTTCTCATCATCTATCCCGATTTTCAGCAGTTTGTTTATGATCCTGGAGGATACACTCAAGCCGAAACTGGGTAATGGCCCCGGTACTTCAATTTGTTCATAAATATTTTCTACATGTCTTCATATGGGACGCTGGGCCTGATTCCCAGCACGTGCTGCTCCCCACGAATAGACTGGAGCACGTCTTATTAAAAAAAAAAAAAAAAAAAAAAAAAATTATTGTGTGTGATGGCAATGAGCATGAGGGGGGGGCTAGAGAGTGGTGGGTTAACTTGATGGCGACCTCTCAGCAAGTAGAAGAGAGTGTCGTCGTCAATGGTGAGAGGTAGGTTAGTGATGATGACGTAGGTGAGTGGGATGTGGAGGTGGGGCTATTGGCAACGGCGGCAACAGCAACGATGGCAACAACAAAAACAAAAGCAAACACAGCAACGCAACCAACAACAACAATAACAACAACAACAACAACAGTAGCGATCGACGTCGACCACGATTCGTTTTCTCATTAGGCCGTTGGGGTCAGTGGCGAGAGGGAATATGCCCTTAATGAGGCAGGTGAGTGGGGGTGGAAGTGGGGTCAATGGCAACGACAGAAACAGAATAAACAACAACAACAACAACAACAATAACAACAACAGCGATTGACGTCGACAACGATTCTTTTCCTCATCATGCCATTGGGGTCAGTGGCGAGAGGGAATATGCCCTCGACGAGGCAGGTGAGTGGGGGGTGGAGGTGGGGTTAATGGCAACGACAGAAATGGAATCAACAACAACAGCGATCGACATCGATGGCGATTCCTTTCTTAATCAAGCCATTGGGAATCGTGGCGAGAGGAAATATGTCCTTGACGAGGCAAGTGAGTGGGGGGTGGAGGAGTGGCTAATGGCAATGGCAGTGCCACGAATTGTCGCAATTGCAACAACAACAACAACAACAACAACAAATGTCAACAATAACAACAACAAAAACCACAACAACGATAACAACAATGATAAAGACAACAACAATACCGCCTTCAGCGCAGTGGGGGGGAATTAGTGGCTTCTTTGGGCTAGCAAGGTGGGGCTTAAGGTTGAAGGTGAGGTCTACCGGCTTCCCCCTTCCCTTCCTGGTGTTTCTACAAGTTGATTTGGTTTTTACTGTCTAGTACCGGGTCGGAATAGGGTAGATGATCTCCCCCTCGTTGATTGGGGCTGATTGACCCACAACGAAGGGTTGTCGATTGCCCTCATGAGGAGGTCCGCTATTTAAGGGTTTGAGTTTTGATTGATCTTTGTTGTAGTTTTGATTGATTTTTGTTGGACTGATCGATGAAGATGCTTCTCGCTACTTTCTCGGTGGGATCATACTTCATGAGAACGAGGTCAATCCTTCCCTTGCGCAGGGAAGTAATCAATGCCTCTGCTAAACAATTACTCATCAGAGGTGGCAACTGGGTAACTGTTGCCCATACCCGACCGTACCAAATTGTAACTGGCAGGTTATGGGCAGGTACGGGTACCCTTCCGGAGGGGGGCATTGGTATGGGCAGTCATAAATTTTATTTGTGGATTTCAGGGCAGACACGGTTGCGCTGCGTGGAGATCACGGGAAGGCATGGGCGGGTACAGGCGGTGAAAAGGGAAAAACCGCAGGTATGGGCAGCCAAGAAAAAGAAAAGCATAGGTACAGCTGTTATAGGGTGGTGAAAAAACAATCAGATGGGTATGGGTGTGTAAGCAATTCTGTCGGGTAACCGTACGTAATATCCACCTCCCCCCCCTTCCCCCCCCGTTTCCCCCTCTTCCCCCCCTTCCCTTCTTCCCAGGAAATATGCAGACCGGCGAAGCTGTTTTTTTCATAGGCACAATTTTTTTTCCTGGCGCGAACGGCGAGAAAATATTTAAGGAAAGAACCTGCCAACTTCGAAATTGGCCACTTTCAAAATTGGCCACTTTCAAAATTGGAAGGCTCCAGCCTCGCCTCAGGGAGTTCCCTCTTGGAAATTGGTGGCCCGTCATGGTTGTACCCGGCGCCCTTCTGTGTGTGCATGCCACTGCATGGCCATCGTCCGCCCGTCGTGGTTGTACCCGCTGCCATTCTGTGTGTGCTGCATGGCCATGTGTGTGTGTGTGTGTGTGTGTGTGTGTGTGTGAGAGAGAGAGAGAGAGAGAGAGAGAGAGA
>BFEA01000105.1:1121520-1139641 GCA_003427395.1 Chara braunii | reverse complement strand
TTAGGGGCGGTTGGGGACAGTTCGGGGTGGTTAGGGGAGGGTGGGTCACAAGTGTGGATGGTTATGGGTGGGTGCATACAATTGTGGGCGGGTACAGGTGGGTACGGGTGGGTAGGGGTGGGTAGGGGTGAAAAAAAAAATTGGTTGGGTACGGTACAGGTGATTAACAAAAGGTTTGGGTGTAGGTGGCCATGGGTAGTTATGAAACAGAAAGTCCGTGGGCAGTTACGGGCATTACAGTCTGAAGGGGTTCAAGTAGGGCAGGTACGGATACACTTCTTTTTTTGAGCAGGTAAGGATGGGTAAAGGTCTGGTAGGCCATCTATACAGTGGGTATGGGTGGTTAGTTTTCAAAGAGGGTATGGGTAGGTAAGGTACAGGTATTCCAAAAAATCCCAGTTGCCACCTCTGTTACTCGCACACTGGATTGTATGTGTTCTTTGACATCTGCACACATCAGGGTGTAGGGAAGCTGGGCCTGACTTCCAGCTCAAACATCTCACATCAATCTTAGGGTTCATAGTAGATAAGAAGGATAGGGTAGATAGGGTTCTTCCTTCATGAGTCATACATTGATGACATATATAGACGATACTGTATGCACAGTGGGCCTGATTCCCAGCTGATACACAACATATCTTTGTATAGGGACGCTGGACCCGATTTCCGGCAGGTGTAGCTCCCCACCAATAGATGGAGCCTTCGACGAGTGGGCCTACTTAACGAGGATGCTCTTACCACCTCGTTAAACCACCAGTACTTCCTAAAGTTGTGCCCGTTAACAAGCCACAATTTTAGGAAACGTACGGGCCACTACAGGAGTGCCCAACTTCATCCGACTAGAAATGTTTCTACTCTATTATTTTCCGCGCTCAATAGCTCGGCCAAGTACTGGTGGTTTATTAAGTAGGTTTTTCCCGCATGTGAAGTTCAAAAAAAAAAAAAAAAAAAAAAAGAGTCGTAGGATGGCAAACAGCAGCAAAGACATGAAGCGTCAAGGCAAAGGATGACAAGCAGCAGCAAAGACATGAGGCTTCAAGGTGTAAGATGACAAACAGCAGCAAAGGGCGATGGGTGGAGGGCATGGGGAAGGCGGGAGGGGAGATGACACACAAGTATACCAAGCAAACAACGCGGCAGTATACCGAGCAGACGACACGCAAACACACCAAGCAGATGAGACAAAAGCACTCCAAGCAATCGACACACAAGGACACCAAACAGACCAAGCGGATGACACAAAAGCACAGCAAACAGACAAGCTAAAAAAAACACAAGTCCCGAAAATTTTCAGGGACTAAAAAAAAAGAATAAAACTGATGATAGATTGTTTCGTCAGGGTTGCACCGACTCATCAGGAGGCTGAACCCTCGACAATCTGTGGAATCTCCGTATTGATGGTTTGGGTCATGAACCATTTGACCCATGTTGAAGGCAAATTGTCCCCAAGCGGAACATAGCAGCGGGAAGCAACTCAGCGAAGCACCAGGCGACGCTGCCGAGGCAACACAACTGCACAAAAACGACTGCAGGGAAAGACATGGCAAGCAGACGAGCAGCACGGCCACTCAGTGAAGCACAAGGCAACACCAACAAGGCAGTGAAACTACACGGCACAAAACCCAAGGACACGGAAGGACATGGAAGGAACTACACGCGGATGGGCAGCAAGGAAGCAGAGCAGCGAGGCACAAGGCAACACCAACTTCGCAGCCACACCACACAGAGAACACAGCAGCTAGAACCACATGCGAAGCAAGCAGGATGGGAAGCAAGGCAGCGGCGGAGCGCAGACGAGGCAGTCCACACATAAAAAAAAAACAAGTGAAAATTGATGATGAGAGATTGTTTCGTTTGAGTTGCCGCACCAACTCATCAGGAGGCTGAACCCTCGACAATCTGCAGAATCCCCGTCATCTTGTTGCTTATGTCATGAACCTTTTGACTCTTGTTGAAAGTGCCGTCAGACAGCCCACAACCGGAACATAGCAGCAAGGCAGCGACTCAGCGGAGCACCAGGCAACACTGCCGGCCCTACCGGGACAACCCAACTTCAAAGTGCCAAAACTACTGCCGGCAACCAAGCTCAAGCGGATGGGCAGCAAGGCAGCAGCACAGCAAAGCAGGCAAGGGCATGGCAAGCGGGCGGGCAGCAAGGCAGCAGAGGAGCGCAGACAAGGCAGTCCACACATCCAACACAGACCAAAGCAATCCATCAGCTACCACACCACAAGTAGAACCTCGCAGACTGTTGGTTCCCAGCACCCTCTTGAGTCAGGGAGTCACTCCAAGGAACATCCGTCAACACCTATAAGCAGGCATCACAGACTGCACACTCTGAACAAGGAACCACCATTGCAACTGTTTAGCACCACTTAGGAGTGATCGCTTGGAAAAACAAAAAAGACATACATAAAAATGATTGTGCGTGACTCCGCGGCCTCACGCACGTCTGCTGTTAGGTTCTTTCATAGCGCCCAGCCATTAGCATACCCCCCTTGGGACGACGCATGGTAAGTTTATACTGACATTGGCTGCGCACCGCCCAAGGGGTCCTCGTCCATGGTTGTTGTATGCTGGGATGGGCTTGGGGGAGGGCTTTTCGGGGTTTGGCTCGCGTGTTGTTCCAATGATCTCAGGTCTGTTCACTCCATGAAGAGTGGGAGGAGACGGGGGGAGAGATCTAGAGGGTACATGTATGAATCTGTGCTGCGCATTCAGGCCTGGGTCGATCGCTTGGATTAATATTCAGAGCTATCTTGTCAGTGGAAGATTTGGTCGCTCCTACAGACGGACCCTGCTAGAACTGAAAGGATTTGTCGTAGTAGTATTGTGCATGGTATTGAATGAGCATTGAAGAACCCCCATCCGAACCCTGCTCGAACCTTGTGGGAATATCGTAAGTACTAGTTTACAGGATAGTTTGCAGGCCCAGAGAACCCTGGTCTGCTACTCCCTGCCTCTCCCTAGGGGGGTCTCTGTCTAGACGCCTGGGTACCATGGAGTTTCCCGGTTAGAGGGGGGGCTTCATAGTGGAGGGGAGTGGCACAGTGAGTAGTACGTGGATTGCACAACCGTCAAAGCGTGTGATAAGCCAGGATCCGTACTCAGCGGCTTCCCATACCCTTAAAGGGAAAATCCCACGTAAGCCTCCAAGTACGGGTTTTAGGTGATCGGGAAGAGCGGGGTTTATTTTTCTTTTCTTTTTCTTTTTCCTTCTTGAAAAGAGAAGGGGGACGGAACAAAAACTTAATTTTCTTTTTCCAGAATTGCCCCCGATGACTAACCGACCGCGCCGAGAAATCCAAGAAACAGTTAGGAATTAGTGTGGGTGGGAATTTTGATTTTTGCGCGCGCGGCTGTTTTTCAAATTTTTGCACGTCGCGTAAACACGTTCCCCGCTTGGCATCCCCACGCCATCTTCCCTTCTTGCCGCGCACTGCCTTCTTGCATGCCTCTTCGTCTTCCCTCAAACGAAGTCCGATCCTGTCCTTACCCGTCATCGCGAGCGATTGGCCGTGTGATTGGGATGGTCGGATCAATGTGGTGAAAGTGGGAAGGGCGCACCGCTTGAACGACCACCCCAATCACACAGAACGCTCGACTCGCATCCTTCGATCTTTCTGGAACCTTGGCCCTTCTTTTGACTTGCTCATCTACAACCCGTGCTGCCCGCACCTCGCGCTGGCACCACACCGCCTTCTGCGCTATAAATTCTCGCAGCCCCTTCCTCTCGCTCTCTTTGATCTCGGCTGCAATGTTGCGCGAGCTATGCGCGAGGTCCGCGACGTCGAACAGGCTCGAGGAGCCCAAGTGACGGGCGGAGTGACGACGTGGGACGGGCTTAGCGATGGACTTGGGGTAAGACCGTCGGAGGGACTGAGCGGTGGTGGAGATCGGACGCCGGCAGCAGCAGGGCCTTGTGGCTATGGTTGTCGGTGGTTTTCATGGACTGGGGGCTGGCCCTAGGGCGGCCAGCCGTGTAAGGAATTTTGTACACTGAGGAACTCGCTTTTATCTCCATTCAATTTGCTGCTTTGTCCAAGTATGTTGTGTGCAAGGTTCTGAAGTATGGGTATTTTGTTGAATGCATGTTGTGGTATGACAGTCTATGGATGTTGAATGTCTCATTGTCCAGGAGAGTTGGATGAGTATGTGTGCGGGCGCTTACAGGCGCGTTTGTGGGGATTGCTGGGTGTCGACCGTCTGCATGGATGCATGAGTGTGTTGGACCTTCCTCCCTTTCTCGACCCCTTTTCCGATCTCAACGCAGCGCATACGCATTGGATTGGTGCCAACCTCGTGCCTTTCTCTCCGCCTTTGTGTGCACAGGAAATCCGGGACAAACGGGTTGGCATTATTGCCCCACGATTTACACTCGATAACCGGGGAGATTAGTTGATCGTGTCTCTGCGACGCGACTGATATCTTTGCGGCTCGACAGAAGCCCGGATACCCGACATCGTGTTCAGATTGGCGCAGAGAGAGAGAAGAGAGAGAGAGAGAGAGAGAGAGAGAGAGAGAGAGAGAGAGAGAGAGAGAGAGAGAGAGAGGTTTTATTGATCAGTGCATCGAGGCCGCGTTCGCCTTGGCAAACTCGAGTGCGGGCCCGTCCCCGCGCTCGACCTTCGTATCTGTCCATCGCCTGTCTCTTATACACATCTAGATGTGTATAAGAGACAGGAGAGAGAGAGAGAGAGAGAGAGAGGTTTTATTGATCAGTGCATCGAGGCCGCGTTCGCCTTGGCAAACTCGAGTGCGGGCCCGTCCCCGCGCTCGACCTTCGTATCTGTCCATCGCAGCGTGTTGCCGCCCTTCCCGATCGCAGACGACGATAGCGTGTACTACGACGCGAACGTTCGGCGCACTTTGCGACAAACGGAGCAAATTCATTTGCATAACCTCGCAAGGGCCTGCCACATTGGAGGGAGTGGGTTTATGTTGATTGACCGGTTCTCTTCCCCTCCCCTGATATTGCGCTACACCGCTCTAGCTGTGTTGCCCTGGTCCGCGGCCCACGCCACGTGGGGACCTCAGTTGAGCTGCCGCTGGTGTCGCCAAGGGGATTCGTGTTCCTCGTGAAGACTAGTCCTGGGATACGAAGGTGCGGCCCAGTTCCCAGAACTCTCCCACAATGGGGGCGCACTCCCGGCTAGCTTTCGAGCCTGGGTTCCCTTGGCCCACTCGAAGATCAGTGACATCACGCTAAAACACCCGCGCGGGCTCGACGAATCTGACGTCGAGGCTTGAATATTCCATACCCTTGAGTGGCCGCCCCCAAGTTCGCGAGAACCTGGTGCACCCGAGAGCGATGAAATTCCACTCCCTTGTCTTTTCTTCTTTTTCTTGTTGTCTCTCTTTTGGGGTTTTGGTTGTTGGTTGCTCCTGAATGATCTTTCTCTCCGTCCCTTGCCCTTGACGATCGTTCGAACCCCAGGAAGGCAACCCTCGACCCAAAACAAGAATCCCCCGTTCCCCCCGGGCGATTCAACCCCACCGGCCAAAAATCGTCGGCCACATCCCCAACTGCTCTCATCGACGTTCGAGGTAAAGAACGGCGCGCGATGTGTGAGGTTGCGCATCACAAGCGTGATACCATGATCGTGTTACCTAGATGACAACGACACCTTCACAGCTGGGTCGTGACATCATCGTCTCCTTGGTCTTCTTCTTCTTCTTCCTACAACCACAGGCATGATGCATGCAAGCAGGAACTTGCATAAGATTGGAACCCCCTTGGTCACATAGTTCACAATCTATCTTCTGATAGGCGCGACTTTCTGCGCAATTAGTGGTCAGATAGGCCTAAGGATCAATTGCATGAATACCCCCATTCCTTTTTTTCTTTTCTCTCTGTTTTACGAGAGCTTGGTCCCACGGCTGTTGGTGGTCAGGACGCGCCTTAGCGAGCGCAGGGATAATAGCTGACGCAACTTTTTCCTCCTTTTTGGGAAATTTTGGCGAAAAGCTTTGGCACTATCATCGTGGGGGGGGGAAATCTTTTTGAATTTTTGAACTCTTTGGAAAGAATGCGGGAGACCGCGCGGTGTCGGAGGGCTCGGTGTCCCGGCCCTCCGCTGCGTACCAGTCCATCCACTCACTTACTGCTCACTTACCGCTGTAAGCCCGGTACCATTCCGCAGGGTCGTGTGGAACTGACAGACCCGGATAATGGGCTTTCGAATGGTACTACATAGGTTCGGTACCCTGCCTTACAGTGTGCCGCCTCGTAACTGAAGTGACCGTTGGGGTTGCGAAGCGTGTTAGAAAAGGGGTAACACGGTTAGCTGCGCGTTGGGTCCCAATGGTCATGATCTGGGCTAAGTGCAGAAGAGGGATAGTGATAGTCGATTTGATTTTCCCAACTGCACGTCGGGCTTCTATAGTCGAGTTCTGGGGTAGGTGCATAAGCGATGGTCACTATTAAAAGAAAAGGGGTGAAAGCTCTAGAAAAGAAAATAAAAAGAAGGAAAAAGGAGAGACAAAAAATGCATTTATCGAATTATGGCTTTTGTTAACAGGAAAGATCTAGCGGTGGTACGCATCTTTCCTTCTTGTATTTTATTCTTTCTTTCTTTGCCTTTGATTTTTTTATCTCCCCTTTTGTCACGTTGCGGGAAGGAGGGCAGACGTTTCATTTTCGAACTTCGATTGAAGTCTGGTGGTCGGGACTAACCCGGCCCTTCAAGTATCGCACTGTGACTGACCTGTTTGGCTGAACCGCTCTCCGTGAACTCCATGAACTCCCATGTCGTGAACGGGGTGAACTTCATGACCGGTCTCCGTCCACAGACCCCGTGAACGGTGACCGATGGTATGGCACTGGGCACGACCATCCATATCCCACTACCGTCGGTCTTTCGTTTTTCCAACCGGCCGTCTTTCCATCGATAGTCTCGTGGCCTCTCATTAGCCCTTCTTCCCGACCACGGTGGCTATTAAGACGACATGTGTCCATACTTCGGCCCTTCTAAACCTACGGGCCTTTTCTAAACCCTCTGATGTGGCTTCCAGGAAGTGGGCTTCAGTAGCAATTTTGTCGGATCGACACAAGGGACACAACCAGGCCTTGTCCGTGTTCCAATACTGAATGCCGGAGCCATGGGCCCTGGAGACACAGTGTCGACAATCTACCCATTCGACGTACCCTTCCCCGCTAGGACGCATAGGGAGCGAGTAGACACGCGAGATTGCCTCGCAGAAGTAACAAACTTGTCAGGCAACGAGAGGAGAGACGAGGACGAAAGGGGAGAAAGGGGCCCTCCAGAATTACCTCCATCGCCTATTGTCACGTGTCACTTCTTGGCACGCGGAAGGATGGCCACTTGTTCGTATTGTGGCCCACTAACTAGTTCCGGCTCTCTCCACGGGACAATTTATTCCCCCTTGGTGACCTTGGTCGGTCGGTGCAGTCGTGCTAGCCCATCCGCGTTCCCCTACCTTTCCGTCTTCCGATGAACGATGTCGGAATCGTACTCCTGCAGCCGCACTGCCCAATATCCAATCATGCCCGTGTAATTAGTGAGTCTCTTGAGAGCCAACAAGGGTTCGTGATCCGTAACGAGGAGAAAATTATGCCCATACAGGTACAGATGGAAGTGTTGAATCCCCCACACCACCGCATAGCATTCTCCTTGAGGTGCCGAATCGTTTCTCCTTTAGTCTGGTACTGTCCTGAACGCGTACTCGCTGACGTGCTCGCAGCCGTCTTTCGCTTTTTGCGCCAGAATAGCGGAGATTGCCTCCGGCTGCCAGTCCGTGATGAGGGCAAATTGCTTCTCAGGGTCAGGCCGGATCAAAATAGGGGTCGTGGCCAAGGCTCCGTTCAATGTGGCAAAGGCCTGCTCGCACTCAGTGTCCCACGTCAATGGTTGGTCCTTTCGCAAGACGTTCGTCAGGGGCCAGGTTATTGCCGCAAAACCCTTAATAAATCGACGATAGTACGAGGCCAGTCTAAAAAAAGCTCGAACTTGCATCAGTGACGTGGGTATCGGAGCGTCTCGAACTGCCGCAACTTTTCTCGAATCCGGCCGCAAGCCCCCTCGCGTCACCACGTACCCCAAGAACGAGATTTCCGACAAGAAAAACTCGCTCTTCTCCACGGCAATCTTGAAGCCCAAATCTCGCAGCGCTCCAAGTGTTCATTCGATGTGATGCATATGTTCGTGAAACGATTCCGAATACACCAGGATGTCTTCCATGTATACGATAACGCAAAAGTTCACCATTCCCTGCATTAGCCGAGTCTTGTTAACGAAATTCTGGAAGGTCATGTTCATCGCCCTTTAACAGCCATTTCGTCAAAACGGACATATTATATTTTTTGAACGAAATCAAAACTGACTTTTTTTGCCAAAATCTGGTCAGAATTTTTTGCTCCTGGGGGTCCGGCGTTCCCAAAACGCCGGACCCCCCAAGAGCCAAAAATTCCGACCGGATTTTGACAAAAAAAGTCAGTTTTGATTTCGTTCAAAAAATATAATATGTCCGTTTTGACGAAATGACTATTCTTTGAAACATGGCCGGGGCGTTGCAAATGCCCATAGGGCATCGAACCCTATGGCGGATATCGAACTCACTAAAGTAGTTAGCACACCCAATCGCATGCAACAAATCATCAATCCGTGGGAGGGGATATATCATCCTTGATCCGGTCTTTTTAGGGATTAAAACCACGGGGAAGGACCATGGTCCGGTAGCGGGCTCGATCCAACCATTGACCTCGAATTCTTTGATCCGTTCTAAGGCGGTTCGTCTTTCGACTAACGAGTACCGATATGGTTTACAATGAATCGCCGGGTGGGTGCCAGTCTGGATCTCATGCTGTATGACCAGGGATAATCCTATGCCCGTGTCCTCTGTACTAATCGCCCTTTGATATTCGGTTAGAATGTCTACGATGAGTCTGTGTATCTCGTCCGGCACATAGTCCGACACATGTTGTTCGTAGTGGCATTCTCGTATCGCCACCGGTAGCTGTTTTGTCCTGGCCATGTGGGTCTTTTTCGTGCGTGGAGATAATATAAAGGAATGGTCGAAACGCCAGGAGAAGATCGTGGCAACCATCTGAGCTTCCTCTTCCCTGATTGCCGCGTGTTCCTCTGGGGTGATACCGTCTTCGTTATCCCGGAGGTCCACGACCTTCTTCTCAATTTTTAGTCCAATATCGAACGGGGCAAGGTCGTACAGTCAGGGGGTTCCGAAGTCCAGTTTTCGGCGCCCCTCTGTAGCAATCAGATTTCTTTTCCTTTGGTGAGCAACGAACCGGGAGGGATTTTTGAGATATCGCAGAAGGACCGCTTATCCTGATATCTGGGCAACAATGGGTTGGTCGCCTCCTATATGGTTCGAGGGGGTTCCCAAGAATCAGTCAACCGGGATATCTGAATGAGCGGTTCTCCTATGATCAGTGCCCTGGTTCGTTGCACGTCCCTTGTGAAAACGAAAGTTGTCGCGGCTTTCTGTCGAAGTGGGTAGCAGATTCTTTGTCGTGTTAGCTAGAGAATTTGAGGATCTGCATCATTCTCACTCTCGGAGGTGGATGATGGTAGTGTGGGTTCGACGTCAGATTCGTCTGTGGATTCTTCCCACCTTATCATTCACAGGATTTCGCAAGGCCCCGGTCGTTGTCACTTAGACGTCGAAGTTGTCCGGAGGGTGAGGCGCATTGGAACGGTGTATGGCTTTCCTCCGGTGTTATTGAGGATGAATGCTTGCCGTTCGAAATCCAGCGTGACGCGTAAGGTTATGAGGGATAGTAATCCGATGAGGACATCGTATGTGGTCACGTTTAGGACCACGAGGTCGCCTAAGGCGTGGACTTCACCCATTAGGAAGGCGACGATGGACATTCTTCTTGCAACTCGGATCTTACCTTCGTCGGCGGAAACGATGTGATCGCCATCCACGAGAGGAATCACGTCTTTCTGTCGGCTAGCCCGCTCGACCAACCGTAGTGAGATGCCCAGGACCGCGGCCCCAGAATCAAGGACCGCACTGTAGGGGTTTCCCCAGACTTCCACGTCGCACTCCGCTGATCTCCACGGTAGGGCTTTGATTCGTAGAAAGTGATTGTCTTTCTGAATTAGGCCCATCCGGACGGATTCGGAGGTGCTTGGCTCCTCCGGCTTCGAGTTTCTAGCGAGAGTTTTTCCTTTTCGGTTGCCAATTTGTCGAGGGTAAATCGCTTCCGGTTCGCTTTGCAGTGTTGTAGCATCTGGTCGTTCGCCTGTTCGGAGATGGTTAGCAGGTGTCTGATGGGCAAGGGGATGCGGTGATCCAAGGCACGAACTGTATCTAACACATCGATCTCTCATGTAACGAACGAGGGTCCTCCAGATTCCATTTCCCTCGGGGAGGGCCTCCATTCTAAAACTTCGTTGTCGTCAGGTGCAGGTTGGATGGCCCCTATAAGGCCAAGGCTTGGGTATCCCAACGATATGTATTGGTCGAGTGGGATAAGCTCCGCTGCTTCCTCCGTGACTCCCGACGGGCTTGCACCGCTGTAGGTTTCTTCTACCATTGTGGCCACCCGCCCAAGTCCGTTAGCAATGGGTGTTGCAGCTGCTGGCACGGTTCTCGTTTGCGTAAGTTGGTGGGGACAGTCTAGGGCTATGTGCCCGGGCGGATGACACGTGTAACAAACATTCACATTAGTTGCCGCCGCGCCTACTGCTGGAGTGGGGGCTGTTCCTTGCATCATTGGTGCGGCTCTGACGGCAATGGGGCGCATCGATCTCATCAATGATTTGATCCGAGCCTTATGCCCGCGTTGTTCCTTCTTACTTTCTTGCATTAGGCTAACCAGTGTTTAAGTTAGTTCTAGTATCACATTTGATTCACTGGGCCTTGCAGGGGCTTCTAGGGAGGCGAAGGCAGGGCCATAAGTTGCATAGCCGGTAATCCCGAGGTTGTCTCAGGTACCGATCTCTTGGCTGCGACCTGTTCTAGGTAAGTGACTGGACCGGAGACGAAACCCATATTTTTAAATTTGTTCTAAAGTGCGGCCAGCTCGGCTTTCGCTCTGACCAGTTCCAAAGAGTCTCCATCTTTTGCGTAATCCTCGCTTTCTAGAAAGCTAGCGGCGAATTTTCATTCCATTTCTTCCACCCCATCCATAATCTATTGCATCGTATGGTTGATGGGGGAAAATTGCTTCCGTAACTTCGCCCTCATCGCCCGACCGCGAAGCCTATCGATGAATAAGTCCCTCCCAACCTTCTCGTCCCTCTCAGAATTAACAAACAGACTATAAAACCTACTACGATATTCTATGACAGATTCGAGAGGCTTCTGAACTCGGTCCTTGATTATAAGGAAATCTTGTTTCGGGTGGATATAATCGAACCTGTTTAGGAAGTCTCATTCAAAGGTCGGGAGATCTATCCAGGCGTAAGTGCTAAACCAGTGATGCGCATCCCCTCCCAGTCGGGTGGGGATGTTGAGCTTCGTCGTTATCATATTGTTGCGTGCGTAAGGTAGCTAACCATGCCCTAACCAGGTGGTGTGCAGGGTCGAAGAGATACAAATCAGGTGGAGCCGTGGGTGCGCGAGCTCGGATGGGTGGTGCGGGAACAGGGGCCCCGCCTAGCTGTACATTGACATTCTGCGCCTGATTGGCGTTCATATTGGTGGCCGGTCGTCCGACCGATTGGCTTCTAAGTACTATATGATCGCGTTGCGGCGCGTTCCGCTGCCTAGCCTGCCCTGTGTTCGCCAGATCGTACTGTGTGACTTATCTACCCACTTCTCTTATAAGCTCGCCACGTGTCAGCTCCGATACCAACCTCACGCCCAACGTGACTTCCTGATCGGAGTAGGATGGGGGCCTGGAAGTGTGCAAAGGGGGTGTGCCAAGGATTTTAGGAAAATGGGGGTGGAGTCCCAGGTCGAAACAAAGATCTCCTGTGGCGGGTTTTAGGGACAATGGGGCGCACGGATTGTATCCGGCGTTTCGGCCTTCGGGGATGGGGGCTACGGCCTCGGCCAGTTGCGTCGCCGTGGTTGGTCCCTGGTCTGGTGGATTGGTGGGACACTGTGGCTGTCGCGCTGTTGTCGACGTCGCTCGTAACAAGCTTCGGAGTCCGACGGGGTGGGCTTAGGCGGAGACTGTGCAATCGCTACTCAGCTTCGGTTCGAGTTCGTCGGGTAGATCGCGAGGCCCGGCGTGCTTGGTACTGTTGGCAGTCCTCGTACGGTGGGTTGGGCCAATAGCGAGCTATGGAATTCCACGGTACCACTGTGAGCTGGTGATATGGAAGGAGGAGATGGAAGAGTGGGAAGTTGGTGGTAATAAGGACGAAGCCTGGGGATATGTAGTATTGAGTATTATCCGTATCTGGGTAGTCTGGGCCCCTAGGGTCGCAGGTTATAGCCCAGTGGAAATCCCCTGCACACAATTGGTCGTTCTCTGTCAGACAAGGGAATTCCGGGTTTCTCAAGTTTCCCTGTCGTCTGAGTTGCTCGCCTTCCGAGTACTCGCGATACTCCGGATCCCTCAGGTTTTCACAATCGGTGATCCAAAAGAGACTTCCTTCGACCATATCTGGCTCATGAATGCGATTTCCCACATCCTTACGATAAATTTGAGGTTGGCTCATGCACACGCGCGCGTGCGCAGCGACTTGGTTTTCCAAGATCGCGGTCGTACGTGAGCGTGCGCACGAGCGACAGTGAATCCGGCTCGAGTTTCCTGTGTCTCGATAGCGATTGTATCCTACATGCAACTATCTTACTCATGCTATGTGGGGTGAGATCCAAATGTTTCATTCATATCCATACCATTCACGTGACGGAAAGGAGAGAAAAGGGGGAAAGGACAATCAACATCTCACATCGTTCTTGGTGGCTTTATGACGATCAAGGACCAAAAATAAAAACCCAAACATCCGTAGCGGTTGCTTTCCATCAGATGCAGATGGAGGATAGAATTAAACAAGCATCGCAAAACAAGATCGAGAATCCGAAAAGATGATTAATGAAGAAGAGTTCGCACCCATTCATGCATACATACGAGGCAAAAGCGACAAAGAAAATTCGAGACGGTTGACAAGGAAGGGTCAAAAAAAGACCGCGACAAAAATCGACCATAGCAGAAGCCAAAATTATACAGACGAGCAAAAGAAAGAACCTCATCCCGCACCCACAACTGCTCTCTCTCTCTCTCTCTCTCTCTCTCTCTCTCTCTCTCTCTCTCTCTCTCTCTCTCTCTCTCTCTCTCCCCGATACCGATAGTCCGTCGCCACGTATCAACACAGAGTTGTCACCCCGCTTGGCTCGAGCATGCAAGCCAGGTTCGCTCGTGCGCCACAGTCCGTCGTGGCCCCGCACGTCAACCCCGCATACCCTACACCAGCTGGTCGGATCGCCAAACTCTCGCACTCACTTACCCTCCAAACTTGCTCGTTAGCCGACCCTCACTGATCGCGCTAACCTCGAAATTCTTAGGGACCAACCTAATCGCGCTTGCGAAATTTATAGCATGCATGCTTGCGCGAAAGGTACGAGATTAAGCCCAGGTGGACAAGAGGAGAAGAGAGGAAGTGCCTACGTCTGCATGGCCAAACCGCGGTGTGGGGGTCGTAGCCACACTCCACGTATCGATCCATGCATGCAGGCATAGGAACCAATCAGGTCAGGGAAGAAGGTGTGCATGCGCCGGCGAGCACAAGGTGGGAAGAGGGAAGAACACGAAGGACATCAAGAATAAGAAGATTACAGTTGCAATCAAGCCCGCCAAAACTTTTACAGTTACGTGCAAGATTAAGGCGCAAAAAGAAGTCAGAACCCGACAAGGCGTGAGTAAGAGGGAAGCGCCGCGCAACAAAATTCAGAAGGTGCCTAAATTCCTAGCTTAAGTCCTAATTGCAAAGGAAAATTCCGAATAGAAAAACAATTTCGAGAGCCCGTGGGGGCTCGACATCAGTTGAAAATTCAAAAACGATATTCTCGCGCGATGATCGCACCAAAATTCTCAGGGCTCACAACAAAACAAGAAAGAAGTTATGGTACAGTTATTTCTCGCGCTCGTTAAGGCGCGGCTACCCAACCGTTGGCACGGGATCTTCCTGACACGGATCTGACATTCCCAACAGAAAACGAAAAAGAAACGAGGACATCCATGCAATTCGCTCGTCCGACCCATCTTCCCACGGCTCACCCATTCAACCCGTCATATTTCCTCAATCAGCTCCGCGCAGAAAGTCGCGCGATTACCGAAAATAGTTCGTCACAAGATCACCCTCCCAAGGGACACAACACAACCAGATATCGGCCGGTTCATACATCAGAGCCCTCATGGATATGATTTCCCACCTTAATCTTTAGGATTCGCATAGACACCTGCATCCTACCAAAAAAGCATACACATGTGTCAAATCTAGAGGAACGCAAAGCATAGCGAATTCTAGGATTGATCTGGGCCTCATATCAGAAGAAATAGCAGGGCTCCTCACTGTAGCAGAAATATGCACCATCTCCCCGTGCAAATCTTTTGATCATCGCATGATTGTGCTAGGACTCTCTTTTCATAATCACATTGCAAATGGACTAGGGTTCTTCAAGCTTAACACTAATCTAAGACTTATAAAACTCAGGGATTGCCCAACTGCGATGAATTACCATTTCCTCAAAATGAGTGGTGGCCTCAATAGTGCCTGTCTCTTATACACATCTAGATGTGTATAAGAGACAGTCGCATGATTGTGCTAGGACTCTCTTTTCATAATCACATTGCAAATGGACTAGGGTTCTTCAAGCTTAACACTAATCTAAGACTTATAAAACTCAGGGATTGCCCAACTGCGATGAATTACCATTTCCTCAAAATGAGTGGTGGCCTCAATAGTGCAGACCATAACTGTAAACACGCACGCAGCATGAACGACCATTTCGTCAAAATGGACATTTTTTATTTTTTGAACGAAATTGAAACTGAGTTTTAAGGTCGAAAACTCGTCAAAATTTGTTGTTTATGAGGACTGCCTGGAGGTACCTGGTCTCAAGCTAGGTCCATGTACAGCCAGGGGGTCCAGTGTTTTACAAACACCGGACCCTCAGGAACAACAAATTTTGACGAGTTTTGGGCAAAAAAATTTTGACGAGTTTTTGGTCAAAAAATAAAAGATGTCAATTTTGACAAAATGGCAGTTCAAGGAAGGAAATCAAACTCATGATGATCACAGAATCAGACCTCACCAAAAGGAATGATCTTTTGGAGAACTTCCAAAGTTCCGAGCTCTTTGGATAAATGCGGACGAAAACTATGCGAATTGCACCAGAATAGTCAATTAAGATGGAAATCGTGGCTAACTACTGAAGCGCAATGGATTAGGCTCCCGATCCAAAACTTCACCATCCCCTTTCAAATACCTAACTTCACACTACTTTATGACTATAAAAAACTCGAACCTTGATACTGAGGACATCCAATCTTCACTCCCCTCCCCCCAGCTTTCTCTCTCTTCCCCCCYCCCCCCCCCCCTTCCCTCTCTGTCGGCCAAGTGTGGAATCTCACTTAAGGAAAAGATGTTTTGCAATGTCGAAGTATTCGGAGGAACAACGATGGAACAATAAGCGGGGCGTAAAGAAGTGGAGGAAGACCAAGAGTCTAGGGGTGTAGAGACTTTTAGGGTTTAAGATTTCGAGGTTGGAGCGACTAACGGGAGGGAGAGAACCACGGATTGTCCACTGCATATGGAAACGCTGAGTCCATCGTTCAGAATCAGGAATAGATAAAGTGGGTGAAAGGAGGGAAGTAGAAGATCTTAGACAGAAGGTGGGGCCTTCTGCTGCCTGTACCCGGTAAGCACTGAGGAAAACCAGGATACAGATCTACTATAGATCCAAAACTGATTCAAAATAGATTCAGAATAGATTACTACTCTCACTACTCTCACCACTCACTTAATACATTCACAATCACACTTCACATCATAAACATCATATTCATAATAATCATCATTGACATCTATACATCATACTTCATCATGTTACATCATGCTACACACCTATGAAACACAAACGGCATAGTATAATTATTTTCACACACTGCCACAGACTCAGTACACACAATAGACAGAACCCTCTTACAACATTGACACATGTACTACAAATCATATAGATCATACAGAAGACAACGTTACAAACACACAAACACACAACTATATAAAAACACAAATACATAATAATGACACAATAATGTTAATAATGATAATAATGATACTAGTACAATGATACCTTAATGAGATATGTGGATGAGCATGCTAGGATGAGCCTTAGATGGTAACATACATCATGGGTTTTGGGAGGGTGGGAACAAGGGGTGGCGGAAGCCACCCCAAATCAGTTTCATACTTACATAATTCACTCACATGGTCACTGCACTGCACAAGACATTATGGGTTTTTGGGAGGGAGGGGACAGGGGGTGGTGAAGCCACCCCACATCAGCTCCACAGTCAGGACAATCATTAGGGTTTAAGGGTTTACCTTTACTGTTTCTGCAACAAATCACAAGTCCATTCATACAAACAACTACAATGTTCGGGGACGCTGGACCCACTTTCCAGCAGGTGCTGCTCCCCACCAATAGATGGAGCCTCCCTGGTAGTGCTAGTGGTGTCAGCTCGTACCAGCATCCCTACCATCTGTTCGGGTTGTTTCAAAAAAAAAAAAAGGGACGCTGGGCCCAATTCCCAGCACTTGCTGTGCCCACGAATAGACTGGAGTAAGTGAAAAAACAAAAAAGGAAAAACAAAAACATAGGCCTGTGACGAACCAGCTCCCGGACCTGCGCCAACTTTCAGACCCCTTCTCTCTTCCGCAATTTCTCTGTATCTAGATGTGTCTCGTTCGACCCACGAGAAGCCCCCCCCCCCCCTCTCCCTCGGTTTTGCTCGATTAATTTCATTAAAGGTACCTCGTTGAAATCTGTCAATTTTTTTTTTATTGAAAATGCATGGAAATTTCGCGCGCCTTAGCGAGCGCGCTCGGAATTTGGCTCAACAGTTAGGAATTTCGGAATGAACGGAATATCGCGCGACCTTTCGCACGGAAATGTTATCGGCCTCGACCTGAAAAGCTCTGGGAATTCTTGTAGAAATATGGATGGACAGAGGACCTTCTTTCTTTTCCGCGCCTACTTTGCGCGCGGATATGGCACTTTCAATTTTTGAATTAGCATAGGATTGGGGAAATCTGCAACTGTTTCGGTGCCCATTCTCCTTTTTGCCGACCGGCGCCATGCAAGCAAGCTCCCTCCTCCTTCCTCCCTGCGCCCCTCGCAACGCCCCCCTTCGCACGCACATGCTCTCTCGATCCCTCCCCCTGTAACTATTTTTCCCTCTCCTTCCCCGCGCGCGCCCTTTTTCTCTTTCTTGATCATCTGAATCTTGGACCCGTTTTGCGCTATCCTTCACACTCCTCTTCTTCCCACTGTAAGATCCACGTTCGAAAACCCAGTCGATCCTCTCTCCCCATCTAGCCAAGGAGAAGTGCCGCGTAAGTTCTTACTGCGCGGTCATTCTGATTGGCTGAAATCGAGTTGAGGGGGATTAACATGGCTTTCGACGGGCGATTACTCTCAAACCCTCCTTTATACTCCTCTACCTCACTCTTCGTCTTTCCCCGTGTCTCTCTCCCTTCTCACAACTATAAATTCCGACGGTGCACCCGCAAATCTCTCTCTCAACTCGTCAGCCAGCTTCCGCGAAGCAATGCTAGATGATGTGTGTATAGGGCGAGTCGGACAGTCCTGACGAGCCGACTGTAGGCTGGCTGGCTGTGCGCTAGATCGCCACGACGGACTGTGGGATCTGGGCAAGCCACGTCGAGGCTAGAGTGGCGGGGTGACGATCGCAGTAGTGGATGGTGACACGGGACGGTCGGGATCGTTGGTGCATGAATGAAGACGAGTGATTTGAGTTGAGTGGATGATTGACCAGGGGCCATGTTGGAATTTGGCGACGAGTACGCCCCCTTGTTGCGAATCCATTCTTTGGTGTGAGCTCACGGCAGTAAAGCCGGACCCTCTCTTGCATTCCCAGTGTGACCTCTCCCTCCTGGCGTGATATTCTCGCATGTCTCTCTCTCTCTCTCTCTCTCTCTCTCTCTCTCTCTCTCTC
>BFEA01000105.1:1097963-1113008 GCA_003427395.1 Chara braunii | reverse complement strand
GACCCCCATGAGCAAAAAATTCCGACCGGATTTTGGCAAAAAAAGTCAGTTTTGATTTCGTTCAAAAAATATAATATGTCCATTTTGACGAAATGGCTGTTCTTTTCCCTTTTTAGTCCCCCTTTCCTATGGCATATGATCAGACTCGCCCTACTAAAGGGTTGTATCTGATCTGCCTAAATAACAGATAAAGTACGCACAACTGGACTGCCCTACCCTAAGGTGTGTCCAACATAACATAAACTGTATACATAATGCATATGACCAGCCCGCCCTACCCTAGGGTACGTCTGGTTTCTGCCAACCTAACGACATGAAGCATAGGACTGGGTTGCCCTAACCCTAGGGTGTGCCCAGCCTGCCCTATACAAAGTTACATATAGCATAACATTAGACCATCCTTACCCAGGGGTAGGCCTAACTTGCCTGCACATAAGTACAAACGACAAAAAGTTGGACCGCCTTACCCTAGGGTACGTCCAACTTACATCAATAACAAAAGCATATCAGTAGGCCGCCCTAACCCTAGGGTACGCCTAGTCAGCCATACAACAGCTAATATAACACGAATACTTACACACACTTTATGTTTTTCCTTCTCTTGTTAGGCAGTCGATCGGACCTTTCCAACTACTGGAACTTCCGATCCGCCCACTTGTTTAGAATGGGAAGTAGAAACAGGTTTATACTAACTCCCGATCCTTAATGTTATTACGAGCATACAACTGAACCATCCTAACTCTTAGGGTACGTTCATCCGTCCAGTTACCTTCCTTTTATTCTCTATCTATTTCCCTTTCTTCCTTTAGTCTACCCGACTTACTGACTGACTTTCCCTGCCCAGGGCGCCCGGTCTGTCAGAAGTATAAGCTCAATTATATATTTATCAAAATTTTATATTCTGGTTGACCAGATGGTTCATGGCTCATGGCTAAGCCGCCCTAACCCTAGGGTACGCTTAGTCTTATGCCTTTGTTCCCTCAGAAAAACAGGCATCTCAACTCATTAAAAGAAACACCAGGACTTCGAGCCTTCCCCACCCAGGGTATCCGTCCTCTTGTTCAGAAACCCTCAAATAAAGCAGCGACTGATCCATCCTACCCGGGTAGGACCAACCATAAAAGTCATTTACACAGCCCAACAGACATCAATAAAATATAGCACCGAGCCCACATCCACCCGGAGGGGCTCAGCCTTGGGTTGACCCGGTCAAACACATGCAAAACACCTTCCCCCCATTCCTTTGTCTGAATTCACTCTCTCATATATATTTGTTAATTTACCTTTCACAAGGCATGTCCTGACATACATAACAAAAATAAAAAGTTATAACCTGTCGTAGTTGTTTTCAGACACCCAAAGGGATAATAGTTAGGGGAAGGGATCACACGTGTCAAACGAAATTATACCTGAAGTCCCCTGCCTCCAGAACCCTGCCTGGGTTCCGGCAGAGCTCCCGCAATCGGTGGGTGGACCTCCCACAAGGTCTTGATGCGGACCTACTGGTTGCAATCCCGCCTACCGCCTTCCTCTCGTAGCCTCTGACTAGACTTAGAGTAAGAAGAATAGAAGGAGATAGATTAGACTCTCGGGATCCAAGAGTGGGGCGACTCAACTCACAATGAGAGGGCCTTGAAGTCTGGATGCGCCTGAGGGCCCCGCAATGATGGCCAGGAAACGCAGCAGAAGTAGCCGAGTCTCGCTCAGAACGCAGAATGTCAGTCCCCGGACTGCCCTCCAAGTCACAGCAATAGCCCTTGAGCAGTGTCTGCTCACTCCCCCGAGCCCACAGTCGTGCGCAGTTAGTGCATGACGAGGAGCACAGCGAAAGCCATCAACGAATGTACGGCAGGGCACGGGGTACACGGCAAGGTGGCCCCGCATCAGCTCCTCAAAGGCACAGCAATACACAGTCTGTGTGTTGTGGCAGCCCGATCTAGCAGCAGCGGTAGTAACTGTAACAGCCCCGATTGGATTGCTGCAGCGGCCCAATGAGGCTCAACAATACACAATCCGCAGCTGCAGCCTCCGACAAACAGTAACGATACAACCACCGTAGCAGCACCATATGATGCGCACAACCGCAGTCTGCAGTGGGGAACAGCGCCCGGCTTCCACAGTAGTGCCTAAAGCAGTGCCCAACACAGTACCAGTGCCCAGCCTGTGCCCTGCACAGCAACTGCGCCTATCACCATAACAGCTCCCAACTTGCCACTATAGCTCAACTCTTGGTTCTTCTCCCATGATCAGTCCCCCTATCGGTAGAGACGTAAGTGTCCCTCAGCCCTCCTGAGTCTTTACCTCTCCCTCTCTCATGTACCATGCTATCTCGGGATCCTGTAAGATCGGGCACAGCCTGCCGAGAATCCTCTTGCAAGTCATGCAGCACCCTCAACGACTTAGATGCTGACGGCCAACAACACCAAGACGCTCTTAATTCTGCCAATCCCTGCAATGCCTGGTCCTCGCTAGCCTGTGCAGAGCGGTCATCCCCCTATGCTGCTACAGGCAAATCCTACCACAAGGGTCCTCCGCACGGCTTACCTACCCAGGAATCCTACTTGTCAGTACAGTGAGCCACCTGCCATAGAAGCTTTGTAGATAGCTCTTGAATGAACAGCGCCACAGTGACAACCATGGTAGGAAGGAGGTCGTCGTGGCCATCAACAAATGAGTGTTCCGCTACTATCCCCCTCTCTTCTTATTATGGCAGGCCGGAGCTCATCCAAGGTAAAAAACCGTTGAATCCGCCCCCATCCTCAATGGATGACCCCCCGTATAATCGAGATTGGCTCCTCCCGGCCAACCGGTGGCCACATATGCAGTGCGCTAGAGGCAATCACGACTGGAATGAAGTTCCCGTATGACTACGGGTAGATTCATCATGCTTTTACATACGTACACAAAAGTGTGCAGAGGCTACTTCCATCACCAAGATGAGCAGCACATCGCCATAAGTCTCCAGGCTCGCAGTTCATCTCGAGCTACTCCGAACGTTTGAAAAGGCACAGACAGAATGAATCTCTTTCAAAAATGCGGGCAGATTCACTCCCCATCCTCCTTTCATAGTCCCTCCCCCCTCTTCGATAAAGATCCCCATGGCGAGTAGGTAAGTCTCATACCTCGCAGCTCACCTCATGCCACTCTTACCGAAAGGATGGCCAAATCAGAATGATCTTCCGCCACAACTCGGAGAGATACGTCCTCGTCGGCGATACGGCGAGCAAATTTTGTCACGAACTTCCGCTGTTTTACAATCACATGCAGCTCATAGGATGCGCAACGCACTAGCCAACAGGTAAGGCCTCCAATCCCGCCGCTGCCTTGCGCTATTCCCATCGATTAGATACGCAGACTTGAATGAATGTACCGTTGAAAAATTAGCTAGATGCATCCTCGCTGAACTATTTCTAACTTGTTTTCCGAGGCGCAGCCTCATCTCCCTATGGCACAAAATCACCCACTTTCTGTGAATTCCAACTGCGCTATTGGATTCGCAACCCTTTAAAACCTCATAAATGCATCTTCTCTCGCTTGTTTTCGTCAAGAAATGGGCGGAAGCAACGATTTTACTTCCTTTCCTTCCTCATTCCCCTCCATCTCCGTGCATCGTTTTTCTCAACTAACTTCTAACTTACTAACTTAGAGCTAAAACTAACCTTACCTCTGACTTCACCCTGCCCCGAAACCCCTATTTAGAATTTTATTTCGCTCGATTCTATCAAGAATCGAGCGAGATCATGATGTCCTCTCCCGCCATAGCCCACTTTTCTCTTAGCATCCTCCTACCTTACCTGCAGATGTATCTAGCGCGGGATCGCGCCCTGGTGCATCGACTTTTATACCAGTCTGTCGAACGAAGCACAGGTTACACATTGCTGCCCCTGCTTGCTCCTACGAGCGCCACCCCCTTTGGCCCATTGCCCCATAGCGGCTCACCATCCTCCTACTCCCACCGACATGCCCGCTCCGCACACTGAGGAACTAGCGCACCCAGCAGCTCGGCATCTCTCTTAGTAGCGAGTCGGTAAGCAGCGACCCACTATCATCGGGTCTGCTATCTTAAGTAAGAGTCGGGCTGCTCTATGCTTCCCTGTTTTTGCTCCAACTGTAACGGATGCCCCGAAGGACTGCAACAAGGCACTGGTGCCTCAGCAGTTCGTGGGTGTATCCACTGAACTAGGCTGCTGGGCTTCACAGCCGGTCCTGGTGCCGACACCGGGCTGTGTCCCAAAAATGGAATAAATAAATAAATTTTAAATAATAATAATAATAAAAATTAGGACTTAGAGAAAGGGAGAGGAGGACCGTTGGTACTTGGTCCTCGGTCCTCGGTCCTCAGTCCTACCTTGCAGGCCCGCGGTCGGATCCCCCTGCAAAACTAAAGGGGATAGTCCTGCGGGACCCTCGACCCCTTAGTTCGCTCCGTAGCGCTCCTCCGCTCCTCCAATGCTGGCTGCTGGCCTCGATCCCGAGATCGACAAGGTGAAAGTCTAGTGCAGTAACCAATAGGGCTAAGCCCAAACCTGAATTGGTTGTGCGCTGCCCTGTATGTGAATGGTACAGTCGGCCAGCCTGGGCCTGCAGACGATGCCCCAGGCCGTTCTCTACTTACAGCTTGCGTCCATGGCCCCGTAATGTCGCACTTGGGTATCTTGAGGGCATGGCTCCACTTGGCCCACCACACGCGCTTGCCCCACCATACTATGGTTGCAGACCGAGCCTCTTCGCCGAAAAAGGCCCAACTTTCGCTCTAATTTGTGCCATCCTTACTTGGCTTCGACGGCGGCTTCTACTATTGACGGTGCACGGTCAACCTAGTGTCCGCGTAACTTCACACGGTGTCGCCCTGAAGCGTCAGTCTCCAATAGGTCAGACAACATTCTCTTTTGGTCACAGCCTTACCTGATCAACTCTGCGCTGCCCGTAACTTTGCCCGCGCGTGCAAGGTCACATCTTCATCCAAAATTCTAGCCTAGCACTTACTTGTTCTACCGGCGTCTTATAGCCTTCCATCGATCAAGTGTCCGGTCAAACTAACGCGTGCCCACAAAGTGCACGCTCACACACTCTCTAATCAACTCAAAGCATACGTTACTCCCAATCCCTGAGGATTGGTTGCGGCTGCACAAAATGGGGCACGCCCCTAGATACCATCACAGGGCGTACTTTCTGTAAGCTGCAGAAAGGCGCCCAAATACCCTTGTAAGGGTATTCGGGCCGACAACGTGCAGCACATCGAATGGACATAGCACGCATTGAAGGATGCAGGATTCAAAGTGGCGGTTGAGAAGTGTCAGTTTTTCCTCACTGAGATCTCCTTCCTCGGCCACGTGGTCACGGACCAAGGATTGCAGCCATAGCCCCAGAAAGTGACAATCGTGAAGGACGCGCCAGTGCTGACGTCCGTAACACAAGTCGAACTTCGTGCTTTTTTGGGTTTGGCATCGTACTATCGAAGGTTCATCAAGGGGTTTGCAGCGATCGCGGGACCACTCACAAATCTGCTGAAAAAGGATCAGCCGTTGATCTGGACCCCGCAATGCGATCGGGCTTTTGGAGAACTCAAGGCGGCCTTGATTTCGGCTCCTGTCCTCATAAGAAGGGGCCCAGAAAAACCCTTTGTTCTCATCACAGATTGGCAGTCGGAGGCGGTTTCAACAATCTTGGCCCAGGTGGGACCAGACGGCCTGGAACACGTGGTGGAGTACGCGTCCAAGACTGTGCCGTCCTGTAAACGCAATTACCCGGCCCCGATGGGGGAATGCTATGCAGCCTTGTGGGGGATCAGTCATTTCCGAGCGTACTTATATGGTCGAAGGTTTACACTGGTGGCCGATCACGAACCACTACTGGCACTGAAGAAGTCCAAGGATTACTCATGATCGGGCGATGGGCCACCACGCTGCAGAGCATGGACTTTGACATCCGTTATCGGAAACACGAGAAACACGGCAACGCAGATAGGTTAACACGACTCCACCGTCCCGACAAGGTGCTGAGGAGTGAGGAAGTGACCCCCTGGCACGACTCGGAGCCAAAGAACGAGCCTCAATACAGACAAGTGGAGATCCTGCCGAAGGGTTAAGTGGACACGTGTACCCAACCCTGACTCTCCCTCCCTTTCCGGTTTTGTTTTTTTGGAACGATGGAAACTCCCCCTGACTCGATCTCTCTCACCTCTTTTGCTCCCCTCGCCCATTTGGACTTTCTCGCCACCCTCCCGGACAAATTCTGTTATTTTTGCACGTGTATTTCCCGAGTTTACGGGGTAAACTGCTACCCCTTCGAGTCTGGATTTATTGATTAGGTGGAGTGCGCCACGTGCGTCAATCGTGCACATGGCGCGTGCGTTCGATACAGAATAAGTAGCAAGGAGTGAAGATGCCCCCTGTGTAGGACAGAGAAACTCCCTACGGAGGTTCGATTCGAGGTTGCCCGAACGGACGACCCTGAATACGATGAGAAATATCGACGAGCGACGGATAAAATATTATTAGCTACCGATGGACCATCTCACTAAGCACGATAGGCATCGAGCTACCGAGAGATCCCGAGATTATCGATGGATCAACGGACATCTAGAGAAGCGTAAGACGGACGGATCGAGACTATGGTTGACGGTTCCTCACCCTTTCCAGAGATATGACTGGACTAGGTCCGCGCACGAAGAACAGGGCGATCATTTCACAATACGTATCACAGAGGCAACTATCGACCAAAATCGATGGTTTCGGTCTAATATTCGGGATGATGTGAAGCACGTGGTCGTTAACTGTCTAGTTTGTGCGGCCGACCGCGCGCCCCTTCGTGGGCCAAATACAATAGTCCCAACAGAGGTAGAACAACTGTTTCAGCGAGTCAGTATGGACACAACTGATATAGACGTGCCACCTGGCCCCAATCGCTGCGAATACTCCATCCTCTTGCTGTAGATCGACCATTTCTCGAATTATATCGAAGTCTATCCGTGTAAAACCCGCAAGGCCTCAGAGATAGCCACATACATCGATCGATTCTTCAATACCCATCTAGATACAGAGGAGATTCTAACCAATAACGGATCTGAATTCAAGGGTGAGGTAGAGGAATTACTAATGCGTCGTGGCGTTACTCTCCAACACACCGCTCCCCATGTTTCCCTGTCGAATGGACTAGCAGAGAATGTGAATCGCATCATTAAGACCGCCCTCCGTAAGAACTTAGCGGCTCGTGACACGCGTCCGTTGCCTGAGATCGTCTATCAGATCGTCGGGATCCACCGAGCTACCCCTCATGAATCCACAGGGTTCACCCCCTTCCAGCTTCGAACTAATAGCCTCCCATGTGTCGATAATCGGGGTACTGCAGAAATTGTCGACAAAGGGGGTTGGGACACGCGTGCGGCCTTTAAGGCCAAGGCCAAGCGGTATGTGGATTTAATGGAAAGGGCCATTCCTAAACTGGTCCGGAAAAGACAGAAAATGACCGAGCTGGCCCACGGTAGACAGGTCCGTAGCTATGAGGCCCGGAATGGGAATGCGGGCCCACAACACCAATATAAGCTAGTGGATCTGGTGCAGGTACGCAAATCTGCACGGGACCGTAAACTCGCTCTCAAATTCTCTGGTTGTTTTCGCGTCGTAGAGCTTGGTCCCAATGGAGCCAACACGGTGCGCATCGCGCCCGAAGCCAGAGGCAGCCATCATAGCTCCCTTCCCATTGTCCGTCACACCTCCTACCTTCGCCCCCTTCCTCCTTCTGAGAACCTCAACCTATCTCCTTCTTCTTCTTTTTCCTCCAGCACGGACGAGGAACTCGCTTCCTTTCCGTCATCTGCCGATCCCTCCCCCTCAACTTCGCCATGAGTTTTATGATCGAGCCGACCCTTCCTCCTCATCTTCTTCAACCTCGAACTTTGTTGCAATTTCGCCAAGTTACGCATCCTCATCTAAGTTCCGACCTTCTCCGGTATGTGCAACTCTTCGGCGACGGGGCTTGGTGCGCCGCCATCGAGATAATTATATCAACCGATCGAGGCTCGGCAGTCATCTTGGCGGAGGCATCGGCATTCCGTCGTTTGTCACATCCTACTCAGAGCGACGTAACGGTAATCGTGGCTTTCCGCGGCGATCTGTGTACCATCAGCACGCAGTGGCGTGACGCGGTGGTGACCGAACTTTATAAGTGGGGACAGGAGTTGGCGACTGATTGGCGGCAGCGATTGGCCCAGCCAGGGCGACAAGTAGTGGGGACTGACTGTATTGATACCTTCTCCCTCCGGACCAGCGCCACTGATCGCCCCTCTCGCCCTCTTCCCCATCTCCACCCCTACCCCGAGCGTCGATGAATCATTTCTCCACCTTCTCTCTCCCCTCCCACCTTCCGATCATCTGGCCATCCTGGGCCGACCCCCTCCTCACTCTGGAAATTCGTCCCTTCTCCACCCTTCCATTCAGTTTCGCTTACGTCCGCAAGTGGGCCGAGTTCGCAACGGTTAGTGTGTGTATGCTCACGATGAGGTGCCACTGGTCACGATATTATAGTAATCGGGAGTTAGAGCACACTCACGAGATCTCGTTGGTGCTGGTGCAACTGTGGCCGAACGAGTCGACCACCGACAGTACATTGGTAGGATTGTTGTGCGGAGAGATCGCTAAGGGAGGACGTGCAACGATCGCCTACGAGCTCCTCACGTTCTTATCCCAGCTTGTCGATGATCTGCCAACGGACATCATCTCCCACAATCTGAGCGATCCGAAGCAGGCTGAACCTGAGACCTTGGAAAGGAAGTTGACGCCAACCGTAATCTGGGCGAACTGTACGGAGGATTACGGGCAGTATCTGAGTGATCACGATCCGACAGCTTGGTGTTACCTGGACCTGGACGAGCTTGCACCGGACAACTCCTACTTCAACGAGTTTTGGCAGGCACATCGAAAGAACGGGGAGTTGCCATCAGACGACGATCCAGGTCGCATAGTCATCGTCGGACTATCGGACGAAGAGGAACCAGAAGCGCGGTCGGCGTCAAAGGAAGAAGGAGAGGCATTGGCACCCGAGCCCCTAGAAGCCTCACCAGCACGAGCACCGCCCTTCGCTCAAGGAGGATCCGCCTTGAATCTTGCCATCCCCTCAGACGCCGCTAGTCGGCACGATGGCGCAACAGCCTCCCGCCGGCGTTGCTGCTCTCGCTCACCATCTCCCTCCGCTTCCGCCCCCTCCGCACTTCGTCCTCGTCCTCCTCCCGGCCCGGACGTACCGTCCTCGTCCCGTCTTCCGCTGCCCTCTTGATTACCTCCGTTTCCGTCCCCTCCCCCAGCTTGAATTCCCCCTGGACTATCGCGTTTTCGCCAGCCACCTCTTCTGCCATCACTTTGCCGCTCGACTCCTTTGCACAGTCTTCCCTCATCAATCCCCCCCCTTCCTTCTCAATATCCTCCTCTTTAGTGTCGCCTAGACACGGTTCAACCACATGGAGTTGTACTGTGTCATTTCCGGCACCTTTCCCGCTACAGAGGACTACGAGTCCCTAAGGGATAATGTCCTTCGCACCATCCCCTCCTTATATCCCAGTTATCTACTATCCATATCCCGACCCAATCATCGATTCCCCCGTGCACACCGGATCGTACATTTCCTTGATCTCAGTGACGAGGCGAAGGATTACTTCCCTCTGCTCCCAACTGAATGGCCCCGACTCCTCCATCATCCTCTCCTAGTCGACTACCGGCCGGCGGACTTCCAGTGACAAGGCAGGGGTGCAGAGCACACGAAGAACCAACGGACGATGATGGCATCACCTGGACGATCTCCGGCGGTCGAAAGGACAAGGGAATTCCAGCAGCTCGAGCCAGCAAAATCGCGAAGATATTGCAATTGACGTTGGCGTCAACATGAACTCTGGCTCAACTATCTAGTCTGATGCGAACACTTTCCCTCCTGATACGCTTGGTTCCTCATGCATCCTCTCTTCTCCCTCCCTCCTCCCCTGCCATGGCATGCAATCAGGAGATCGCATAATGTCGGAACCCCCTGCGCGTTACATATGCGACGAACCAGCTCCCGGACCTGCGCCAACTTTCAGACCCTTTCTCTCCCCTGCCATTTCTCTGCATCCAGATGTGTCTCGTTCGAACCCCGAGAACCCGTCCCCTCCCCCTCCCTCTGTTTTTGCTCGATTAAAGGTACCTCGTTGAAATCCGTCAATTCTTTTTTTGTTGAAAATGCATCGGAATTTCGAGCACCTTAGCGAGCGCGCTCGAAATTTGGCTCGACAGTTAGGAATTCCATAATTAACGGAATACCGTGCGACCTTTCGCATGGGAATGTTATCGGCCTCGACCTAGAACACTCTGGGAATTCTTGTAGAAATATGGATGGACGGAGGACCTTCTTTCTTTCTCGCGCCTACTTTGTGCGCGGATATGGCACTTTCAATTTTTGAATTAGCATAAGATTGGGGAAATTTGCAACAGTTTCGGTGCCCATTCTCCTTTTTGCCGACCGACACCATGCAAGCAAGCTCCCTCCTCCTTCCTCCCTGCGCCCCTCGCAATGCCTCCCTTCGCTCGCACATGCTCTCTCGATCCCTCCCCCTGTAACTATTTTTCCCTCTCCTTCCCCGCGCGCGTCCTTTTTCTCTTTCTTGATCATCTGAATCTTGGATCCGTTTCATGCTATCCTTTGCACTCCTCTTCTTCCCGCTCTACGATCCTCGCTCGAAAACCCAGTCGATCCTCTCTCCCTATCTAGCCAAGGAGAAGTGTCGTGTAAGTTCTTACTGCGCGGCGATTCTGATTGGTTGAAATCAAGTTGAGGGGGATCAACGTGGCTTTCGACGGGCGATTACTCTCAAACCCTCCTTTACACTCCTCTACCTCACTCTTCGTCTTTCCTGGCGTCTCTCTCCCTTCTCGCAACTATAAATTCTGACGGTGCACCCACAAATCTCTCTCTCAACTCGTCAGCCAACTTCCGGGAAGCAGTGGCTAGATGATGTGTGTATAGGGCAAGTCGGACAGTTCTGACGAGCCGGCTGTAGACTGGTTGGTTGTGCGCTAGATCGCCACGACGGACTGTGGGATCTGGGCAAGCCACGTCGATGCTAGAGTGGCGGGGTGACAATCGCAGTATTGGATGGTGACATGCGACGGCCAGGATCGTCGGTGCACAAATGAAGACGAGTAATTTGAGTTGAGTGGATGCTTGGTCCAGGGCCATGTTGGAATTTGGCGGCGAGTACGCCCCCTTGTTGCGAATCCATTCTTTGGTGTGAGCTCACGGCAGTAAAGTCGGACCCTCTCTTGCATTCCTAGTGTGACCTCTCCCTCCTGGTGTGATATTCTCTCATGTCTCTCTCTCTCTCTCTCTCTCTCTCTCTCTCTCTCTCTCTCTCTCTCTCTCTCTCTCTCTCTCTCTCTCTCTCTCTCTCTCTCTCCTTCTCTTGTCTCGCTGATTTGATTTGTCATGGATTAGATTCGATCTTTCGGTTTGTGATGGAATAAACACTTATGAATGTATACTAGGAAGAACTTCTTTCGGAACGCTTCCATTAGTTTCCTGGGTAATCCTCNTCTCTCTCTCTCTCTCTCTCTCTCTCTCTCTCTCTCTCTCTCTCTCTCTCTCTCTCTCTCTCTCTCTCTCCTTCTCTTCTCTCGCTGATGTGAATGATCATGTATGAGAGTCGATCTTTCGGTTTGTGATGGAATAAACACTTATGAATGTATACTAGGAAGAACTTCTTTCGGAACGCTTCCATTAGTTTCCTGGGTAATCCTCGGACTTGCTGAGATTTGATCACCTTGTCTTGTGAACGGTGGATTCGTGTGTAACAACCATCGAAAGGGATTGTGATTACTCGCTTTTGGCACAATAGGGCAGGAGCATTGCATGGCGGCGGCCTTTCGCACCTTCCACAGTGAATGTATGCACAGGGGCACGAAACTCATTTTGACTAGGACCTATCAAACGAATCGATGCCAGAGGCAATGTTGTTGGGATTCTGTTCGAAGATGCAAGAGTGTTTGGATCCGTTGATGTTGTGATTCGGGACACACTGCACATGCCATCTGCCTTATGTTGCGCAAACATACCTAGCATACCCTCGTAAAATAATGAGGGACTTCAAAGCCACGTGCCACCAATACACGTAATAGTGGCCGCACGGTCCGCACCCCACTATACACAAGTCTTCGTCTCTCCCTCTCTCTGAAATTTCCTTTCCTTCTTCCTTTTCTTTTGGAATTTTGACGCTATCCCCCTCTGGTTGATCGATAAAGTTATGTATGTCTCGGCTCTGGATTTACGATGAATGATTGAGGATATTTTTGGCGCCTTATTGATTGCCATGTGGACTGACGGGCTCAACCCGACTAGGTGCCGGCCTCCCGTATCCCCACCTCGCCCCTTTCCGTATAACGAGGAAAGGACACGTGTGTGTGAGTGGGACGTACGAGAAGCCATTGCAAAGATCGGTGGGCGAGATTACTTCCCTCCTGAAAATCGGTGTTCTGGGTTTGTCGGCGCTGGGTTTGTCATTATCGATACACATTTTCCGCCGTACTCCGAGCCGTTACTATTACCATTCAATGAGTTGATCGTCATCCCGTGGTCGGCAGTGGCGCCCCATTGGCCTAACACTCTGTGTAGTGATTGCCAACGCTTCGATCACTATCGATCAAAGGGATTCCATTACCGAGCACGGAATGAGGACGAGCACAAGGAAAGGGCCACGCAATTAAGGCCGTCCACGTCAGATTCAGAATTGTGCAGCATAAGGCGTTGGGAGCTAGTCCGAAAGTGGGATACCAAGCACGTGCCCGCTCCCTTTCACCCCAAACGAAGAGCCGTGGCTCGGTGGGAGGTTCGACAGTATTTTCTGGATTGAATTCAAACTTCCCCGCGTCACGAATCCCGCGCGCGCGCTTCTTCGAAACCCGCATCGCAACCGACCAGTTCTCTCACTTCATCAGACCAACACGGGGGATTTCCGTTCTGTCTGTGTCCCCACACTCAATTTCCCAAAAATCCTTGGCACACCCCATCTTGCTGTTTTTCGGGGCCTTCTTTCCGCACCTTTAACACTCCGAACGGAAGACAGTACAGGGCGTGAGGTTGCGCGTCACAGGCCGGCGACTTTCGAGAGGTGCAGGTACATGTGCTGGATTTGACCGGCTGTAGCTGCCCAAGCTCTGACCGGGCTATTTTGGTCGCTCGGCAAGCTGAAGTGAGCTACATAGCTTTGGCCGACACGCTTTTCTTCCTTCTGTGGCAAACCAACGTGGAGCCCCTCATGAAGTTAGGGCCAGATCCCATTGGCAAAGAGGATTGGAATAAGTGTCTGAATCTGGACGTGTTCCACAGACAGATGCAGAAAAGTAAATCAACCACAACTTTTTGCACCTGTCCATCACCTCCACATTCAAACACTTAGGGGCCCGTTAGACACGCCTAAAGGAATCCTAAAAGATTTAGGACCAGTCCTAAAAGAATTTTAGGGGAAAAAAAAAAGAAGAAAAAAAGGAATTGTGGCTTCGCGGTTACACCCATTCCTAAGAAAACACTGTTTAGGACGAGTTCTAAAAGAAAGTTGTCAAGAAAAAAAGAAAAGAAAAAAAATCCGTGCCTCAGGGTTTCAGCCAATAGGGTGCCACCACAGTTCAACTTCGGAGGATGCCCTCTCCGCACGGACACATTGTTCCTCTGAGAATTTTAAAGCTACTCAGCGAGGAGCTTCATTTTTCGGCTACTTTTGGCTGGGGACTCCTAAATTTTTTAGGACTAGTCCTAAGGCTGTTCTCACTTCTTTTTCAGGAAGTAACTTTTAGCAAAGCCTATAACAACACTGCATTCTTTTTTTTCTTTTTTTTCTTTTTAGCTCCAATCTATTTGTGGGGATAAACTGGCATTTTTTTTTATTTTTATTTTTTTCTCGCAATCTATTTCATCTTTCTTGGTAGTATGTATCTATCTCATCCTCTCACTAGTCTATTTAGGAGTGTCTAACAAGACCCTTACTACAATGCTCTTTGCCAGTGGGATCTCGCCCTTATTCTAGTATATGCAGAAGGATTTGAACTCTGGACGTGTTTGCCAACGGCTGGCAGTGCACGTGCATGCCGGCCACTACCGGTAGGCACCCAGAGTAATGATCACCTGGTGGCGCAGCTGGCCCACGTCAAGGAGTCTATTGAGGCATGCATGGGTGATTGTTCGTTTTGGGTTTTATCCGTTCCCCTCGTTGTTGGTGGTTATCGCTCTTCTTCCTTATCTGTTTCGTTGTTCTTTTTTTTGTCCTTTTCTAATTCTGGCTTTGCCATTTTTTCTCCTGTTGGGCTGTGGGCTGTGGCACGTTGCTAGTCTCTCCCTCGGACTGCCTTCTGATCGATGAGTGGCTCCTGCTCAATGTGTGGTGTTCTTGATCTCTTCTTCTGTTCTATTACTTCTCCTCCTTCTCCTCTTTCCTCTCTCTCTCTCTCTCTCTCTCTCTCTCTCTCTTCGAATCCTCCTTTTTTGCCCCGAGCTGCTGTTTCTCCCCCAGCGTCCACCGCCACTCTCTCTCTCTCTCTCTCTCTCTCTCTCTCTCTCTCTCTCTCTCTCTCTCTCCGAATCCTCCTTTTTTGCACCGAGCTTCCTATTGAGGAACGATCAGCCGAGTGGCGAGGTCACTTCTCCGCGTATTGACACGCGTTATCTCCGTGAGCTCAGCTTGAGCTCAGCTTAGCTAGCTGAATCGTTTTCTCTCTCCTCTTTTTGTTTGCCCCCTTTCTTTCACTTTCCGTGTTCTGAATGGGGTAGCCCCCGAGATTATTGTATTCGTCTCGACGGAGTTGAACTCCTGATCTGTTTACTAACAGCCACCTGTGAGCAGCATTGAGCCACATGTACTGGATGCTGGCGCAATAGTTATCACTGCTGGAGATTAGATGCGTTCTAGGTGCGTTCTGACAAGGCTACCGTACGTAGTCTAAGCACATTTTTTTTAGGTGGGCTATTTACGTCGTTGGCCATTTCAGGTCATAGTGCGTTAGCTAAAGGGGGGCTTTTTTTTTTTTTTTTTTTTTT
>BFEA01000105.1:1086911-1097018 GCA_003427395.1 Chara braunii | reverse complement strand
TTTTTTTTTTGAACGGGCGACGGCCTTGAGATATTATCATTGAGCTGACCGGCCCCAAGCAATTCATTGGTAGTTGGTTTTACTCGTCACGTTCCATCATCTGGATTCGAACACAGGTCTGTATTTCAACAGTTCATGGGTGTGTACCAACTGAGCTAGGCTCTTGGTTGCGACTGTTTGTGAGCAGGTCATGTGCCCGAGTCGTGCGGAGGGATCAGATTATTATTTTAGGGAGGAGATGATTATAATATAGAAGGCCTCGCCACCACCACTCACGAAACCAGAAGAGAATAGCGGGTGGAGCCATCAGAATCAAGGGGACTTTTATAGACGGCATCATAATCATAATTATGCACTCGCCATTTTTCTCGTTTTCGACAGTGGTGTGGCGTGCCCAGGCCGTATGTCGTATATATCTATGTGATATCATATATATATCTACATATATATCGTCATATATATATATATATATATACATTAATACATTTATATATGTAGATGCATATTTTGTATTTATGTATGGTGGATGTATACCGCCACGTCTGCTGTTTCGATACACTTGTCAGGGCTGCTTCGATGGCTCTACGCAAGGATGACACGCATAAATCGAGACGACTTTTTTTTTTTTTTTTTTTTTTTTTTTTTTTGCGTGGTCCGATTAAAGGAGGGACGAAAATAGCGCCGCCACAAAGAAGTGCCCAGGTGCATGAGCTGCACCTGACTCTCTTTGGCGCCCACATACCTGCTTACAGGGATGGTTTTGTGTATCTCGCGAGCGTGAGTGGGCTTGCTTCGGGCTTCACGCTTTTCCGTCCGCGGCGGCAAACGCGACCGATCCGTGGCGGTGGGCATGCGGCGAGAGCGCGGCGCTTGCGCGGGTAAGCGCGCCCGCGCCAGGACTCATCAGTTGATAGGGCGGTTGGCGCGGCACTGACCTGGTCGCTCGTCGCCTGCCAGCGAAGGAGGAGGAGAGGAGGAGGAGGAGGCGAGAGCGGCAGGTGGCCCACGTCTACCACCCGAGCGCAAAGGGGAATGGGCGGGGGGGAAGAGATAGAAGAGGGGGGGGGGGGGGGRGGGGAAGATCGGTGAGCGGAGGGGTTAGATGTGGTAGGGACTGGGTGTGTGCAGGTGGTGGTTGGGGGGCTTATCCGGCGGGCGGGCGAGAGTTTTCCGTCCCCGCGCAGGATCGGCGGAATCGACAGGTAAAGAGGGAGGGGGGCGAAGAAGACGAAGGGGGGAACTAGAGGGGGAGGAGGGGCGGTTGGCAGGTTGCGGTCGAAGAGGAAGAAGGGGGGCAGTGGAGCTTCAGTTTGAGATTGCCGTACCCATCTCCCTCCTCCTAGTTCTCCCTCTTCTCTTTCCCCTTCTTCGGCGTTGTCGGTGAGGTTGGACAGCTATGGCGTCCGCACGCTCGCGCGCTTGCCGCTTGGTGCAGCGCGTTGCCGACGCGCAGCGTCAAGGATGGCTGGCTCCTGCAGCAGCAGCGGCGCGCGCCGGGCCGGCGGAAGCTCGGCGAGCCATGTCGACGGCTGCTTCCCGGGGCCTGCTGCGGGCCGTCGTTGCGCGGTCTTCGGCCTTCGGCAGCGCGCAGGTGCGCTGCGCCTTTGCCGCCTCGCGCCGGATCTCCGCGGAAGCGCTGAAGCCGCTCGACACCTTCCCCCGCCGGCATATCAGCCCAACAGCCGAGGACCAAGCGGCTATGGCAAAAACCTGCGGCTTTGACTCCGTCGATGCGCTGGTCGATGCCACTGTCCCACCGTCCATTCGTCTCGAGAAGTCGCTGGATCTGGGCAAGTACACGACCGGGTTCGCTGAGAGCGAAATGCTTGAAAATTTCAAGGCTATGGCGTCGAAGAACGAAGTGAAGCGATCCTTCATCGGCATGGGTTACTACAACACCTTCACGCCAACGGTCATTTTGCGCAACATTCTGGAGAACCCAGGATGGTACACGCAATACACCCCCTACCAGGCGGAGATTGCGCAGGGAAGGCTGGAGTCGCTGCTGAATTACCAGACCATGGTGTCGGATTTAACGGGATTGCCGATGGCAAATGCGTCGCTGCTGGATGAGGCGACCGCGGCGGCGGAAGCGATGGGAATGTGTAGCAACATTGTGAGGGGGAAGAGGAAGAAGTTCTTCATTGCGAGCAACTGCCATCCGCAGACCATAGCCGTGTGCGAGACGAGAGCGGATGGATTGGGGATGGAGGTGGTGGTGGGGAACCCGGCGGAGATAGACTACAGTGGGAAGGATTACTGTGGGATCCTGTTGCAGTATCCGGGTACCGATGGGGCCATCGAAGACTACGAGTCGGTCATTAAGGTAGCGCATGATAATAACGCGAAGGTGGTGATGGCAACGGATTTGTTGGCGCTGACAATGCTAACGCCGCCGGGAGAATTGGGAGCGGACATAGCAGTTGGCTCGGCGCAGAGGTTCGGTGTGCCGATGGGGTATGGTGGTCCCCACGCTGCCTTCCTCGCCACGTCCTTCGACTACAAGCGGTTGATGCCGGGAAGAATCATCGGCATTAGCGTCGACTCGCAGGGCAACCCGTGCCTCAGAATGGCCATGCAGACCCGTGAGCAACATATCCGACGAGACAAAGCGACCAGCAACATCTGCACTGCACAGGTACGTTCTTCGTAGAAATTTGCCTCCTCCTCCTCCTCCTCCACTCTTCCTCTTCCACCTCACATCTCTTTCTTCTTTGTCATCTCCCACTTCTTCTTCTTCTTCTGCTTTAGCTTCTGCTGCTGGTGCGGCTACTTCTTCTTCTTCTTCTTCTTCTTCTTCTTCTTCTGCTTCTGCTGCTTCTGCTGCTGCTGCTGCTGCTGCTGCTGCTACTTCTGCTGCTGCTACTTCTTCTTCTTCTTCTTCTTCTTCTTCTTCTTCTTCTTCCTTAGCTTCTTCCTTAGCTTCTGTCGTTGGTGCTGCTACTACTAATACTACTGCCTCTTCGTTTTTGTCATTGACATTGCCCTGATGACTCCGCAGCAGCAGAAGAGTTATAGTTGGGATGATGTCTCATCATAGCGTTCTTGTTCTGTGTGACTGTGGACATTTCAGTTTGGTACACTGATATCGACCTGCTTTGAGGCCGCATTAGTCCGACTACTACTTGTACCAGTGCTTCTACTACTTCAATAATTAGTCAATTACTACCACTTTTACTCCATTACCTATTATCACTACTACTACTACTACTATCACTACTACTACCACCACCATTGCTAATGCTACTACAACTACTACTAGTGGTACTTATTAGTATAGCTTCTAGTACTACTACCACTACTACTACTACTAGAACTACAACTACTAGAACTACTACCACTACCACTACTGCTGTTGCTACCCTCTTCCCCCGAACACAACGCACCCTCATTTTGACCGTATTGGGCCGGAAACACGCCTTGCATACGTTCATTTTCAGGGTGCGTTATGTTCGGGGGAAGACGGTATTCCTACTATTACTATGTAATGTTGTGCCTCTACTACAACTATTATTACGACTACGACGACGTTTTCTGGTCTTTCGGCCTGTTTCCTGTTGATTTTTTGGCTTCATTGTCCAGCTTGATCTTCTGTCGCCTTTTCGTATCCCTCTTCAGCTCCTATCTTTTCGTTCCCTTTTTTAACTTCCGTCTTCGATTTCCTGGCTATTGCTTTTGTTTTTTTTCGTCTTCTTCCGATTATGCGCTCACTGGAAAACGCCGCTCGTCATGACAAAGGATTTGCACTCTTGTTGCCATTGCTTGCTTGCTTGTTCCTCCATGCCTCCGGTTACAATGACGTCAGGAGTGCATGGAATATAGTCGCACGAAATGGGTTTACTACGTATTTGCATTCGATGCGTTCATTACCATATCTGGGTTCCGCACGTTCGAATTGCACCCTGCATGTCGTAAATTGGAATTAGCGCGGGAGCTAGCAGCAACCATTGTGTGCCTTCACTATCTAGCCTGCGCGCCTGTGCCGCCCATCACGCTCGTGGTAACAGAACAGGGATAAGCAAGCCCCGCCGTTTGCGAAAGGCCGTTAGGCGGCTGTTAAGAACTTAAGGTCTTGCGGTTGGTGGGAACATTCAGTAATGAGCGACTCTGCCTCTTCGATCTGCTCTCTCGATGTGTGCATAGCGCGCACACAATCACATACAGAAACCGGCACAAACACACACACACACACACACACACGCACACACACACACACACACACACACACACACACACACACACACACACAGAGAGAGAGAGAGAGAGAGAGAGAGAGAGGGAGAGACAGAGAGAGCATACGTAAGGTTTTGGAGGTGGACTTGTCTGGTGAGTGGGCGGTAAGATTGGCCACGGCAAGGGGAGTAATTTGCCTGCTCTTGGCCGAACGCCTGGGGCGAGGTCCCACTGTAGTAAAGATGATTGGATTGCACGCCTGAATCTGGACGTGTTTGTGGAGAGTGCAGAAAATCGCGGTTTGGTCTGCTTTTCTGCTTTTCTGCTGTCCCTACCTTCTTCCCCCGAATACAACGTACGGTCATTGTAGGTGTATCTATAGGCTGAAAGATGCCGCAAAAAAATACAGCTATGATGACAGTACGTTGTATTCCGGGGAAGAAGGTAGGGACGGTCAGAATTGTAGTATTTTACTCTGCTTCCAGTGGAGTTCGAACTCACGTCTGCATTTTAACAGTTGAGCGGTGCACCAACTGAGCTAGACAAGTTGCTGACAGGAAGATTTTCCGGGGCTATGCTACTGTAGCCGCATATCCTGGGGCAAGGTCCCACTTGCACGGATTACGAGAATCTGACCGTTGATCTTTGCTATCTACGGTCAATATTGCTTAATTGGTGTAAATGCGATCTAGCCCCTGATGTTGAGGCGGGAAGAGGAAAATAAACTATTGGTGTAAATGCGATCTAGCCCCTGATGTTGAGGCGGGAAGAGATCGCCCCTGATGTTGAGGCGGGAAGAGATCGCCCCTGATGTTGAGGCGGGAAGAGGAAAATAAACTATGTTGTGACCACGGAAAGCGGGGGGGGATTATTGCTGTTCTTTAAAAGGAAAAAAAAAAAAAAGAAAGGGGGGGGGGAAAAGACTGTCGTAACCAATTGCGGTTGGACGTCGTGCAATCACTGCAATGTGCCTCGTCGCTTTTACCTGGGCCGAGGTGCCATTTGGAAAGAGGATTGGATTAAGCTCCTGAATCTGGACGTGTTTCAAGCAGAGATGCAGAGAAGCAGTCCAAGCTCGATATTCTGCACCTTTGCACAAACGCGTCCAGATTCAAGCGTTCAATCCGATCGGTTTCGCTAGTGGGACCTCGGCCCTGGGGCTAGGTCCCACTTACACGAATTGAGCGATATTGACCGTCGATAGCAAATATCAACGGCCAGAAAACTACGGAGCAGTCAGGGATTGATTGATTTTTTTTTTTTTTTTTTTTTTTTGGAGGGATTGAATTTGATAATGCACTTTTTCGAGTTTACATGAGCTGATTTTCTTCAGGGCAATGCTCACTCTACCTCAGAACTCTTTCGACTGGGATCATTGTGGGATGTGGACCTGTTTGCGGCCAGATGCATCAATGTCGGGCCGTGGGTACAGTCAGATACATTTACGAAAGCGCTATAATTAGGCCCCAGGTATTTCCTGTTTTTTTTTAACCCTAGACGCTCTGCGAATGGTGTGAGTGCGTCAAGAGGCGTCTCTTCAGAGAAGAGGGGACAATCAAATGTGTTTTTTCAACTTACCTTTTTTTTATATTTAATTTCGACGATTTTTCTTTTTCCCTTTCTTTTTTTCTTTTTATTCGCCTTTTAGTTTTTTCCCTTTATCTTTTTATAATCCCCCGGAGGGGAGGAGGGCTGCGCCGCACTCTGCTGCAGTGCAATACAGAGGCAACGCTGGAGGGGCCGAGCAGGCAAGCCTACCCATATGACCCCTCGGTAGCCCAGAAAAATTAATTTAATATCGTAGTGGCCCAATGGACCACTGATCAGAACAGATACTACTCTTGATCTTAGCCAAAAGGCCGTCTCTGTGTCGTTTCAATTTTAACGGATGTCCCGAAGGAAGACAATCAAATGTCAAATGTCATTGAGGCCAATTGCGACTCGAAGAGAAGGCGAATTAACCTTTTTTTTATTTTTGTGTTTACTTTCCCAATAGAGAAGGCGAATTACCCTTTTTTTGATTTTGTGTTTACTTTCCCAATCTTTTCGTGCCGGATACTCAACAGTACGGTAGGTCCCACACAAAACGTTCTTGGGCCTCATCGCACTACTCTGAAAAAACGTGTTAAAGAAGAACCATTACACCACACATCGGCCCGCGGGTGTCAGCACGAAACCCGCACCGCTTCGGAGGCCGCCAATTTTTTTATTTTATTATTTTATTTTTTTTGCCGATTTTTTCCCACGCCGTGCGGCCCCTCCGAGGTTTTTTTTTTTTTTTCCCCTATTCCCCGGGGGGGAAGTGGGCTGTGCCACGCCTCGCTGCAGTGCAACACGAAGGCAACGCTCGAGCAGGCAAGCCTACCCCTTTGACCCCTCCATAGCCCTGAAAATTTAATTTAATATCATGTGGCCGGGTGGACCACGGATCAGATACTAAACTGATCAGAACAGATATTACACTTGATCTTAGCCAAAAGGCTGAGAAAGGTATGGCCCTGCGAGTTTTGCTTGTGGGGACAAAAACTTTCTGCAAGGCTGGGGCTGTGTACTTGCACGCCCCTCCGAGTTTTGCTTATGGAGACAAAAACTGTCTGCAAGGCTGGGGCCGTGTACTTGCCGTTTAAACTTTAAACTTTAAACCACCAGTACTTGGCCCAGTTATGGATGCCCAGCCTTTTCGCGCCCACTCGCCAGTGCCACAAAAAAAAATTGTTTTGGCTGGTGGCGCCAGCCTTCGAGGGCCGGTACCCCGAGCCTCCGGAAGTTGTGGGCTGCACGCCGTTTGGCGCCCACCCGCCAGTGCCACAAAAAACAAATATTTTGGCTGGTGGCGCCAGCCTTTGAGGGACGGTACCCCGAGCCTCCGGAAGTTGTGGGGCGTTAACAGCAACGCCCAGCGGCCGATGTATGGGCCACGACTGGTGGTTTAAACCACCAGTCCCCCCGTCCTAAACCCTCGGACTACCGGTAAGCCTGATTTTTTTTGGTACACCGGTCGCCGGTGGTCGCCGGTGGCCTACCGGGTCCAGGTTCGATTCATGGTATCACTCTGCAGCGCGATGTCTGAGCTGTTCCCCCCGAAGTGACCGCCCCGACTGATTTTCCCATTTTCCTAAAAAACGGAAAATGTTGAGTAATTTGTTTTTCATCAGGGTCACCAGCCCGTTCGTACGGAGGTCCCCGGGCAGACCTCTGTACGTACGGGCGTTCGGGGTCCCGTATGGGGTCCGAACCCGACGCCGTTCGTCCCCCGCCAAAAATTATTGCGGGGCCTAAAAATAATTATTTTTTTCTGAAGTTTTTTTTGTGAGTTGTGAAGGTACGTGCCTGTAAATTTTCAAGTCATTTGGCTAAGCCAAATAAAAATTAAAAATCGCCAAAGATGGCGGTGTCAAAACGTGCTCGCCCACGTATTTTTCCACTTTTTACTTTTTGTTTTCACTTTAGTTCGGGGTCTAAACAATTTTATTATTTTTTGAAACTTTTTTAGTGGGTTTTGTATTATGTGAAGTACACATCTGTAAATTTCCAGGGCATTTAGCTATGCCATAACAAAATGAAAAATCGCCAAAGATGGCGGTGTCGAAAACATGCTCGTGGACTCACTAAATTTAATTCTCTTTTTATTTTTATTTATTTTTATTATTCGTATTTGTTTTCCGTATTTTATTTTTATTTCAAATTTGGTAAGGAATTCGGATGTAATGCTCAGGCAAATCTTGTTTACTTTATTTTTCTCCATAACATATCTTTCTTTCAGAGTTTTTTTATGACTTTTTTTTCTTTTTTTTCTTTTCTTGGGTTCGCGTTTGGCCCGAACGGCCGAACGCATCCCCAAGGGGTCCCATACGTTCGGGCGTTCGGCCCGTCCCGAACGCTGGTTACCCTGTTTTTCATGATATTTTCATGATTTTATCGTTTTTGTAGTTACTTCTTTTTGGCTTATTTTTGTTCTTTTTGTTTTCACATTACTGCCAGCCGCTGGGGAAAGGACACCATGAATACGCCACCATCGTTTCAGGTCTGACGCTGTGCCTCGTGTCCTGTTGCCATCCCCTTCCGAAAAGCCACCGATTTTCCCCGAAACTCATATGCAGGGCACTTTTAGGCAAAATTTAGGCAAAATATCCCACTTCTTTCCCCGAAACTTGGATCCCGTCCCGGAACGTCGGGGAAGTGGAAACGTTCTCGTACGTGGAGGTGCGAGGGGCAGTAGTTCTTATGATTTTCGGAAGAGGCCACCCCCGTACCCTGCATCGTGAAAGGAACCCTTGTTTTTTTCTTCCTTTTTTCCTGATGTGCAGGCTGTTGGATCCTTGCGGCGCCACAAGATAGTGCCACTCCGTCAGGAAAAGTCCCGCAGAAGTAGGGCATGTGGGGTCGTGTTTTTCTTTCACATTTCGTGCGCTGCGCCTCCACCTTTTGCGGCGCTTTTACGTTCTTACGAAAAATGGTAGAAGTGGGATCTGCCCCTAAACCACCAGTACCTACTGGTTGTTCATCCCAATCCTCATTTTTGCCGGCGCCACAAGATAGTGCTGCTCCATCAGGAAAAGTCCCGCGGAAGTAGGGCATGTGGGATCGCGTTTTTCTTTCACGTTCCGTGCATTGCGCCTCCACCTTTCGCGACACTTTTACGTCCTTACGAAAAATGGTAGAAGTGGGATTTGCCCCTAAACCACCAGTAACTACCGGCTGTTCAGGCCCAATCCTCATTTTTACCGGCACGCCAAGGGCAGCTGAGCCTGGCAACAGTGGTGAGTGTAAGCTCAATTGAAGATACACGCCATTTTCTGTCCTTTTCACATCTGGCGAGTGGTGGACCGAGGCCGCTCCACCACTAATGTGCAGGATGAGAATAAATCTTCCGCGAGAGCATGGGAAGTTGCACCCCCATAAGTTATTTTTTTTCCAGATGTGGGGAATGGTGAAGCGAGCGCATTTCTTTTTTTTTTTTTTTTTTTTTGGAGCCCTGCATTTCTGGTTGTCTAATCTGCAATGCGGTAGAAAGAATCGGGGGGCAAAAAAGAAGAATCCGGGAAAAGCAATAAAGGATCCGCGATACCACCACAAGGTGGGATCCTTCACGGATCTTGTGCGACCTCATCAAGTGGCCTTCCACTGTGATGGATTGCATTTTGTCATTTTGTGGAGCTTCATGGCAAGGTCGTGAGGTACAATGAAGTGTAGAGGAGTTTGCTTTGGGTTCTGAGGGGTGTAGGCCCGGGGCAGTACTAGTAAGGGCATGCTCACACTGCGCGCGGGCGCCAAGCATGCGGAGGAAGGTACATGATCGGGGCCTGGCTCCACTGCACAACATGATAAATGTACGTGGAGCTGGTAATGGTTCCAATACATGCACACCGTTCCATCAGCTTGATCAGCTTCAGAACATTCAACCACTCGATCAGCCCGAATGTATCCTGTCGACTCGGCAATGGAGTTAACGTGTGGGGGCAGTCGAGGTGACGTGTGGGGGCAGTCCGAGAAGATAATATTAGTACCAAGAAGAAGATAACATGAGCTTTAATGTCACGGCAGTGTCACCTTCCTCCCTACTTCTCCTCGGCATCACGCCAAGGTTTCCCGATGCTTTTACTTAGGGCCTGACCCCACTTCTTATAGGCGAGGCACTTTTTGGTAAATTTTGGGATCCCACCTCTTTCCGCGAGAGCCGGAGGTGGCCCTGTTTTTTCGAAGAAGTGGGAACAGCCTAGTACGTGGCAGTGCGAGCGCGGTCTGAGCACTGGTACTTCTTTCACTGTGTTGCCGCGCGTTTCGCGTTCAAAACATGAACGCGTTCATTGAACGCGGCTAAACGCGTTGAGCGCGGTTGGGCAGGGCGCAGGGGTGTGGGCTGGGGGCCGTGTGTGTGTGTGTGTGTGTGTGAGAAAGAGAGAGAGAGAGTGTGTGTGTGTGTGTGTGTGTGTG
>BFEA01000105.1:1064341-1082552 GCA_003427395.1 Chara braunii | reverse complement strand
AAAAAAAAAAAAAAAGGTGTAAAAAAAAAAAAAAAGGTGTAAAAAAAAAAAGGTGAATCCACATCGCAGGCCTGCAATAGTGGACACACGGGTTCCTTTTTTATGAGTAACTGTTTTTTTTTGTGGATAGCCAGATCCGTCATGAATGGAAGATTCAGGTTGCGGGAACCTTGCCACAAGCGTTGGCTCCACTTTGTAGCGGAAATTACCAGGTCTGGATGGTCCTCACTGCTTTTCCTCATCCCTCAGGGCCTCGTTAGACCCTCCTTGGAAAATCGTTTGGAATTAGAAGGAACTCCTTGGAAAGTTTACAGTTTTCAGCGTCTTCGTTACAACGCGTCCGAATTCAATGGGTCCCAAGGAAAACCCTTGGAGGTCTCCCGCGACCAATTTCATACACACATATACACGGCTGTGGGGGTGGATGTCCATCATCGTGGTGGGATGTCCGTGCGTCCTCGGGCGTGGTCCGGTGGCAGCAGCGGGGAGGCCTCCAGGGCTGAAAAAAAAAAGGGTGCCAACATCCCGGTTGGAATTTTGAATTTTGAACCCTCCATTGTGAGGCATCCGCGCCCGAGACGTCCTGCTGGCTGGAAAGTAGACGCGTGCGAAACGTCTGTGCGGAGGAGTGCTGGGAAGGCGGGCATTGGAACGTTGGCCCTCTTCCGTTCTCAACGCAGGGGTCAAGTTGAGGCCCTCTTCCATTCTCAACACAGGTGTGAGGTTGATGAAGTTCTTCCCCTCGGAGGTGAGCTGATATTGTTGCACTTTCTTATACTGCTGGAAGAGGTTATCCCACTTCTTAATGGTGTCGACAGTCGTCCTGTTCACGCCCACCTCCACCAAACGCTTTTGCAGGTCCTGTAACTTCCATTCCCTGTTCCATATCCACCTGTAGTTGTGCCGCATGCTCTCAAAATGAGCTTGCTGATCCCGCTTCGCCCAGGCGAACTTCAGCATCTCCTCAACACTCCATGACGGATGTTTCCCACCCTTCTCTTCTGCCGGGCCCTTCGATCGACGACCACCACGGGAAACGGCCTTCTCTTGACACCCGCCTCCACCCCTTCTTCTACTATCCACAGCCACGGGTCGAATCTCCAAGTCTTCCGCGTCTTCCACTTCCTCTTCGCGAAAAACATCCAGAGATTCATCACTACTCGCCCTCTGGGAGTTGTTGGCATTGCTGTCGCTTGCCACACGCATCCTCGACACCCCGTTCATTATGTTCTCCACCCTCGCTCGACACATCTGTCGCCAATACGACTCCCACACCTACCTGCCACCTTCTTCCACTCCGGTGCTGCTTGTATTTGCAGCCGGTGCAGCCACCCTCTGCCGTGGTGTAGCCGAAAAGGGGGCCAAGGTTGTCCTTACCATGTCGCCAGATGATCTCGCATCTCAAGAAAAGGAAGGCGCCGAACAACTCCCATCTGCGCTGCCACCCTGCAGACAGGACCTTCCACCAGGCCCATCCCTCCCACTGCACTTACATTTGTCCCACGCTCACGCGGCCACTGAGTTGAATGTACGAGTGTGTGTAGCTGCTGCAGCACTTCCGCTTGACAAGCCAAATCCAAGTCCACAATCTTTGTCTCGCCTCCACCGATACCCTCCTCCAGCAGAGCAAAGAATGACTAATGACTTGTCATAGCCTCCCGTTGTCTAGACTGGCTCCCCATCTAGTCTTGCGTCCATCTGCTCCCCAGAGGCAGAGTGCGGGGCAGATCGCCCACCCATTCCTCTTCCAGATTTGGCGGTAACGGCTGCTCGTGTGGTGGGAGATGACTGTACAACATCAGGTCATATGCGGCTGCACGAGGCGCCCCCCCCGTCGGTTCTGGAGTGGACAAGTCAATCGCAGGCGTCAGCTGTCTGCTGGAGGTTTCCCGCCTGTCCATCGTCGTCTTCCTCACCGTTCGCCGTTTCCGTCTGCTGCCAGGACCCCGCACAATGACACACATAGTATGCAACGAGGCGACAAGGAGCAGGAGAAGAGTGCCCAGCAGCTGGAGTGGGACCCGCAGGAGGACGTCTCCCATGAATCGCAGCATGTGAGGCGTGTACCAAAGAAAGCTTGCTCCCGTGCGCCGGACAGTAGCCGACAATTCACGCTGGCGAGGACTGCGATCGGCCGGCACTGCTTCCACATTGCCCATAGAAAAATCAAAAAATTCAGCCGTTGGACACCACACTCGACGACGGGTGCACGAAACCCCCCGTCATGAAGCTCCTTGGAGCCGAAAAGCCACCCCCACACATTTCCACACCAGGTCCTACGGTAACGGTAAAAGGCCATTGGGGGCCCATCGGCTACTGGAGACCGACGGTGTTCACCCAATGGACCACGGACGACCTCTGCACCAACATCGACTCCAAATTCTCCTGTCGGCGCTCGCTCCAGAACGCTCTGTCAATTGCAGCTCCTTGAACCCAAGGGACCTCATGAGGACCCCTTTGTGTGGACGTTTTGGCTGGGGTTGGAGGAACCCAAGGAAATCCCTCGGGATCGTTTCACTTCTTTTTTTTCTTTTTTCTTTTTTTGAACACACTCCCGCCAGTGTTAGTGCTGCTGATAAGAGCAGACACCACTAACACTTAGGGGGCGGCTCCATCTATTGGTGGGGAGCAACACCTGCTGGAAATCGGGTCCAGTGTCCCATTTTAGAGAGAGAATGTCTGCGAATGACTGAAAAGGAAAAATAGTGACGGTTGGGCCTGCCAGCATTGATTACCCTGCAGCCCAGGGGATTGACTGCGCAGGGATCGTTTCACATTAATCCAAGGAATTTGGAGAATTAGGATGCGGTGTAATGATTCCAAATTCCTCAAAATCGGCTTTCCAAGGAGGGTCTAACGAAGGCCCTCACTGTCATGTGGAGGAAGGGGAGAGGGGAGGGAGGGAGTGGATGGGCAAGGCAATTCATTTCAAGGAAGAAAACATGGGCATGGGTGTCCGTGATCAAATGACCGAAGCATACTGGGCTAAGAGTTCAAGTGTCTTGGTTCAAAGAGTATCTTCCCCCTCTCCCCTCTGTCTGGATTTTCGGATTGTGCGACAGTTGCCCACGCAAGAATGCCCAAATCATTCCGGCTCCGAATTATCCTATACAAACATTGGGCACAGGGGCCTCGTTTCACATCTCCCCCCCCCCTTTTCCCCAGCCGTTTTGTTTTGGCATGCCTCGTTCAGGCCTAGCCAACCACAAGCAGCAAAGAGGCTCAGTCAGATTCCGCAGACGATCAAGAGCCTTCCTCAGGATAAGATCCGCGGAGGTCTTAAGGTTCCTTCTTTGTTGAGAGCAACACAAACTCTCGGGCAGATATACGGATGTAATTCCTGTGCCAGGAAAATTGTGCTTAAGGAGAAGATTGGCATGGGCCATGCACTGCTCTTACCAGCACCACTAGCACTGGAGGGGGCGTGTTAAAAAAAAAAAAAGAAAAAAAAAAAGGATGATTCAATCCCCTGGCAATCAGGGCAATCAATGCTGGCAGGTTGACACTAGATAAAAAGGATATTCCGATGGAGGCTCAGACGGTTGATGTAAAATGGGACGCTGGACCCCATTTCCAGCAGGTGCGGCTCCCCACCAATAGACTGGAGCATCCAGGATGACCGCTAAGGGGGGGGTGCTCGTATCACCCTCCCTAGCGGCAAGACTGGTTTTCAACAAAACAAAACAAGAAAAAGATGACAGACATAAATTCAGAAAAGTGCAGCAGAAACCCGCGTTGGGCAAAAAGAGGCTCAGAGCCTGAGGTACTGGTGGTTGGCAGACAGGTACTCAAACCACCAGTTCCTTTCCCATATGTTGGCCACGGGCGGTGTCAGAGGCCCGAAACGAAAAGCAGGCCGCCGTTTTGATTATCTGCGGCGGTCCTCCCCGGCTTGGCTGCCGCGTTACTCGGCCTGTCTTAGATTTCAAGCGGGGAAAGGTACTGGTGGTTTTGGCTTGATGTACCGGCCTGCCAGTTCCCAAGAAGTACATCCAGGCAAAATGTGGTGTATACCAACGAGCAGAGCTCAGTTGGTACCCACATGACCAGGAGAAATACAGACCCAAGTTTGAATCCTGATGGACCTAGATGTATACAACGATATAATTCTGTGGGTGATGATATCTCAAGGCCGAGAATGTGCAGTATGCATTTTGCCTGGATGTATTTCTTGCCAAGTGGCAGGCTGGTACACCTCGCCATACATGACCATGCATATGGCCAGAAAGAGTCTTGGTGGTTTATCGTATCATAGTACTTTTTGTGTCTAATCGCTGAGTTGAAAACAAGTTGCACTACTCACCAGCCGGGTGGGTCGGGAGTGGTGAGTCGGGAGTGGAAAAAAGGAAAATCCTCGTTGCGCAACTCGCCAGCGATGTAGGTTGGGAAGAGATCTAGCCAAGAAAGTCCTTTTGTGGATGGGATGGGTCACAAAGAGGTCCCTCCAGAAAAGAACAATCTCACACTGTCAGTTGTGTGAGTGTGAAAAAAGTCGGCAAAAGTTCTCAAACTGAAGTTTGGTAAGTAAAATGGCATAACCACACAAAAAAAAGGTGTAACCATGCACCTACTGGATTAACTTGGCAGATGGAAGGTAGCGAAAAGGTGTGACCATGCACCTACTGGACAAACTTGGCAGATGGAAGGTAGTGAAACTCATGCTTGCCGGTGATGAGCAACCGGACTGCTGCCCCCCAGAATAGATGGGGCCTTGTTTTGTTGAAAAAAAGAAAAAAAAATGAAAAAAAAAAAAGCTGTAACCATGCACCTACTGGCGAAACTTGGTGGATGGAGGATAGTGTATCTACCGTCTTTGCCTGAATAGAAGGCCAGGTCATCTGAGTTGTATTTGGGGCAACTTCCATTCTAGATGCAGCAATGATGACCAGGGGTTCTATTCAGGTGTTGGAAAATTTGGTCACGTAGATCTTGTATTTTGCCTAAATTTGTTGGTTACTATGCACAAGTTTATAATGGAAAATACTTTGTTGGTTTACAGATTACTGAAGATATGGTTGGTCATAAATTTGGAGACTTTGCTTCTACACGTAAAACTGCGAAAACAAAAACGAAACAAAGAAAGACAAACAAATAATGGCACAAAAAGTCAATCCAATCTCAGTTGTGAAGATGATAGGTGCTTGATGAACAGTTTAAGGGTGTACCATTCAGCTACATGTCATTGGGCTGGGTGGTTTCACTTTTCTGGCTCCCCCCGACCTGCATCGAGCTTTTTTGCAAAAAACAGGCCTTCTTTTTTACTCCAGTGATGTGGAATCCGACCCTTCTCCGCGTTTTGGAAGACTATAGTACAAGTGGGAGTACATGCCATCAGGCTACTGGCGTCTGCTAAGTAAGACTTGGGTTGTAGACTACGTTCCGGATGTATCTCGGTGACAAAGCCATCCACATTCAATCATCCGGATTCGGTTGACAAAGGGTATGTTCCGGATGTATCTCGGTGACAAAGCCATCCACATTCATTCATTCGGATTCGGTTGACAAAGGGTCTCCCTCCACTGTTGTCCACTGTCCAAGTCTGCAGAGCTGAGCGTCACTCCACCTACTCTTCAATTCGGGCCCAAAAAAACTCTTGGAGAGAAGAAAGAAGGCTTGAAAGGGTGGGTGGATACAGACGGAGAGCCCTTCCACAACGTGCTCAGTCAATCCTCTGGAATCCAGAGCTCCGAACGCGAACACGGTGCTACGTAGGCTGGCAGGCGTTTTCCAGTCTCGTTTTTTTGGATGCTTTCAAATGTTTCTGTATTTAATTAAAAAAAAAAAAAAAAACCACGAAAGGCGCTCTCCATCCTTGGGGAGTTCCCAGCTTGCCAAAGGCAGTATTTGGAGAGACTTTGGGGCTCGCCACACAGCCTTTCAAATGAAGGCCCTTTCCGAAAGGTGTCAGACTTTATTCGTAAAGCTGCTCGTCGAAAGGAACCTCCCCCCACCCCTTGCCACACAGACTTTCGAAACACCGAGGCCTTTCTATATGCACATTAGGGCCTGGCTCCACTGCTCTCGACGCGTGTAAAACGAGTGTGAATCTTTGGCTAGAAAATGGAAAGATACACCACCATAATTTTTGTCTTTTGTGCATGTAGAGAGTAGTGGATCCAGGCCCTTGTAATTGCCCCTTTTTTTTGTTTTTGTTTTTTGTTTTTGCCAATCAACCATTTCGAGTGGGCCTTTTCACAAGACCACTCGAGGTCTTTCGAGGAAACGCTTGCGACAGGCGGGAGGATCTCATCTCTTCGAAATGACTTTCCACGCCGGCCAATTTGCCACCTTTCGAAACTTTTTCAAAAGAACTTGTTTCGAAAGGCTGGGTGGCAAAGACGCGGCGTCGATTTTGCACACTTCGAAAGCCTGTGTGGCGAGCCCCTTTGGCTGAGAGATGAACGAGGGCCTGATTTCAGAGAGGGGGCTTGGCGTCTGGGCGGACAAATAGGGACTTCCAGATGTCCGGTTTTTTTTTTTGGCTTTTTTGCTTTTCATGCCTAATATTTTAGAAGGAAAGGGCGGCGGTCTTGAGATATCATCATTGAACTGACCGGCCCCAAGTAATTCAGAATGATTTTTTTTTTTTTTTTTTTTTTTTAACAGCCCGAGCTAATGCTAGGGGTGCTGGTAAGAGCAGACACCACTATCACCGTCGGGGAGGCTCCATCTATTGGTGGGGAGCAACGCCTGCTGGAAAGTGGGTCCAGCGTCCCTTAACATTGAAATCGTTTGTTTGATCCTAGCTGCTGATGACAGTGGGAAATGATGTGCACCTATACATGTCATTCCAAGTCTGTAGCGGTTCTCATAACTATCCCCCTCTGCCTTGTTTCCCTTTTGCCCCCCCGTATGTACTATCCCTTATGCAACTGTAGTCTGCAGTTGTTTATCTGTAAGCCTCTACAGTCCTTGTTGTTTCTTGGGGCTGCGGTCATTATTGTCTCATCCCGGGTCTCCGTTATCCCATGGAGCTGCTAGTGACACCCTACCCTTTTTGGAGCACCCCTTATTGATTTTATTCTGGACATCCGATTGTATCTGGATTCAAACTTGGGTCTGTATTTCAACAGTTGTTGGATGTACCAACTGAGGGAATACTCACACTTGCACTTTTTGACCTATATCTGAACGTTTGCGGCCAGATGCATCTAAGTCCAGCCATAAATGTGGTCAGGTATGTGGTCAGGTACATTGAAGATAGTGGTAGTGTGAGTACCCCCTGAGCTAGGGCCGTCGGTTGATGTCTTTTTGTGCTCTCTGAGGAGAGTCCTTCCATGTAGTTTTTGTGCTCTCTGAGGAGAGTCCTTCCATGTAGAGTAAGTTGAGAAGCGTCTGCTCTTACCAGCTCCCCTAGCATCCGACCGGGTGTTCTCAAACGAAAAAAAAAAGAGAAGTGATGCACTTTCGGACTTTTTGGAGTCTGACAGCGTTCCCAGTACTAGGCAAATTTTTGGAGAGTGGAGAGCAGTGGAGCAAGACCCGAAGTCCTACTATGTAGTCTTAGTATGCCCTTGCCAACAGAAATAGGCCTTCGATATCATAAAGTTGTCCCCTGGAGTAGGACGCGTGGGAGACGGCGGTGAGATATCTAACTAACCTGCATCAGGTAATTATTGGCATTGTCTAGGAGTCAAACTCAGGTCTGCTTGTCAACGGTTGACGAGTGTACCATTCAGCCACATGGGCTTGGTGTATGCCATACGTGATTGGCTCTACCTGCCTCCACTGTGATGCGACAGAAAGCTTCCAACAAACCGGTTGGGCTCCGAAAAAGGAAAAAAGATAACCCAGCAAAATGTCTGAAGGTGAGGAAGGCCTGCTTGCTCTGTGCTGAATGTTTTTACCGGCAGGTACATTCTCATGTGGTTGACGGGCCTATTTCGGTCGGAATCATATATTTACTATTTAGGTGGCTAGGAACTGAATGTGTCCTACGTAATCCACAGAGGATAAGAACAGTGAAGGGGACATTTTGTGTCCGAATATTTTAAGCTTGCATTGGTGGGCCCGACACGGCAAGCGTGGCAGTGGCCACAGGTCCCAGCGGCCTCATTGCGGCACTGATGGAACTCAAACCATCAGTAGTTCTGAGGTACTTTCTTCCGTGGGTGGAAAACCCCTGCGCACCAAAAAAAAAAAACCGGTGTGCACCTCCTTTTGAAGAGGACATTTTGTGTCCGAATATTTTAAGCTTGCATCGGTGGGCCCGACACGGCAAGGACGGCAGCGGCCGCAGGTCACAGCGGCCTCACTGTGGCACTGATGGAACTCAAACCACCAGTAGTTCTGAGGTACTTTCTTCCGTGGCTGGAAAACTCCCGCACGCCAAAAAAAAAGGAACTGGTGTGCCCCTCCTTTTGAAGAGGACATTTTGTGTCCGAATATTTTAAGCTTGCATTGGTGGGCCCGACACGGGAAGGACGGCAGTGGCCACAGGTCCCAGCGGCGTCATTGCGGCACTGATGGAACTCAAACCACCAGTACGTTCTTCACCCGAATACAACGTATCGTCATTATGGCTGTATTTAGACGGAAAGATATCCCAAATACAGCTATAATGACCGGACGTTGTATTCGGGTGAAGAAGGTAGTTCTGAGGTACTTTCTTCCATGGCTGGAAAACCTCCGCGCGCTAAAAAAAAAACAAATGGGTGTGCAGCTCCCTTTGCCCGGTGCCGCCAGCCATTTTGCTCTGGAGGTGGAGCCCCGAAAAATGTGGCTGCATGCAAGCCTCATATTTCTTTTCATAGCGGGGAAATGTACTGGTGGTTTACTTGATGTTTTATTTGTTGTGTTGCCTTGGGCAATGCGGCCTTTTGTAATCGAATAAAGAGGTAACCTTTTTTTTTTTTTTTTTTTTTTTTGAAAGCCCTTGTAACATCCCTCTATCCCGGCGGTGGTACGAGAACCGCCAAAATTGAGGGCTTGTCTGTCGGGCTGCTCCATCTATTGGTGGGGAGCGACACCTGCCGGAAACCGGGTCCAGCGTCCCTTTGACAAGGGGTAACTTCAGTAGAGTCACAAAGAAGAGTTGTAATTGCACTATGGGGCAAGATACAGTTTGCAATTGTACTTCGGACACCCTACCTGGCCAGAAAGCTGGGTTGTGTACACTGCCCGCAATGTAATTCGAAACTCTATCTTGGCCCATAGTGCAATTATAACTCATTTTTGTGACTCCCGTGTAGTTTTAGGTGGAAAAAAAAGAAGTGAAAAATTTAATGCAGAACATATGTTGACACATTCTACTTCAAGGTAGATGGACTCACCATTTTACTATGTGGTGATTGGTATGCCCTAACCCTATGCCTGGACGTAGCAGCAGGAGCCAAGATTGGAGGCTTGGCCCCACTACCGTCTTCCCTGGAATAGAACCCGCCATCTTTGTAGAAGTATTTGGTCAACTTCCGGCCTCCATACAGTGATAATGACTGTGCATTCCGTTTGGGGGAAGACTGGTAGCAGTGTGAAAGAGTAGAATTATAGTACTGTCATCAGCTGAATAGAATACCCGGGCATCATAGCTGTATTTGCACCAACTTTGAGTCTAAGTACAGTGATAATGGCTGGGCATTCTATTTGGCTGGCAGGGCACCAACGACATGATTCAGGACACATTGTTGCTGTGAGATCTGCTCCTTATGGGCACCCGATGGTATTCAGTAGAAATCTAACACCCCACCAGAAATACCCACCAGGTCCTGTGGCTGAGCTGTACACCCATGAACTGTTGATAAACACCCATGAGCTGGACACCCATGAACCACCAGTCCATCCAAGCCTCTTTTTCAACAGGCGCGAAACACCCTGCACGCCCAAATAAAAGAAGGGAAAATGTTTGAAAACTTGAAATGCCCCTGAAAGTTACTTCAGATGCAGTAAGTTAGGGGCATTTCAGTCTGCCCCTATGTTTTAGGGGTATCTGACGAAATACCCAAACGTTAAAATAATCGGCGCAGTCCGCCTGAAACTTGGGGCTGGTCAGCTGGATGGTGATGCCTCAAGGCCACTGCTTTTTTAAACCATCCTTGCAGCCAAGGTTATTTTTCCGTGGGGCTCTTTTGTGCTGTATGGCCAGCATATTTTTTTTTCTTTTACGCTGGTGCCGCCAGCCAAACAGACCCCGGTAGTCCTAGTGGCTTTGGGTGCGGCTGATTAAGCGGGGAGATGTAGTGGTGGTTTAAGCGGTGGGGTTTAAACCACCACTATGTCTCCCAGCAATGTAGTGGGGTTTAAATCACCACTACCTTTCAGCAGGAGCCAATCATGTGCATCCTGGCTCCACACAGATCGTCCAGTAGGAGCCAGTCATGTGCATTCCTGCTCCACAGATCACCTAGTACCCCTATAACGCCTTTTTCTGCCCGAGGCCTTACCAAGGTTCTGAGATGCTTGTACTGCCGAAAATGTTTTTCCCAGCACTCCTCGAGGGTTGTGGATGTCGAACAACGGTTGCATGTCTACCTTAGCTGGAGACATCGGCTCCCTCCATCAGCTTCTATCTTATTCCAGGCCATGCTATGGCAAAGGACGGACTTCAGTCTGCGATGAGTGAATGGGGACAGCAGCAGAAAAAGACGGTTGGCAAAGCAAGGGCTCCAGTCTGCGACAAGTTGATGAGGACAGCAGTAGACAAGGCCGAACATCCTTGGACTTGCAGTTTGATGCCAAAATGTACTCTGCCGGATGGATGCACCACCACACTTTTCGACAAGAGGGTGAATGTTTCGACAAGAAGCCCATATGGTTATAAGCTGGTAGTTTGGTAAGTTTACCATGCAACTTTGGCCAGATCGCATTAAACCTCCAGTTCTTCCAAGGCACTTTTCTCCAGGGCTGGAAACGGGCCAGATCATCAACAATGTATCCACTCTGACAAGGACAACCGTGAAATTCTAACTACCAGCGATAGAGAGATGTTCTTCCCAAAAGATTCCGAAGAAAAAGACGACCAAGAGGAAGCTGAAGATAAAGGAAGCCGACGAGCAGCCCTCGCCATCACCACCGCCAGCGGATCGTGGGAAAGCGACAGTACAGCTAGGACCCTCCACTATGCCAACTGATCTCTTTCGGGATCCTGAGACGTCTTGAGAGGAGGATCTTCATCACAACGATGAAGCTGAATGTTCCCACCGCCGCTGGAGATCTCGTTCCCTTCGTCCTCGTTGTTTTTTCACGAGGAAGCCCTTCGTCCCCGATCCCTCTTTCGCCGTCCCCTTGAGTACCTTCATCTTCCTAAAGTCTCCCTTGCTTCTAAGTTCCCTCCCATTCGGCAAGCCTTCCTCACCGATTTCTTCTACCAAGGTATAGTACTCACATGATGACTTTCCAGGACGTATCAAGTCGGAATCGATGCCAGATTCAATAGGAAAAGTCCTAGTGTGAGTATCGCCCGAAGAGAGGAAATAAGGAAAGGTATCCGGCTGAAAGTACAGCCAGATTCCAGATACAAAGTCCAGTGTCCGTTGTTATTCCATCTCCCGTTCAGGGTATACTCACATGACGACTTTCCAGGACATATCAAACCGGAATTGATGCCAGATTCAATAGGAAAAGTCGTTGGTGTGAGTATCGCCTGAAGAGAGAAAATAAGGAAAGGTATCCAGCTGAAAGTACAGCCAGATTCCACAAACAAGTACACATCCCCAGCCTTGCAGTCCGAAACTTGYCGCCACAAGTAAACAAGGCTGAAACTTCAAACGCTGGGCCCGCCGTTGATAAATTCGATCGGCGGTTGCGTTTCCGTTTTTTGTCTCCTGAATTTGAGGTGTCAGGCCCACGGCCCAGGTGCCCATGTACGGGTGCTTTAACGACTACAAAAAAGGAAGGAAGTTTCTTGAGCAATTTTGGCAAATAAAGTTTTTTTTATTCTTTTCCACAGAAGCTTTAATAAAGTATCGCTAACTCATGGAACTCCTTTCCAGTGACAAGAAGAGAATTTTGAGGGCCCCACTGCAAACATGATTTTGTGTTAAGGATATGATCAGGGGCCCTGGTCAACCACTACAATTAGGAAGACCCTAATCACAGCAATTTGTTCTCACTATCATCATTACTCTCCCCCCGCCCGGCCTCTGCCCCGCTCCCCCCCCCTTTTCCCCCCTCAAGATTATCTCGTGAACAAGGATAATAAGAAACACCACAAGTACAGGATTAAGCGTTAGACAAATCATAATCCAAGTCATAAGGCTAAAGGAATGGCATGAACCGGTACTTCGGGCCACCTTTCTGTGCTTCCAGTTTGATGTTATTCTAGCCGTTGGTCGAGAATCTCCTCATCTTCAGCACAGAAAACAGGGCCTTGCCGCACCACTCACCAAACATGCATGTGTGTTAAGGATATGATCAGGGGCCCTGCTCAACCACTACAATTACGAAGACCCTAATCGCAGCAATTTGTTCTCAGTATCATCATTACTCTCCCCCCTCCCTGCCTCNCCCCCCTCCCCCGCTCAAGATTATCTTGTGAGTAAAGATAATAATAAACACCACAAGTACAGGATTAAGCGTTTGACAAATCATAATCCAAGTCATAAGGCTAGAGGAATGGCATGAACCGGTACTTCGGGGCCACCTTTCTGTGCTTCCAGTTTGATGTTATTCTAGCCGTTGGTCGAGAATCTCCTCATCTTTAGCCCAGAAAATAGGGCCTTGCCGCACCAATCCCGAAATGTGACAAGGACAAAAGCTATGGTGGGCGTACCTTTTGCTGTTCTAGCAGAAGATACATTCGCCACTGTACGCATTTGGTGAATAGTGTGGTGATGCCTATACTTTCACAGCGATGATAACGACTTGAAGAAAAAAAAATAAAAAGCCTGGACCCACGGTAACCATGAATGCCTGGTGGAAAGGAAAAGGAAATCCGAAATTCATGCATTGCAGGTATGTTTTTCTTGGCACATGGAGGAGGGAAGCAGCTTACCACTGCCCTGCTTTTTTTTTTTGGGTGGGGGGGCAAGTACGTTGATGTCACTTTTTGAGTATCGAATGGGCAAAAAAAACATGTGCCACTGGCCATGGTGTCAGGCCGAGTTCGTAAAAGCAATGAAATTACCAATGGCCATGGTGTCAGGCCGGGTGTCAAACGTACAGGGGTCGGCCGTGGTGTCAGACGGGGGTTAAAAAAAAAAAAAAAAAAAAAAAAAAAATCCTTAACGGATTCTTTTCTACCCAAATTGCCTTTTCAAACCCCCGCTGTAATATCATTGCGGGCGCATGTTTTTTGTGCCTTTGCAAACTCGAAACCTGCCGCATCTGTCATTGTTTCTGTTTTTTCGTTTTTCCTTCGCAGGGACCAATCTAATATTCTCTGTATCGTTCCAATTTTAACAGTTGTCCGGGACGACACTGCCCTGCTAGTAGCTTTTCAGGAGCAGTAAGCTTTTTTGTTTTACAAGTAGGGACTCTTGAGGAGGAGGCACCTTTTTTGCCACCAGTGAAGCGGTGCAAAGCTGCCCTGTACATATTTAAGGGCCATATGGCCAGTAGGTGCCGCACTTCATTTGCAAATATTTGTCACTTCAACTACTAAGTGAGTGAGTGTCAGGCAATGCAGGATCTTTTTTTTTTTTTTTTTTTTTTTGGGAAAATGCAGGATCTAACACAGCTTGGTTACGGCCGTTGAAACAATTGCAACTAGCTTCCAGGATGAGGTCATCAGAAGACATTTGCCAAACACTCCTGCATCCCAGTGCGACTGGTAGTTATACAATATATGTATACACCTAATCATCTGATCAATCTAATCAAATCTAATCAGCCTAATCAAATCTAATCAACCTAATCAAATCTAATCAATCTAATCAATCCAATCAATCTAATCATCTAATCATGTAATCATTCAGGACTAACAAGGCCCTTTCTTAGTAAATGATACACATGAGTTACCCAGTTAGTTACTAGCTCCCATAATAGCCAGTTAAACCACCAGTACTTCCTAGAGACGTGCCCGTTAACGCGCCACGATTTTAGGAAACGCGCAAGCTACTACAGGTACTGCTGGGCCAAGTACTGGTGGTTTAAGGTAATGCTATATTCGTCACGAGTTAACCCCAGTTATATACATCACGACTCACAACCTCAGATCTTTGTTAGTAGGTAGCCTCAAGCAGCTTGTGAACAGTTAAGTAACCCCTGGTTGGCACTACCGTTTTGGCCCGAATAGAATGCGCAGTCATTATCACTGTATCTAGACTGACAGATGCCCCACATACAGCTATGGTGAGGAGGTGTTTGGGCAGTCGTTATCGCTGTACCTAGACTGACAGATGCCCCAAATACAGCTGTGATGGCAGGGTTTTCTATTCGGGTAAAGACCGTAGTTGAATCCAGTTGCCTGGTGGACATTTAACACCCTGATCATCTGGTTATCAGTTATACCCAATCAGATGGTCATCTGTTGCGGGATGACAAAGCTTCGTACATCGAACTTGGTTTGTCCATGGTGGTGGATTTCAGGGTTAGGTTTGTTAGAAGCCGATTAGGATAGGCACTGTGGCCGCACGACTCTCCATTGCAGGTCAGCCGTAAAAGAAACAGAGCAGTCACTGAGGCACAAGTTTTGATCTTTATCTCTGCTTGACGTTCTGTCTATGCACCAGCCTGGTTGGTTAAAGCCCCTTCGATTGTGTTTGGCAAGAGAAGAGTGGAGAAGAAGAGTTATCACAAACTCTATCGTGGATGCAATGAGTGTGCTTGAGGATGCTGTTTCGTCTTTTTTTTTTTTTCCGTCTTTTTAAATCAAGTATGCGGTTATCTGTGGGTAGGTGCGGAGATGCATGGTATTGTGGTATATGCATGTTGTGGTATTGAATCCTCACTCAATATCGGGGTTTTATTGTGAGCAGTGGATGTAATAGGAGCACCACTTGGTATATGTCATATATGGTGCAAATTGCAATAGAGGAAAGTTATGGGGAGTGCTAAGGCTTCCCAAACACCCCTCAACAGCTCTCCGTTCGGCGCTCACCCATCCACTGCCAAGGGCTTTTGCTCTTTCCACCCTTCCACTGGTTCCCTAAGGACTGCTGGCTGTCATTGGTCTTCGACTACTCGAAGGGAGGTGGCAAGAATGATGAAAGGGAGGAATCAACAATTGTGGAACAGTGGAGGTGAATTTGTTTGTAGCATCATGTTCACAACTTCACTCGTTACACCGACTAGTACTGACTACCCTCTTTCCCCTAATAGAATTCCTGATCATTATGGCTGCATTTGGGGCAACTTTCAGTCTAGATAGTGATAATGACTGGGCTTTTTTTTTTTTTTTTTTTTTTTTTTTTTTTAATGACCGGGCATTCTATTCGGGTGAAGATGGTAGTTCTAAGGTCAGGGGCTGACATGCTCTCAGCGTACACCCTGAAGGAAACAAGGTTGCCTCTGAACGTGGTCTTCGCCTCGGAATATATAGTGATTTGGCCGTTCGGAACCCTGGCAACCAAGGCAATAAGGGTCCGAGCGGCGAGAACTGAGAGGGAGGGGGGGAGAGTAGGCGAGAGCTAAAAAAGGTTGTGACAAGAGAAGCACATGCATGCTTACAAACCTCCGACGTATCCTGGCAGAAGTTTCGGTACTTGCAATGTGCTGTCTCTTTTCGTCTGAACCTGGTTGTGAGGAGAGGGAAGACAGAGGATTAGAGACCCGACTTAGCAGTCTTCAGCCACTCACCACCTAGAAATAGTGCCACTGCCGGGACTTGCCGAGAAGTTCAAGTCGATGCTCATGCCCACAACGAGGTAACACATCTTTCCCAGCTGCTGCCCTGCGCTGTTGCTCTCCCTCATCAGCATCTTACGCCAACCTAGCGTAGCTGTTGCGATTCATGCAAGCCACACCGCACTTTGGCCGCAAAGGCGCTCGTCTTCGGTCTCTATCGTCCGGACTGGTAGCCTGATGTGCCAGTCATTAGCCGACGCTGTGACAGTACAAGGCGCGGAACTTGCACCTCTGGGTGGTCGCTCGTGTGCCTGGGTCGAGAAACCCCCTGAGTGAAGTGCGCAGTGCATTGGGACTCCAAGAACAGGTTCGAGTTCCAACATTTCATTGCCCGAGGGGACGAGGCAGAAGGGTGATGCTGGCATTCTTCATGCATACCGGACCCTTACCGGTACTTTTGGCTTAGCACATTATGTCCTCGGTGAGCATAAAGCCTCACATTTTGTGCTATCGATATACACGAGTTTACTGTTTTTGTCTTTTTTTTTTTCGTTTGGAGAGCGACGACGGCCTTGAGATATCGTCATTGAAAGGCCCAGGTAATCTCGAATTATTTTATTCTGTTCATCGGGTTGCGTCTAGAATCTAGATTCCATCTTGAGTCTGTATTTCAACAGATCATGGGTGTAACAAGTACTAACAACTGATCCAAGGCAGCAAAGTAAGCGTTTTTCCTTGGGCTTGCAATATGTAGGTCCAAGGACAGAAACAACCTTCTCGTATTTCAAGGACCTTTTTTTTTTTTTTTTTTTTTTTGGTAACCCACATCAGAATTCGTGCAGTCGGATTCTGACAGTTTTTTCTTTACTTTTTCTGGGCCCTGCAGGCTATGGGCCTTCTTGGTCCACTGCAGAACATTCTAACTGTGTCCCACTACAGAACATACTAAGTGTGTCTGGAGTCGGTGATGGTGTACATTAAAAATGTTCAGTCAGTCCGAGATGTACCTGGTGCACTGACCGTCCAGATGCATTTGAAATAATGTGAAGTGGAGGGAGGCCCTTTGTGTGTCCTTTTGCCTTGGTTGGTTTCATAAGAACCAATTTGGAAGTGATGTCCAGGCAGAACCTCATGCATCGCCCTATCCAATAGGACCAGCAAGCAATTGCAGATTTAGGTACATCCCTGCCTTTATGGCTCTGAGGGCATAGTCCTGCTAGGATTATCTGGGCTATATGTATGCATACCATGGAATTCAGTTCACAGGAAGGGCCGGGCAAAAAAGGAAAATAATTAAAGAAAATACTTAAAGAAAATGATTAAAGAAAATAATTAAAGAAAATAATTGAAGATTGAAGAAAAAAAATCTTAGTGTGTTCAACACGCTTAAGACCCAGGTCAGGTGCTTCCTCTGGACGGGTGACCCCAGAATGCTAACCTGCATCAACACTGTGGCCTGATCCTTCATCATGGGGAACCTGCAAGAAGGCGGTCCTGAGATAATTGACAGTAAAATTGAGTAAATAGGAATCCATAGGAATCCATAGCTCTTCAAATGAAGTGGGTAGTTAAAAACTGTTATAAAAAAAGCATATCCCATGGACCCGCAGGGCACTCGACAGCATAAGACTGATAGCGCTCATTAAGACCCCACCAAACATGGACGGCTCTTTCTCGGTGATGACTAAAAATTGGACTGTAAAAACAGGCAGAAACCTGCCGCCTGGGTGACCTTGGTTGCCTGGGCAAGGGCTATAGTAGGCGCCTGCAAGAAAAACAAAAATAATAATAATAAAATAAAAAAAATGTTGTGCAGAAACTTAGACTGCACTTTTTTTGGCCCATATCGAATTCCTTTGCCAAATTTAAAATTATGTAGCCTGTACGTACGGAGGCCCCTGGGCGGACCTCCGTACATTCGGGCGTTCGGGATCCCGTACGGGGTCCGAACCCGACGGTGTTCGGACCCCGCCAAAAAATATTTCGGGGCCTAAAAATAATTGTTTTTTTCTGAATTGTTTTTTATGAGTTCTCTATGCCGTGAGGTACATGCCTATAATTTTTCAAGTCATTCGGATTAGCCAAATAAGAATTAAAAATCGCCAAAGATGGCGGTGCCCACGTTTTTTTTCACTTTTTACTTTTTGTTTTCACTTTAGTTCATCCCCTGCATGTCAGGGTAATCAATGCTGGCAGGAACACTCTGTTAAATTGATCAGATGTTAATGGGATGCTGGACCCGCTTTCCAGCAGGTGATGCTCCCCACCAATAGATGGAGCCGGCCCCGGGGTGGTAGTGATGTCTGCCTTTATCAGCACCACTAACACCTTAGGGGCTAGTTTTTCAAAAAAAAAAAAAAAAAAAAAGTTTTCACTTTAGTTCGAGGTCTAAACAATTTTACTAGTTTTTGGAACTTTTTTAGTGGGTTTTGTATTATGTGAAGTACACATCTGTTAATTTTCAGGGCATTTAGCTATGCCAAGAAAAAATGAAAAATCGCCAAAGATGGCGGTGTCGAAAACATGCTCGCGCACTCACTAAATTTAATTC
>BFEA01000105.1:996510-1021475 GCA_003427395.1 Chara braunii | reverse complement strand
ACACACACACACACACACACACACACACACACACACACACACACACACACACACACACGCAAACGCAAACGCGCGCGCGCGCGCGCACACGCAAAGGGGATCGGGTCAAAAATGACTAACCTCAGTCGCCCGTCCCGTAGTAGCGTCCAGTCCACGTCACCTCGCCGAGTGTACAGTCCACGTCACCTCGCCGAGTGTACAGACCACGTCACCTCGGAAAGGCCTTTGCAACACAGCACCCGGCTAGAGAGAGAGAGAGAGAACGGTGTGTTGACAGCCCAGGAGAACAGTGTCTCGTCAACACCATCATCCCGTTGGCCATCACTACCGTGACGAAACAGGGGAGAGAACTGGGAGGAAGAGTGCCAGCCTGTGCTCCGCCCACAGGAAGCAAGAGGGCAGTCGAATGCACACACTCAAGCAGGGGCAGTCGAATGCACACACTCAAGCAGAGCACTCGACTGTCCTTCGCTCCCTGTGGGCAGGCCGGACCGCTCCCGCGATCCCGACTGCGACCGCACCGGGGGCGCAGCACAAACCCCTGAAACCGCTTGAACATGGCCATGTTTGTGGAGAGGTGCTGAAATGCTGAAATTCCCTATTCACGAACACCTCCAGGTTCCGGAGGTAATTCCAGGCCCATCGTTTGTGGAAATTTGTGGGGCCTTTTGTGGAAATTTGCACGAGGATGCGGGTCCTTTGTGTGCTTTCGATTCCCCCCCTCCCCCTACAGTTGCGCACCGTACCGCAGTCCCTCCTCCAATCCCTGTCCCAGATTCCCAGATTCGACGGTACGTGCTTCGCCACGCCGCACTCTTGAACCCCGAAATCCGAGAGCGCCCGTGATCAAGGGCATCGCCACACCACTCTCAAAAAGTGCAAAATGAGAACGAACGTCTCTCTGGAACATGGCCAGATGCGCCGGCAACATTTTTGTCTTTTTCACATTTCGACAGTGCTGTGGCGAGGCCCCAAGCGTCAAGAGCGCATTGTGGCGAAGCACGCTCCCGAAGGGTTTTTTTTTTTTTACTGGCACGTCTTCTGACATTCGGGAGTGCTCCCCAATGTTTTTGGGGATTCGGAGTGGAGTGGCGAGGCCCACACACACAGACATGCCATTGGGTGCCCATGGCTGAGTGGGTGTGCAGAGTGGGTTTATGACTGTGTCAGATTAGTTTCTCAGACTTTTTCTACCGTTCTTGTCAGGGGTTTGGACAGGCAGTCTGCTAGGATGGCAAGGTTGGTGTAAATAAAGTAGACCACTTTTGTTCAGGGGTATTGCTAACTCTGGGCGATGTGGCGAGTCCTTATCCATCAGTCAAATGCATCCTGGGCAGACTGTTGGGGTTCAACCTCCCGATGAGTCGGTGAAAGTCCGACGAAACAGTCTGGTACAGACATGCTTTTTTTGAGTGTATAGGGAATATGACAACACACATACACACGCACACATGCACAAACAGAGGAGAGAGGGACACAAGTGACTAACCTGAGTCGCCCATCACGTAGTAGTTACGTCAGATAGGAGGGGCCTTCAAGCACAGCTTTGCAACACAGCACCCGTTGAGAGAGAGAGAGAGAGAGAGAGAGAGAGAGAGAGAGAGAGAGAGAGAGAGAGAGAGAGAGAGAGAGAGAGAGAGGGTGTCTTCGCGAAGACCACGAGTAACAGCAGAACAGGGCCCTACAATGCAACACGTAGAGGAGTCTGTCTGCATAGAGTCCTTTGTCCCATTTGCTACGTCCTGTAGAGGCATTTGTCGGCTTCTCTAGGTTTCGTAGAGGCGTTTCTCGGATTTGTGACGAGCTGTTTTCTGCAACCGTGCGACTTTCTGCGCAAGGCTACTTCGGGAGTTGAATCGGGATAACCCGTTGGATTGCATGGGTGCCTTTGCTTTTCTTGTTTTTGGAATTGAGGCTGGCATGGTCCCACGACGGTTGGTAGTTGATGGCGCCTTAGCGAGCGCGGAAGATAACTGTTGCCATAACTTATTTCTTGTTCTGCTGTGGGAAATGGGAATTTTTGCACAATCGTCACGTGGGAAAATCGTTTTGAATTTTCAACTGATGTCAAGCCCCCGCGGGCTCTCAGAATTTTCTTCTCTTGGAATTTCTTTTTGCAATTAGGACTTATGGTCTCGTTAGACACTCCTAAAAGAATCCTAAAATTTTTAGGACGAGTCCTAAAGGATTTTTAGGATTTCGTGCGGCGTCGTTACACGCAATCCTAAAAATCATCTTTGAGGATTCGTCCTAAAACGTCTTTCGCGGTCGGTTTTCATATGCGTATACGCAGCGGCGTCGCCAATGTTCATCCATTCCTGCCAATGTTCGTCCAATCCCCACCAACGGCTACCATTCGTGGCCGTTGCCCGCGCTCACCCGCAGAAAACCTTCGTTGACCGACCACTGACCCGACGGACCGCTTCTGCACCAGCAACTCCATGTCGAGGGTGCCATGCGCGTGACGCAACGAGTCCGTGAAACGCGGGAATCCTCAATTTTTCAGTAGGTCGAGGGCTACTGGAAAATTTAGGATGATTTTGCCTAGGGAATCCTAAATCCTTTAGGACTCGTCTTAATGTCGTCTTCACATTTTCGATCTCAAAATTGGATTTAGGATTGCTCGCAACCAAGATGCAATCCTAAAAATAGACACTTTTAGAAGTGTCTAACGAGACCCTTAGATTAGGAATTTAGGTGCGTCGCGATTCTGTCGACAACTGCCCGACGCTTCTTGCTTGTGCGAGCTTTGCCGTGTCAGGGTCTGTGCGCTGGCTTTCCCACGTCTTAATCTTGCGTGTAACCGTAATTCTTTTCTTGGCAAGCGCAAATGTAACTGTAATCTTCTCTTTCTTGATATCTTTGTCGCACCTCACTCTGCGCGCGCATATTTTTCCCAATCCTATTGGCCTAAGCAATGCGTCACTGGATCAATGCGTGGAGAGTGGCTACGTCCCCCACGCCACGGCCCGGTCATGCAATCGTAGGCACTCCCTTCCTCCTTCTTCCCTCTCACTCAGGCACAATCCCAGGTATCTCGCGCAAACACGCATGCTATAAATTTTGCAACCACGATTAACTCCCTCTCTATGAATTTTCGAGTCAGCACGGTCAAGAGGATCGGCTAACAAGCAAGAGTCGGAAGGTAAGTAGAGAGTTGGGCGATCCGACGGGCTGGTGCTGGATATGCGGGGTTCACGTGTGGCCACGACGGAGTGTGGCACACAGACGAACCTGGTTGGTAGTATGTTAAAGCTAAGCGGGGTGACAACTCTGCGTGGGTTCGCGGCGACGGACTGGTCGCATTGGGATGTTGTGAAGAGAAAAAGAGAGAGCGAGAGAAGGGAAGACGGGATGTGTGTAATGGTGTTTCTCTCCTATTCTTCTGAGTAATTTTGGTATCTGGCGCAAGTTGCCCTTGCTTTTTGGATCGACATCTCATATTTTTCCTTTTCTTCTCCAAGGATTGATGTGTGATTGTCTCCCCCACTTTCCTCCTCCCTTTGTATGAATTGGCAACTTGATTGGTTGATGACCTACGGTCGAATTTTGTATAATCCCTGACCAATGGCCGAAAAATTGATGATTGTCAACTTTTTGTTTGTTAATTGTGTATGTTCGAAACTAGATGCATGGATGTTTGGTGTTTTTTTGTCTAAGTATGAACTAGATGGGCATGCTAGATGATTAGGTGTCTGTCTCACGATAGGATTGTCCACCATTGGGTTAACACGCCAGTGCGTACTAGTTGTGAGTTGCTGACCTTTATCCACCTTACAGACAAACATGACTTGCGCACGCACGTGTAAGCCCGACCAAAGAAGATCGTTACTTACACGTGTGTCTGCAAGACCTATACTCGACCCAGCTTCCCGAATGTCTGAATTTCCGCCCCACCCTGCAGTATGAATATCGAATCCCCTTTCGTATCACTGACAGCGAGTGCATGAGGGATCGTGAATTCCGGGAGTATTGGGAACACTCGTGCTTGTCTACACGATCAAGGGCGAAACCTCTGGAATTTCCCTATGTAACAGGGAACGAACGTATTTGTGAATGGGATATTGATCAGGTCTTGGGACGTATCCCCCATCTCCCCGGCTGCCGTAGCTCATACATGTGTCACATCGTTGCGGAACCTGAAATTATTATCCTGGAAACCAAATTCCCTCTCTATCACCACATCCTGCCCTTTCACCCCATCACCCCTTGACGTATGTACCTATGTTTGGTGTTCGCATGGCTTGAGGGGCCCACGCTTAAGGTTTTAATTGGGGTCAAGGTTGGAAAAAAAAAGGGGAATTCCCTTCCTTTACTGATTGTATATTTTTGAAAGGTTCCTTAGTCGGACGTTGGTCCTAGGCCTGGATTCGAGGTCCTTGTCCAGGACATCCCAGGTCCTAGACGCTACATGAAAGGGATCACCCCCCGCGCAGAGCCTATTTGCCCTGGCACCGGGACACTCAGCCTAAAGGCCGGAGGTGCCGAGGAGGCCGCACGACTGTTCCTTCAGCCTTTCAATATTGTGAAGGAGTAGACCCTCACGATACTTTGAGTTTGACACTTGAGTGTCATAAGCGGTACTCGAACCCACGAGGGACCGCTTGATTATGGGCACTACATAGTACGCCATCATTGCGACTACTTGCATATTCATACATTGCTAGTCAATATGGAAAGCCCTGCGTCCGTGTGGTTTCAAGTTTATACTAAGTCTCGCGCATATCGCATATCCGATTTCCGCATCGAAAAGTTTTTGGATGGCTATTAAAGGGACTAGGATTGTGTATGTTTTTTCGTTTGTGTCTTTTTTTTTTTTTTTTTTTTTTTTGGTTCTTTAGAGTGGTATACGCGTGGTGTCTTATACACATCTAGATGTGTATAAGAGACAGGTGTGTGCGTGTGTGTGCGTGTGCGTGTGTGTGTGCGCGTGTGTGTGCGTGTGTGTGCATGTGTGTGTGTGTGTGTGTGTGTGTGTATGACCCCTACATTGCAACCTTATAAGCGGCATTCTCTCCTACCTGTCGCCTGTAGGAAGAACTTGCACGAATTGTTTTCAGGGTTCGCGACTTTGTACCATAAGTGAAGTTGCAGACAGCACCCCGGTGCAGTAGCGTTCCAACATCGCACGACCTCTCCTCAAAGGCTCAAAGCCCTTTTTTTTTTTTTCCCCCTTTCTTTTTTTTTGAAGACTCCTCAAAGCTGTGCTGCATACAGCCAGGTTCTGAGTTCTTTCACTGGAAAGAACAGAATCAGAGCTCTATCCATTGAACCTCCCGAGGTCAACTGAGCCATCTGCCACGACCCCCAAGCCCATCAACTGCGCAGGGAGACCAGACCGACCATCTGGAAAATGGGCAGGGAGACCAGACCACCATCTTCCAAAGCTCCAGATCATCCACTGAACCTCCTGACAATGTGGCGAACCTCCGGTCCATTCACGGAAACTCTGGACCGTGTGCCGTACCTCCAGACCCTGTGCCGAACCCTCGGACTCTGTGCCGAACCTCCCAAGATCATCGCCTGAGCAGGAATATACCAGACCATCTGCCAATACCTCTCAAGGCCGTCAACTGAACAGGTGCGTACCAGACCATCTGCCCAAACCTCGCAGGGGGGCCATCAACTGAGCGGGTGTTAATCAGAGACCATCTCCCGACCCTCCAGAGGTCGTCAAGCGCGCAGGCAGGCGTAGCTGGGGGGGGAATTCTTCTTAAAATCCAGTAGAGTGTCAGGAAAAGCCAAAAATCCTAGATGTTGCCGCCATGAGCAGGCATAATCCTCCACGCTTTAGGAAAGCCCATATCTCCTACGCTCTGCTACCGTTGGGATGCACTGTTTCCGTGCCTCCTCGACCGTAGCTGCGGCCTCCGCCCACGCAGCAATACCAATCTTCAGCTGGAACAGTGTTGGCCAGTACTTTCCGGTCACGAACAACCTCTCCCTCTGCCCGTCCCATGCAATACCATTAAGCACATCCATACTTCGCCTAGCTCTTCGATCGTACTCCACCTGCTGTGCAAGTCCTTTCAAGATGATCCAGCCGAGGACTCTCCCGTCGCTCGGCGAGATCCGCGCGATACAGTGTTTCATCCATACGTTCGCCCAGATTTCGCCTTTTACGTACTCTAACTCGTTCAGCGACGACACCTCCATGTCGTCATCATGAACTGCTACGCGCCTAACCTCCTTGAAGGTGATGGGATCGAAGAACGTTATGGTGGAGCTGCCGTCGCTACCGATTAGTGTGTTTCCATCGTCCGTAAGGCCCCACCCATCTTTCATAGGGCTCATCTGAACTCCCAATTTCTTCAGAGACTGTTTACTATACGCTAGAATGGCGTTCGTGAGCCAAAGCATCTGGTACAGCTTTCCTTGGAAAAGCGTCAGGCCCTCACCGAAATGATCGTGAGCCAGTCTACGAATCTTCTGGACTTTCCCTGTCTCGATTTCGACCTGTCGGATCGACGACTCGCCATACATACCGGTGGACTCGTATAGGCAGTCGCCCGCATAATCGTAAACCAAGCCTTGCGTGAAAGCATTCGGATCGTGTTTCCACTTTGAAACCACTTCATACGTATAAACTAGAGGGGGATCGGCACGGCTCGATAAGTAGCGAATAGGGTGGCAGGCGTTCTTCGTCGTCACTGTAGCTGATGCTGCTCCTCCTCCAAGACCAGACGACATCTTATCCGTAGACAATGCCACGGTTGTCATTTCCGTCGTCGCCATCGTCACCATCATCATGATGGCGATCGGCATCATCATCGCCGCTTTCGTCCGCAGTAGTCAGGCAAAGTACAGTCCGGCTATCGTCGCTCCACTGTCATATGGAGAAAGATTGGTCCCTACAGGGGACATGTACCTGATGGGCCCGGATGTGTCCCGATCCTTGACCACTATGTGGAGACCCTGGGACTGGACATGGAATCAAAAGAAAGAAGAAGATGATCGGATATGCACAGGAAGGTACCCCAACAGAAGATTAGGGAGGAGGTCTGTCTCTGCAATATAGAGTTAACACAACTTAACAGGGTATTTACTATCTACTATGTTTACCCGAATACGACGTACGGTCATTGCAGCTGTGCATTTGGGGCAACTTTGAGTCTAGATACAGCAGTAATGACCGTGCGTTGTATTCGGGTGTGCACACAGTAGCATCTACCCAAAAGAGGTTAGAAGGGATGTTTTACATCTCCAGCCTAAATTGCACCCAAAAGACAAAGGAATACAGAGGTATAAAATGTCATAAACCAATTCAGAAACCAAAATCAAAAGCAATATAACTTTCTGACAAGAAGCGACCACCACAAGCTCCCTGCTTCTTTCCCTCCGCACTGCATGGCTTTCAGTCCCCCCTCGACCACCAGGTCGAGAAGCTTTCCCAGGAGATGTGTTTTATCTACATTCTCGTTTATTAGAAAGAGCTGCCAAAATGTCAGACCAAGCTGGTGCANGGTATACGCGTGGTGTGTGGGATGCGTCCTAGTCGACTGGCGACGAGTCGCGCTTGGGACCTCAACCCTCGAAGGCGTCGGTTCGCGTGCAGGTTTGATAGAGGTGAAAACCACGCGTACCCCCTATGCTACATCGAACGAGAAACGCCCTCGGTTTGTCCACCTCTGCAATTCCAACTGATTAGCTTTCGTACTGTGGACTGGTAGCTAGGCGGGGATACGCCCACCGAAGGGAGGTGACAACTCTCGTAAGGTGGAGGTAAGTCGTGCCTCGTGTAGGCTCTATCCTGTCGTAGGGGCTCGCAAGAGGTATGGCTGGTGCACTCGGTCGGAGCTACTTGCGGAAGCTCCAAGTGTATTCGCGATGAGGAATATACCAACTCCTGCGTGACGCGGCCAGGAGGGTCCCGCCCCGTTTTGTGCGGTGCCGGACCGATGCGCTCGACACCAGACCCTAAAGGAAAAGAGGTATGGCTGACGCACTCAGCCGATGGCTGGCGCACTTTGACAGCGAGGACGAGGCAGACCCGGTGATCCGAGATATGGCGCACCAACTGATTCGCTACCTTGTCCGTCATAAAGTGGCAAAAATATTCGTCCTTACGGAGAGGAATCTCCAACGAACGCGAGCTTCAATCCTAGGGGGACCATTGGTACAGGTATCCCGAATGACCGATTCTTCGAAACCCCCTCGAACCCTATACAAAGCTACCACCCCGCTTCTCCCCAGGGACATGGATAAGAAGGCCTTCTGCGATATTACGAAACTCCCCCACTCCTTGCTCTCTACAGGAAAGGAGATTCGATTGCTGCAACAGGGCACCGAGAGCAAAGCTATGGAATCTCCTGGGCGTGACGATCCCCCGCCTTACGAGCTCAAGATCAAAATTGCCAAGAAACCCGTAAGCGCTCGAGACATTGATGATGACGTAACGCCGAAGGAAAACGTGGCAATCGGGGAGGAGAGCGCCCAAATGGTTACCACGGTGTTTTCCTGGCAATCGGACAACTCATTCATTTCATCTCCCCCACTCGGAAACGGTACGAAGACGGGCACAAAGCAAGTGACGGTTAACATACACGGACAACTTTATGAACTACATGTGCCCTTGTACGTGCCCGATGAAACTCACTGCCTGATTGCAGACATTCTGACCGAATATCAAGGGACGATTAGCGTCAAGGACATGGACATCGGACTGTCTTTAGTTATTCAACATGAAATCCAAATAGGAACGCACCCACTAATCCACTGCAAACCATACAGATACTCCCTCGCAGAATGGAGGACGACGTTGGAACAAATCCGAGAATTCGAGGCTAACGGATGGATCGAGCCATCCACAGGGCCCTGGTCCTTCCCCGTGGTCCTGGTCTCGAAGAAGAATGGGTCAATTTGTATATGCGTCGATAATAAGAAATTGAATGATCATCGACCAGAGTGGCTCTATGGTTCTATGGAGGGCCCAACGATGTTATTTTGACTCCCAGTATCCCTATGGCTTCTTCTTGCCTCTTCTAGGCTATGGCATATTCTATAGGGGCTTGTTCGTCCTGGGGTGGAGCCGCCATCCTTCGGTCTTAGACCCCAGTTCACTACCACGTCTAATGTCAGGGAGAAACACTGGATAATTGTGACCGAAGCTTGAAGGGAGGGTTTGTTAGCTTTGACGAGGAATGTCAGGTCATCGGCAAATGAAGAGGTTTTTAGGATGAGGTGGCGAGGGATCTCGGGGACCTCTTACTCCTATGTTAGGGTCACTTTAATAGTTATAGTCAGGACCTCCATGACTATAATAAACAAGAGCAGGGTTATGGGATAGATACCCTTGTCTCGCCGATCGTCGAAGTAAGAAGGGGTTGGATAGGTGACCATTACCCGGGCCCATCATATGGTTGTGACTCTTCAATGTAGTATGTTCACTCATCATATGCAGTTAGGGTCAAAGTTTGTTCGTTGTAAGCACATGTCGAGGAAGGCCCGATCGACATGATCGTAAGCCTTTCGGAAGTTATCTCCTTGCCTATCTCTTTTATGTACTTCAATGTCAAATTCATCAATAGAGTATTATCTTTGAGGATGGACAAGGAGAGGCAATACAGACTATCTATCCCCTCTCATCCTCGAGGGGGAGAACAGTGACAACGACTGCCAGGCACAATAGTCTGATGGGAACAGTGAGGAACCCAATCAAATGCAGGAGACAAACAGATCCCTACAAGTAATGAAAGAAAAGGTAAAGGAAAAAAAAATATCCACAAGGGTTAGATTGAAAGATTGGGTCAACAGGCAGGCACAATGAAACCTCTCAAACTTTAAAGACAACTCCTTAGTCTTACTTCTCACCCAAGAAGACCCCAATAACCCGATGTCGAGCACATTGGTCCAGCACCACACAAACGGGGCGGGACCCTCCCGGCCGTGTCACGCAGGAGTTGGTCTAATCCTCGTCGCGAATACACATGGAGTTTCTGCAAGCCGCTCCGACCGAGTGCGCCAGCCATACCTCTCACGAACCCCTACGACAAGATAGGGCCTACGCGAGGCACGACTTACCTCCACCTTACGGGAGCTGTCACCTCTCTCGGTGGGCGTATCCCCGTCGAGCTTCAAGTCCACAGTACGAAAGTTAATCAGTTGCAATCACAGAGGTAGACCAGCCAAGGGCGTTTCTTGTTCGTTGTAGCGTAGGGGCTACGCGTGGTTTTATGCCTCTATCGAACCCCCACGCGAACTGACGCCTTGGGGGGCTACACAAACAAAACAACGCACACAATCCTAGTCCTTTCAGTAGCCATCCCATAACTTTCTGATGTCGAAATCGGATAGACGACCTGCACAAGACTTAGTATAAAACCGAGCGGACGCAGAACCTTCCCATATAGACTTGCAATGTATGAATATGCACGTAGTCGCAATGATGACGTACTATGTAGTGCCCATAATCAAGCGGTCCCTCGTGGGTTCGAATACTGCTTACTATGACACTCAAGTGTCAAACTCGAAGTATCGTGAGGGTCTACCCCTTCACGATATTGCATGGCTGAAGGAATAAATATACGGCCTCCACAGCATCTCCAACCTTTAGGTTGAGTGTCCCAGTGGCCGGGCAAATAGGCTCTGCGAGGTGGGGGATCCCTTCCATGCAGAGTCAAGGACCTGGGATGTCATGGACAAGGACCTCGAATCCAGGCCCAAGACCAACGTCCGACTGAGAAATCTTTAAAAAACATATAATAATAAAAGGGGGGGGTTCTCCTTCCTTTCTCAATCTGGACCTCAATTAAACCCTTAAGCGTGGACCCCTCAGGTCACGCGAACACCCAAACATAGGTATGCGCATGTACATATGTAAAAGGAGAATAAATATGTGATGATCACTTCTCATAATCACTATGAGACTCCTCATAACCATATATATGTATGTGATCGCATGCAGTCAAATCCAAAGTCCAAACCACAGAACATACCTGCAATCACATCAAAGAATCAACCTAAAGTCCACACACTACACGGAGTCAACTTCAACTATTCTCTATACTCATACCCCTCGCTTTAGCCATGCAAGCCCCAACCTTTGTCCAACCTCCCATAATTAAATACTGAGTACCTTTGTTAAATGGCCATTCAATAAAAGTCCGGGTGAAAATCTTCATAAAACAATAGAAACCACAAGGGCTAAAGCCTTTTAGGTTGAGTATTGAGGATGAATTGAAGTTGAGTCGTAAACCGACGAAGCAGCAACCGACTTGTTATCTGTGATAATAGAAGATGATTCTCGTAGGATCAAACTGAAACTAGTCCAGGTCATAAATCAAATGATCAAGAGGACCTCTAACACATGACAAACCAATATCCAAGTTAAATTCATAAGTGTATGGAGAATAAAACTCCACTAACACATTCTCACCCAAGACCTTCCTACAAAATGCATACCTCTAAGCCAATACCCAACGCAAGGTAGACCTATGGTAGCATCTCCCCTACATAGGGTGGATGGCCCGAGTCGCCACCTGTCAAAATATAATATAATTTCTTTGAACTAATAAAATTTTGGCAACGCTTCCTATAAGAAAAGTATATTTTCAGAATTTATAATAACTCAAATATGATAACAAAAACAATCTCTAATTCTGAAAAGTCAAATTTTGTCTAACTCCCTAAATTAGTAAAAAATTGGGCAACACTCCCCTTAGAAAAGAAGTCTTTCCAGATTTTTACTAAGTCGGATATGAACTCAGAAACAAGACTTGAGTTCAATTAAGACAAAATTTAACTAACTCTTTACATTTGTAGAAATTTCGGCAACACTCGCTTTGAAAAAGTGTTAATCCAAGATTTATACAAAGCTAAGTTCAGAATCTAAAGCGACTTTGATTTATCAATGTCCAATTTTGTCTAACTCCCTGAAGTAGCAAAAATTTGGAAAGCACTCCCTTTAGAAAATGAGGTTTTCCAAATTTTTACTAAGCTAAAAAGTCAGACAAATTGAACCTTGAAAATACAAAATATAACTAACTCCTTGTTTTTTTTTTAATTTCGGCATCGTTTCTCGTAGAGAAAGTGGCTTACCAAGATTTATACAAGGCCAAGTACAATAAATGATCCCAGAAAATGCAGAAATCGACCTAAGTAAAAATAAACTTAGCTCAGAAAATACAGGAATTGAAACTAACTCTTATGGCTTCAGCATGTGGCGAGCAACTAAAGCAACTACCTATCAACTGAAACTCAGACTAGGAAGTGATTTCACTCAGCCACATACAAGCCGAACCACAAAGGTAAGTACTCTCACCAACCCAAAGTTAACCTTATCAGACAATAGTTCATATCTTTTAATGATTTATCCCTTTATACCCAACTTACATAAGGCATAAAGCTAAATCACCCAATCTGATGAGAATCTGTCTATCTTAGCTATAGAATATACACAAACAAAGGGCACTACAACTTTTCTCTTCTTTGAGCACATGACGAGGTTAGCCAGCCCAGTCACCCTGAACCATTTAAGTATCAAAGTTATATATACATATTTGTCTGCACTTTGTCTTTTAAGGTAACATATGACTGAACCGATCATCTTAGATTAAGGTTCAAAACGTCCCTTTTTACCACAATTTTATTCTTAATTCATATTTTCTTCAGTTAAATGATATGTTATAGTTAGACCATCCAATCTTATGAAAAAATGTCTGACTAGCATGTTCATAAGTAAAATAGTATAAAATATAAACAATTTTAACCTTTTGGTTTCAGCATGTGCGCAACTTCAGACTAAACCACCAAATTTTAGGGGAACCTGTCCAGTTTTTTGCTTGAATTCCCCTTCAGAATAAAACAAGAGAGAGTCATGATCATCCAATCTTATGGAACATGCTCAACTCTCTTTCAGAACTAACAAAACATGAGCAAACCCCAAAGAAAACAAGGCAACCAAGTCATCCAATCTTATGGAAAAATGCTTGGTCCCTAAACGTCATGCACAAACAACCCTCGCAAGTTAAAGCAATCACACTACCAAATCTTATGAGAACCTGCCTGGTCCTTAAGACAATTGAAAATAAACATAGTACTGGGCCCTCCAATCTTATAGAGACTCCGAGTCTCCCAGCCTTTGGTTGACCCAGTCAGACATAAACAATACAACCTTCCGCCCACCGTTCCCCCAGATGCAATCCCTGTTCAGAATCTGCTTTCAGTCAGACAATAAAACTGAAACTGACATTGTACATGCATTCCTTTATTAAAGTCTGGTTTGTTATGAAAGTCAAACTGAAAGTCAAAGAAGGGAGACATGCAATATACTCAGTCAACCATAGCAACAAATACAGTTAGGGGTTATAACTGGGTTTATGGAAGGAGATGGAAGACTACCTCTCAGTTCCCTGCCTCCATAACTCCTCCTGAGTTCCGGCAGAGCTCTCGCAATCGGTGGGCCGACTCCCAACAGTCTTGTTGCGGTCTTACGGGTTGCAATCCCGCCTGCCGCCTTCCTCTTAGAACAGGATTAGACTTAAGAAGGGAAGAATGAGGGGTTCCAGACTCTTGAGATACAAGAAGGGGACTGACTCAACTCCCAGAAGAGGGCCTTGATGCCTGGATGTGCCTGAGGGCCCCGCAATGACGGCCAAAAGAATGCAGTCGAAAAAAATAAAACCGTGATAAAAACGTCAAGTAACAATATCCCAACGATCATCCAAGTCACTGTAGGGGTCCTTCTTGCAACATGACCACCTCCTTCACATGTGGCGTCGTCCCTCCCGACCAATTGTTGCTACGCAGTCAAGAAGCCTAGTGTTTGAATAGAACACACCCACCGCTCCTACTATATTCAAACTATAGGCACACACCGTCATGCTTAGCGGAACATGACGCACCTATCAACCCTGCGCATCGACTAGCATAGTAGTTGCGCTTAGTGGAATGGCGAGGGCTCAATGGCAGATCCCAACAACAAAGATTAGTAGAACGCTGCGACGCAGCGTGTATACGGCAATACACAACAAAGACGCTGCGATACTCAGCAAGTACATACGACAACGTAAAAAAAAATGGTGCACAACAACTAACAACACTAGCAATCTGCTGACACAACTAGTAGGAAGGGGCAACAATGGAAATGCTGCAACAGCAGCCGTTGCAATCAACAGTCGTTGCAGCAGCAGTCATTACCGAAAATACAACAATTATAGTACTTTTCTAAATTACTAGTCTCAGCCTTCTGAAGTCAACACTTGTGACCCAAAACAACAACAATTCCAAAAGCCCCGTTCGCCAACAGAATCAACCGGGCAATCACTTCGCCAACTAGGAATGGTATTGCATCACCACCTACAAAATCAAGAAAGAGTCCTCAATATGTCAATCCTTGCTATGTCTGGATCTGATGAATTCCCCCCTCGATATCTGGCCACGGTTGGCGGACGGTACTCTTGCAGTGCGTTCCCATCACTCAGGTTTCGTCCGCCTCGTGGACCGGCTCGCATGCACATTGATCTCTTTGGTGCGTGTTTCAAAACGGCCAGGATAGAGGAATCTCCTTAGCACCCTGCACACTCTGATGCAATGAGCCAATAAAGCACGGCAGAAGACACAACTACATTGCGCTTAACAACCAGCGATTGTATACAGTTGTGCCTGCAACATGTTAACGCCCAACAACAGGGTCAGCAGTCATCAGCAAGACTTCGGTCGCTCAACAGTTGTAACATACTTCGATCTCATAGCAACACAACCACAAAAAGCACACTCATACTCACGAAAACCTCGTTGAGGAATATATTGTCAAACACCTGGGCGTTGAGCATGAAGACGACCAAAGCGGAAACCATGACTAGACCGTAGCAGACATGAAGATGGTCTTTACAAATAAAAATGACATTACTCTTCTACTCGTAAAGCATGCCCGATGATGGGGCCTGCAGCTCGGCACTGTAGCACGACTTCTCTCTTCTTCCTCTCTCTCTCTCATACTTGCGCATGTCTGTAGTGTATGTTTGTAGTCTATCTGTCACTGTTGTGGCAGTTAAAAATATCACGGCTGAGACAGGGATCCGTCCATCCGTGACGAAGAACATAGTCTCTACCAATCAGGAAAGAATACTACGACCGTTGGCACTTTCCCGGCATCCAGCAACGATCATCGTGACCCCATCGTTACAAAAAATATCGAAATGGGGCTCGACTACGAGCATACAGCGCAGTGTCTGAGCTGCAAGCAGCCAGGTAGATACGACAAGCAAAGATAAGCGTCGAAATCTCGACCACTATCTCGAAGACGACTACCATTACCACTTTGACGGCGAGCGGGGAGACAAGCAAACCAGATGGTGGAGGCTATGATGAGGAGCCAGCAAAACAAAAAACCGAAACATTACTCGCTAAGTGTACGAATGAGGATGAATCTTCCTATGAAATATAGGAAGATACATGGTCAAGCTTTGGAACTTCCCTTAGTTACCCTGCAGCCCCTACCCCTCATAGCGGTTAAACTGGCGCCCGAATCAAGATTCTGTCTCGACCATGTGATCCAGAGCGCCTCGAAACCCACACATAGCCTCCTACCTCGCTCGATTCCATAAAGAAACGAGCGAGATACTTGTTTTAGACTCTCGCTCTCCCTTCTCTCTCAAATTCTCCGCGTAAGCCTTTTCTCTTCTATCTCTTTCTCCTTCGCACTAACTCTAAAACTGACAATGCCATCACCTTCGCCCGGTCAAAGAACCCCTAGTTACAATCCTTCCCCGACATTTTTCACTAAGAAACAAACATTCTCTACTCTCTTCCCTTCTCATCCTTCCTCCTTCTTCCATAGCTCCGTGCAACGTTTTTCCTACTAACTTCTACCACACTCCCTAGTTCGTCTTTCTAAGTCCGCCATCGTGGTTGCCTCACCCAAAAACCTCTATTTCGTCCCTTTACTCATCTGATTTCATTAAGAATCGTCTGAGTAATGCAAATTTTTCTCCTCCCTACTCGTTCCCATCCGCCTTCCTTGTTATCTTCAGCACCGGACGCACTCGGCACAGATTATGGCCAGGTTCACTCCCCCCCCCCTTTTCTTTTTTCGTTTCTCCCGGACATATCAGCGCATTCATCTTTCCTCTATCCTCCCTCTCTACTGACTTTCTTGCCATTCTAACCCCATCACTTGATTCGCCCTAAGGAAAAATCCCAGTCTTAGTCTTTACTCCACCCGATTTCATGGAGGAATGGGCTATCTATGCTTCTTTCGCTCCACAACTTGAATGCTCAACCTGTCTTTGTCATCTCCTTGTTGATTGTACCTGGCGGGAAAACCACGCCCAGGTTCATTCACCTCCTTTTTGCTGCTCTGCTCCGTTGCCTTAGCGCTGTCACTCTGTTGCCTTGCTTCGCCCGCTACTGCTAGCGCAGCCCAACATTCCCACGTCCGACGAACGATTTGCCCATCGCTATCACTGCGAGCCTTCACCAACTTTTGGGTCCCGATGACATGACCACACTCAACCTCACTTGCGGCAAACAATGGCCAACGGAGGTACCCGCCGTCTCATATTGACGTTGAACTCCTCGATCCTCGTTCCAAGGTACGCAGGATAGAGGAATTATTCGCCTGCCTCCCAAATACGCAGAACCCCGTAGGTCAACCGACAGAGACGTCCGCTCAAGGTCCTCGACCGTCGTGACGACTTCCTAATCCAATGTCGCGTCTAAGTCAAGGAACGTTGGAGCAAAATAATAATAATACTACAACAAATAATAAAAATATTTAAAAGCTTTTAGTCGTTAGAAGACGATGGCCGGGGAAAAAGAACCTCCAGTACCGCTCTGACGCCGCCAACGACAAAACCAAGGGGGATAGCCCCGTCCGACCCTCAACCCCTCGGTCCTTTCATGCTATTCTGATATTCCCATGTCGTCGCCGCTTCATCTCGTTCCCTAGTTCTCTTTGATGAAAGTTTGACGCCGTAACCGCTCGTGCTAGGCCCAAGGCTGGGTCTGGATACTGCACGACGTGCAGACCTATCGAGACATTTTGAACTTCACGTTCAAGTTGTTGTCCATGCCGTCCCTCGCACATACCCATAGGTCACAGGCAAACGCATCAATCAAGAGACAAAATCTTTTTAATCCTAGGTTAATCAAAAGAATAAAAATTTGGTCGGCGATCACGTCGACTCTTCAATCATCAACAATTAAAAAGATCATGAGTGCCTCAATCTCGCGCACGCACACATTCCCTACTTTGGTCAACCTTCAGTCAACGTAAACCACAGACGCAGTCGCGCCTCGCGCGGTATACCTAAACTTAAAATCGAACTTGTTTTCTGATGTTTGCAAAAAAAACAGGGCGGATACCCTTGTAAGGGTATTCGCACTGACACCGATGAGAATAGGGACGCAAAAGGTTGAACGTCAGTATTAGAAGCTACCCACGGAGGTATCCCTTATAGGATCATGGAGGGGCCACCCAAACTTCCCCCTGACAACATAACATTTGTAGTCCTTCAAGTTATGAAATAAAAAGGCATAACGTATCTTATCGTGGATATTTGCTTATGAAGGGTTTACCCTTCCCTCCTTAGATACACCCAATCCTGCTCCTTTTGCCTCCAAAGCAAAAAAAAAAAACAAAAAAAAAAAGTCGCTCACACAGCATTGAATGGTTTTTCAAGGAAGAGTTACTGACCCTCTCGATAACCAGGTTGAGGACCAACCAAATTTGGATGGTCTATCACAATAGACACATCATGGGGGTAATCCTCTAGCATGGCATTCTCTCCTCACTCCACTTCCGTAAGTCCTAGAGTCACACCGTACCTCCGATGATATGCAATCAACGACGAATGATGAACAACAACCAAGATAACATCGGAGTCACGTCGATGACTGATAATCGCCCAACAAAGGGAGCCCCACATACCACTACGTAGGCCCTCCACAGATCCCCCTCCACCTCTCTCGAACCTCCACCATGCCCATGACCCCTTCTCCCACATTATACTTAGTGACACCCCCCTATGTCCCGGAACCCTCCCCTCCTCCCCCATTGTCTCCCCGCCCCCCCCCAAAAAAAACAAAAACTCCCCCAATGGGCTAAGGAACTGATGAAATCTGATTTCGACGTCAGCTCGATTAACACGAATCGGTAGGGGCACAGAAGAAGAAAAACGCGGTGTGGAATATGATAAAAATAAGAAAATCGCATACAAGTCAGATGCAATTTGTGTAAAGGAGACACACCTCCCGGACAACCCAACACACCACACTAGAGTCAAGGAGGTGTAGTACTATTTCTCCTTTGAGACGCATGCGGATAACTATCACTCCTCTGGAATGGCAATATGGATCCTTTCGTCCGCAAAGCTCAAACCACTAGTGATAGAGGTTGATAAGGTGCACGGGAGGTGAATGTGTATGAGGGTTAAGTGGGGATAAGGAATTATGCCTAGCAAATGCCTACGTATCAAACACCACAGTAGAAAGGGAAGAGTCCTTCCTCAATCTCTTACATCCCCTCCTCACTTACATTCCACTCATTCTGGCGGGTAACTTGAACATTGTTCTCAACCTAGCAGTAAACCGAAGAAGCTAGCCCAGAGCAACAACCAAGGGGTATCGCAACCTAACATGGGTCAGGATCTGGTACTGTTTAAGCAACTATTCACATAACTTCAACTGGTAGACTCTTATAGGACCCTTCACCCATTCACCCAAGCGCTCACGTGTATTAGGTACAGGGGAGAAGAGGGGTTGTCCAACTCGAGGATTGACCTCCTCCTCATCTCCAAGGGGCTAATAGGCTCGTTGGGGGTGACAACTATTCACCCATTCAGCCCCACACGATCATTTGACCACAAAATGATATTCATTGGATTAAATTTTTTCCCAAACTTCACTTGCAGACCGAAGTTCTTCAAGCTCAACACATCTCTACTTAAACTGTCTTTTTTCCACCAATTTGTAAAGGAGTTGTGAATTTTTTGGAAAACTAAAAACAAACATCACCCCTCAACAGTCACGACAGAGTGGTCCAATCAAGGAATCGCTCAATTAAGGAAGATGACTAAAAAATTCTCAATCAAAAGGGCTAGAGAAAGGAAGTTTTGGAAGAGCTACATACACTAGAGTAATAAGATGAAAAACGAACCTCCATGCCTTTGGATGCCGACGTCTACGCCCAACTCTAGCAAGCACGAGACAAGCTGCACAAACACCTAGATGAATAAGCCGAGGTGTGAAGAATAATTTGGAGAAAGGCGGGAGAAGGTGGTTTTGCTGCAATTAACTTGATTGTAAAAAAATGTCAGACATTGTTTTTAAGATAAATGACCTGACTGCTATGTTCTGTTATATTTCCTGAATGACAAAACTTTGTTTCTAAAATTAATAACTAGGTTGCTATGTTTTTTTACGTATTTTCTTCACAGTTAAACATTATTTCTAAGATGAATAGCTCGATTGCTGATTTTTTTTTTTTTTTGACTGAATGACTTTTGAGGTTAGACAACGTTTCTAAAATGATTGGTCTGACTACTTGTTTTATTATTATTGGTTTCTGAACGGACTCGAGACATTGTTTCTAAAATGAATTACCAAAATTCCCTACTTTTCTTTGGTTCAGAAAGTGGGAGTTGTTTTTAGATGATTTACTCAACTCTTTACATGTTTTTTTTTTTTTTTAAATTACAGCAAAATATTAAGTAATGTTTCTAAGATGAATGATCTGACTATAGCTTATCACTAAAAAAAAAAAGGTATGAAACTAGGAGTATAATGAAGGTAACTTGGGCAGACAGAGCAATGTTTCTAAAATGATTATCTCAGTTCTACACCCACTTTAGAGATTAGATTTCAAATAATTATTATAATTTGATTATTAAAGACTTAAGTCAAAATTAAACAATGTTTTGAACATGATCGATTTCGTCAACTGTCAAATAACGAAAAACGTAGTTGTGTCTTTGTCGATGTATACTAGAGATAAGTTAGGCAATGTTTCTAAGATAATTGACCTAAATTTATGTTATATATAAAGTTGGGATAAAGGGTTAACCATTTGAGGGATTAACTAATTATTATGTGAAAACAACTTTAGAACTTTTGTGGAAGTACTTACCTTGCTTGTATGTGCTCTATTTGGGAGTTGATTAAGTTTGTCTTTTGATACGTAGTTACTTTGGATGCTCGCCGTGTGCTTGAGCAACATGAGTTAGTCAAATTTTGTCTTTGCAGAGTCTTTTTGTTTTTTGACTTCATATTTGACTTAGTATAAATCTTAGGAGCATAAATCTACTAAGCGAATTCATGTCAAAATGTTTGCTAATTCAGGGAGTTAGACAAAATTCAACTTTGTTAAACCAAACTTTTATTTTCAATTTCATATTTATCCTTATATAAATTATGAAAAATCATTCTTTCTAAGGGAAGTGTTGTCGAAATTTTCTTAGATTTGAGGAGTTATATTATTTTTTGTTGTGAAAATTTGGCAATCCACTCTGTCTAGAGAAGACTCGGATGCTGCCGAAACTTTCATCAATTTTTTGTGCTGACCACAAATAAGTCTAAACTTACTTTAATAGAGGTTATGGTAAGTTGGGATATAAGGTTTATCCTCCATACACTTAAGTATAACTTTGAGAATTTACCTGTGTTGTGTTTTGTGTCCTTTTATTCAGTTCGATTCAAGTCTCGACTAAGTTTAGTCTGATTCTAAAAGGATCATCATTTACTGTTATCTTTTGAAGTTTTGATAATAGGTTGGTTTACAACTTAACTCTAAAGGTCGGTTTACAAATCAATTCTAATTCATTCTCGAGACTCAACCTAAAACCTTAGTCCCTGAGGTATGTTTTGTTTCCTTGGGTTTTTACCCAGACTTACTTAAATGACCATTTAAAAATCACCGAGTGTTTTTTTTATTGGGAAGGTTAAATAAAGGTAGGGGTTTGTGTGGATAAGGCAAGGGGTGTGAGTGCAGAGAATGGTTGAAGTTGACCCGGTTTAGAGTGTGATTTGTCGATGTTGAACTTTTGTGGGACTTTCAATTTAACTTGTCTACTATCGTTTGCATATTAGAAGGAAGTCACGGTGTGATTGTGAGAGTGATCGCCTCGTGTCCAATAATTCACTATGGTTATATCATGTGTGTCTATGTGGCTCGATTTACTAAGTGCAATAGTTGAGTGGGATTGACTGAGAGAAAAAATATATTTTTCTCAAGTCTGCTGGTTAATTTTATTTTGGTGGAAATGATAGAGGCTTGGGTAGAAGAGGTAACGTGTTACTTGTAGTGGGCCAGACAACTCACCACCGCTCTTATTCCCTTTTACCCTCAGTGACATCTTACCCTGTCCCGCTTTAATGCACAACAGGGTGCAGAAGATGGTTGAGTGTTCGATCTGCTTCTGCGCTCGCTAAGGGATTGACCCCTCAACACACGCTTTAGTCGACACCTAAGCCTCGAACATGATCCCACATTGCGGAACGGGTCACATGGTCATGGGCACCACATAGTACTCCATCGTGGCAACTGCTTGCATATTCATGCATAGCTAGTTGAGATGATGAAGTCTGCGTCACCACGCTATTTTATTTAAAGTTTCGCGCACGACACCTACTTATTCACGTACCAAAGAGTTATGGGTTGGGTTGAAAAAAAGACTAGGCATGATTGGAGTAAGTGGATTAAACTTATTTTCTTTTGTAAGTATATCGCGTAGTTAGATTGACTGTCCTAGTCGACCGACAGTTCGCGTATGGGTTCGATCAAACCACCAATACCTTACCCAACTATTTTTTCATAGGCACGTCGAGTGACGCGATGGCCTGAAATGGAAGGGCGTCCGCCGAACAAAATCGGCGGCCAGTCTTAATTTTCGGGCCGGCACGCAGTGCCCACGAACAACATATGGGAAAGATACTGGTGGTTTAAGGAGCTAACCACGCGTACCTCTTTTGCTATAGCAAACGAGAAACGCCCTCGGTTGGGCCACCTCTGTGATTGCACGCGAGAAGCATTTTTGCACGTGGTTCAGTAGCTAGATAAGGATATGCCCACGGACGGGATGGTAACAACTCCCACAGGTGGAGGTAAGTTGTACCTCGTGTGACATGTTCGGGAGGGGCCCCTTGCGGGAACGATGCGCTCGACAGTGCACTGTAAGGCGTGTCCTAATTGTCGAACAAAGCAGAACTGGCCGCGAGTTGCAAAAATCTCTCTCTTATACGGCAACTTGGTCCGACTTGCATTTTACAAAAGAAAATCCGAAAAGTTGAAGAGGCAGCATAGTGATCAGCCTCCTAATCATACACGGGGCCCCTTTCAAGCCTGCCATTGACAGTGCAGAAAGTCGCTCGCATGCAAAAAGTCAACGTCGCAACATTGCCATGATTTTTGTCTTTTGTGCATGTGGTGAGTAGTGGAACGAGGCCCATACTCACACCACAAGTCTTTCTACTACGTTCTGGAGCCGGTTGCTGTCAGAGGGCCTCACCACACCACTGCTGAAACGATGAAAGGTTTCAAGAGCTGTCAGGCATTTCAAAGGTTCTACTTTCAAGAGTTTTTGGTCCTTGGCCACACAGCACTCTTGAAAGTGTCAGGCCCTTGCCACACCACTGTTGAAGCCAAAAACGTATGAGTGCATCTTCCCACAGAGAATGGCAAGATGCATCCGATACTGTCAATAGCAACGGATGCATCTTCTTGCCACTTTCCCAAAGCAGATGCAATCGTTCTTTGCCCGTTTGGACAGTGGTGTGGGGAGGCCCTCATTCTTGTGGACATGATGCACAAGAGACACAGATATGTTTTCGTTGTTTGTTGAGACGTGTGCCGGACACCTCGTGAAATTTTTTCTTTTTTTTTTCTTTTTTTCCATTGCAGAGTATCATAGAACGAGGCCGGGGACCTCACAACTCGACCGGGAGTTATTTAACCTTCTGTTTTGAAGGCTGGGGAATTGGGCAAGTTGGGCATCCGGACTGGCCAGCAGTCCCTTCTGTGTTCTTAGGCGCCCTCTGACGCGAGTGCATACAGACCCCCGCCTAAAAATGGGGTAGGTAAAGATGCGAAATTCCCTTTACCCTATCCGTCACCGGATGGAACCCTGCTTGTGGCCTAACCCCGGTGAGGTCCCACTTACCCCTATTCTTCATTTCCGATCTTCGATCAGGGAGATCGACGGCCAGGAAAATAACATCCAGGCAAGTCGGACCCTGCCCCCTCTACCTCCGCCGCGCCCAGTCATTTGGTGATGACTTGGCTCACGCCGCCCGCCCAGGCCACCGACTGCCGCTGAGCCCTTCCTCGCTCCGTTGTGTTGCACGCTACCGGTGGCTTGCAGCTGCTGCTGGAGCTTGAGCGTGTGTGGCCCGGAGGGTGCACCCCAATATCCCAGAGGCAAGCCGCGTGCTACCCAGTGTGAAGGTGAGCCTTCGCACAGGCCTCCTGTCTTTCTTTTTTCTTTTTTCTTTTTTCTGCTGTTGATTAGTTATTACTTGATTACATTATTATTGTTTTCTCCCTGTATGACAAGCAATTCACCTTTCCAACCTCCTGCCTTTCGCCCCCCCCCACGTCCTTTTGTCTATCCGCCAAGCTGAGATGCTTTTTTTTTTTTTTTTTTTTTTCGGGAAAAAGTACAGAATCCATTATCAGAGCAATCTGAGATGCTGACATGCATAAGCGGGCAAAAATAAAATAAAATTCTCTCGAGTCTAAGGACGAATGGTGTGCCGCTCATCCACAAATCCTTCAATTCTTCCTTTCTAGCCATCGCCATCCCGATCCCGGCGCTACATATCCTCGTCCGTCTAGAAGAAATGCATGTCTTAGTATCTACGACAGTACATACGATAATACCAAATGCATAACTAAAAAAAAAATAAAAAAAATCCTACGCATCATGAGACATAGTGGGACACTGGGACATAAAAAAAAAAAAAAAAGAGAGAGAGAGGAGACGAGAGCAGGGACACTACTAATTTGACATCCTGACACGTGGCAGGATGTCGCAGTAAGGAGAAAGATTTTATTGTTTTCTCAATTCCTATTTTCGGTAGCCTAAAAAAACAAAAACAAATCTATACGGGGATGCCACGTGTCTCTCGGCACTATTGATTTGGGACACGTGGCAGTATTGATTCGGAAGGCATAAAAAAAAAAAGGAAAACAAAAACAGTCAGCTGGCCATTTTGCTGACGTGGACGTGTGAGAGCAGACTCTCAGATCGCCACCTGTCAGAGACGTCAACAAGAACGCAGAGCAGCTCCATGACGTCGATCGCATGAGTCCACGTGGAACAGATCTTTCGTGGAAAGTTCTCGATGAAGCGCTCGAGTCGATGCACACCCATGCACCTGTCTCTTATACACATCTAGATGTGGATGCACACCCATGCACATCCTAAAACCACCTCTCTTTCTCCCTGATTGGTGTGGGGGGGGGGGGGGGTTGTCTTCTCCCAACAACCCCTGGGAAGAGTTGTTCGCGAAGAAGCCTTCCCAGGGGTTGTTGTGAGGCGACCCCCACCCCCTTCCCCCCACCCCCCAACCCCCCCGCCAACTTGCAAAAAAAAACCCTTCAATCCAGGAGCTGTGGGTGGGTGGGTGGCAAGAGCGACAAGGGAAAAGAGCCAGCTAGCAGTCCCCCGGGCACAGCGCGTCTCTCTGAACGAAGCAAAACGTATTGGATTGAAGTTTGACATTATCTTTTTTTTTCTTTTCTTTTTGGGAAAGTTTGACATTTTCGTTTTTCTTTTCTTTTGGGAAAGTTTGACATTATCTTGTGGTTGGTTCTTCGGGACACACATTCGTTAAAATTGGAAAAACAAAACGATTGATTAGCATGGCCCCCGCGCAAAACAAGAAAGGAAAAAAGAAAAAGAAAGAAATGTCCTCCTTCGAAGCGTGCACGAAAGACAGTGTATGGCCGAGCTAAGGAGAACAAACTCTGTGTGTGTGTGTGTGTGTGTGTGTGTGTGTGTGTGTGTGTGTGTGTGTGAGAGAGAGAGAGA
>BFEA01000105.1:957638-986457 GCA_003427395.1 Chara braunii | reverse complement strand
CTCTCTCTCTCTCTCTTGACTGCAGCTTCACATCCCATCATAAGCCAGTGAACCCCTATGAATTCTGTGTTTGCTTGCTCTCCTTTAATATTTTCTCTATACAAAATGACAAAGTGTAATAATACGAGGTGCAGCTCATTTGGTTGCGGGAAATCCAGGCTAGTAGGGTCTGGGAGGCCAGGTACGTTCTCACAATCCCGTCAGCGCAAGTAGCCACCCAACGGCAGAGGTCGGCAGCTGTTGAGGACCATGCAGATTTCACTCCAATGGCAGTTTTGGGTAGCTGTAGTGTTTTTTTTTTTTTTTTTTTTTTTTTGGCCCCCTTTTCCCCGCCGCAGTTGGATGTTGGCAGGCAGTTATATGTCGAGCCCAAGACCCCTGTGTTGTCGGCCAGGACAGTCTTTTAACCACAACTACGTTTCCCTGCAATGCAAGCCTCCAAGATTTTTTAATCATGAATGAATTTAGCCGGGTGGAGGCAGTCCCGTACATCCACAAAACGGACGGCAGGCTAACCAGCAGAGACCAGACCTTGCTCACAGACTGGTGCTTTAAAGTCTAAAGTTGACACCACCAGTACTACCTGGGCGCTTTTCTCCATGGCGGGAAACGCTCTCCACCCCCCCAAAAAAATGTGAACCTTCGCAGGCCTCGTTTTCGCTTGTGCCGCCAGCCATTTTGCTCCGAAGGACCAAGCCGGTGATGCTTCGCTGGTCTTTTCACATGATCAGCCACACTGGGACTGAGACACGGCCCAGACTCCTCCTCTTTGTTTTTTTTTTGACACAGCCCAGACTCCTAGAGTAGAATGTATTTAAATTTTAAACATTCAAATTTCAACTTATTACCTGGGCAAAATTCCAATTCCAGACCGGGATTTTGCCCGCTGGGAGCGGTTAGGTGTAGCCTGTTCACCCCAGAATGGATGTGGAGCCAGGACCATAAGGACTTGTTATTAGGTGTAGAGTCTGTAGACCAGAGAGCGAAGTCCTGGCCCACAGGGACTTCAGTCGAGAGTTTTGTCTTCAGATTCCCGACTAGGGTGCACGCACAAGGCCAGCCGCAAAAGTTGTGGCAGCATGCAATCCGCACATTTTATTTCGTCGGCTGGGAAATGTATCGGGGTGCTTTAATAAAGTGCCCACTCTTGCGACACTTGTAAAACACTCGCGCGGGGGGGCAGGGGCAGGAGCGCAAACACTCGCGGGGGGGGGGGGCAGGAGCGCAAACACTCGCGGGGGGGGAAGGAGCGCCTCGTAAAGATAGCACATTGTAACGACTAGAAATAAGGCGAGGAGGAGCAAAGCACGTACCTGCGATCACAACATCTTTTAAATTACATGTATATGCTCAGCCAAGGCCGGGTAATGGCCCCGGTATTTCACATGTTTTGTATAATTCCAGATGGGACGCTGGGCCCAGTTCCCAGCACGTGCTGCTCCCCAAAAAACGCTCGCTCGGAAACACGATTGGACTATGGGTTCTTCCCACCGCTACTCTCACATCACGTCCACACACATCAACTCTCTCATACATAATTCCAAACGTTGGCGGATTGTCGACAAGTGATGTACTGCGCGCAGGATTCGGCAGTCAGTCCATAACAACCAAACAAAAAAACAATTAATGACCACAGTACATGCTTCCATGCACGACAAATGCAATCGGTTACACACAAACGACCTTCATGCAAGAATGAGGCACGCCAGCGAAGTTTCCCTGCTACGGGGGGGGGGGGCGGGGGCAGGTTATGAGGGTCCCCTCCCCGTTGCACCAGCCCACTGATGGGTGCCGTCGATCGGTGCGGAGCTGCACCTGCTGGAAACCGGGTCCAGTGTCACAGATACACAGTACGGACAGTCGCCGGGGACATTACCCGGCTTCGCCTCAGGATGGAATCGGCAGCCCTTCCTCTTCAGCTCCAAAAGAGCACCCCGACCGCGGTCATGATCAGCAACCCTTCCTCCCAACAGCACCCCGACCGGCGTAGGGGGGGATCAGTAACCCTTCCTCTTCAGCTCCCAGAGAGCCGCCAGATAGAAATCACCCCCACAAGCAGTCACTAACCCCCCCCTACACCGCCCTCCAACCCCCTAACCCCTCCTACAGAGTTTCCCATGTTGAAGTTTGCGTTCGCAAGAAAAACGCAAGAACACAATCAGACAGGGATCACAAAGATCTACAAGGGGAAGTTGGTCAAAAGTACAAAGAGCCATAGTGTGTGTGCGAGTGTGTTCATAAACCCTAAACCCCAAATTCTCTCTCTCATTTCCTCGACAAATCATAACAAAACATCCATAACGAAATAGTATAGATAGACAATATAATAGAAAATGCAAGGTTGGCCACGTTTGTGTGGTTCAGCGCCGCCAAGTGCCCACACACCCGTCTGCCGCCGAAGCAGGGCCCTGTGCGAGTGTGTGTGTGTGTGTACTGTAAACTGTCAGCACAACAACCTCTTTTCCACCCAGATGAGCAGATCCAAAATTCAGACAGCTTAACCTCTATAAGAAGCAACATCAGACACACACCTGTGTGTGTGTGCGTGTGTGTGTGTGTTTTGAATTTTCGCCACAACAGCCCCTATTCCACCCAGATGAACAGATCCAAAATCAACGCATAATAATTTAATCCCATTACAGACAACGAAACCCTTTTGAGTTCAGACAACCCAACAATGAAACAATTTCACCTCTATAGCAAGCAACATGAAGTACAATAGCTGTGTGTGTGTGTGTGTGTGTGTGTGTGTGTGTGTGTGCGTGTGTGTGTTTTAGATTTTCCCCACAACAGCCCCAATTCCACCCAGGTGAATAGATTCAGATCAAAGCAGTCTTTATCCTATTGAAGACAACGAGAGCATTTGAGATGTCCAACATATTAGACAGTTTTTTGGTTGTTCTTGGGGTACCCCTTTCATTGTTCTTGCAGCTCCCCGTTTACTGTGCCTCTTACGCGCAAGGCTGCCCACGTTGATTGTGGTTGAGCGGCAGCTGCCCACATCCCCGTGTGCCTTGTGTGTGTGTGTGTGTGTGTGTGTGTGTGTGTGTGTGTGTGTGTGTGTGTGTGAGAGAGAGAGAGAGAGAGAGAGAGAGGAGAGGGTTGCACACACACCCAAACAGACTGAGAATAAGAGCAACATGAAATTTGATAAAAATGATGGATGGGCTCGTTGGATTAACGACATTCCCACTGTCCCTATCTACCATCCTGCAAAACCACAGCCAAGGGAGCAGGGGCAAAAAAAAAAAAAAAAGGGCAAAAAAAACAAAAAATTATATACTAGACTTTGCAATCTTAAAAGACGAAAGGTTCCGCATAACTTCAATTTCACAAGGAAATGTCATAATCTTCCCACACCTTGTATTCATCCTCCACATCTCACCGCCAGAGTATCGACCTGTCTGCTCGAGAGACCTTGCACTGCAGAAGAACCACCAGGGCAAGGCTTGTGCTAGCAATCTCGTGCAGCACACACTTGAAAACACCATATAGACTAATTCCATCACTCTAGTGAAAGCAATCTAGTGCGAGCAATCTAGTGTGAGCAATCTAGTGCGAGCAATCTAGTGTGAGCAATCTAGTGTGAGCAATCTAGTGCGAGCAATCTAGTGCAGCGAACACTTGGCCATCAGCTTGTCAGGACATCTATCTGGTGTTCCTAGAAGCTGATCTTGTCGCCCCAGTCTTTTTTTTTTTTTTTTTTTGGGGGGGGGGGGGGGGGGGGGGGCACAACTCGATGCATCCAACGTGCAATTTTTGTGGGTACGGTAATCACCAGTGGAAGCTGATCTTGTCGCCCCACTCGATGCATACAGCAAAATCTGATATTTGACATCTGAAAAACAAATGTCAGTTGGGTCGTCTAAATTGTCTAATCACCAGTGAAGCGACCAACATCCTACTGGCATAGCAAAAGATGGGAGAGCAAAAGACAAGGGATCACAGTCAAGAGAATTTATCGATCTGTGGGCGAGGGGAGAGCGGTGGATGGCGTAAAAGAGAAAGCACAAATAGGCGGAAGAGACTCGGGGTGCACGTAGGGGTGTGCTACAATTGTCGGAGTTAAGGTGCGTACGAAATTGCAAACACAGACCTCGACATGGAGGATCATGCCCATCCAGTCAGGGAAGAAGGAAGCGATATCCAACAAAGAGCGCCAGAAAGATGGGTCACAGTGCCTCAATTTTCCTGCCGTCCTCATCCGAATGGAACGCGCCCAGTCATTATAGTTGTACTTGGCACAACTTTCGGTCCAGATGCAGCGATAATGACCGTGCGTTCTATTCGGGTGAAGACGGTAAGGCTCGCACATAGCAAACAAAGCCAGCCAATTCCAACTTACAACAGATTAAAAACAGGCCTGAGCAGGAACACCCAAAAAAGACGGAATCTCGCCAGAAACTCTAACCTACCAAGTTGTCCTGCATCAGTTCGAAAGAAGTAAAAAATGTTTAAAGAAAGTCCAGGAACAAGGATGTGAAAAGTGCCAGCCTCCAAAGTAGCAAATTACCACTTTATCAAAAAAAAAAAAAAAAAAAAGGGCCAAACAAACAAACAAACAAACGCCTGAAAGGCCATCCTGTCCAGGTGCAGCTCCCACATGTTCCCTCATTGAACATGGATGTGTCTGCTACCAGGTTCCCCGTAATACTATGATGATGATAATGATAATAAAAATACCTGAAAGGCCGTCCTGTCCGAAAAGTGAAGAAAAGGCCGCAACGTGCCGGCAAACAAAAAGTGGTGTCACCGGCAAATTCTGTAATCAATACGGAAAAAAAAATGATGCGGATAAAATGGGTTACAGTCTAACAGAAAAAAAAAAAAGAGTAAACGAAAATGGCAACCAACGTCAGGTCGACTGGGACAGGAGGGCCCTGGAGAGTACTTTCCAGACAGGCCCCACAGTGTCCCGCAGCAGACTAGCAGGAGTCTGCAGGACACAGCAGCAGGAGTCGGTTGTGCCTGTTCATAGCTGCCCAAGTCTATTGCAGCACGGCATGGCCATAAGAATTCGATAAATGTAAAAAAAAAAAAAAAAAAGAATCCCATGAGTGTGGGGGTCTGGCAAATGCAGTCCAAAGGGGGACGGCCAGAGGGGTGGGTGAGAGGCGGTTAACGGAGACCTAAAATTTCAGCATTTTTTTAATGCTATTTATAAGAAAACCAGAAGCCCTTTTTAACCAAAAATTGCATCATTCCATAGAGTGCACACCATATTAACAAACCATTAGAAAAAAAACGAAAAAATAAAATAAAAACAGGGTGAAACAGTAAGGCAAAAGTGCACTTGAATGACATTTTGGGTTCAGCGAATTTTCAGAATTTTCAGCGTTTTTGGAAATGGTCTTATCAGAGGAAATTCCAGTGCTCCAAATGAGACCAAATTTGTTACACAACAACCTTGAAGTAAGACAAAAACAGGCAAAAAAAAAAAAAAAAAAAAAAACCATAAAATTTCACCCCCAAAGCCTAATTTCAGTTTTGGACCTGTTACCCAGGAGCTGAAACTGGGGGGTCCCCGTTAACCACATGTGCAGCCTGCATTGCTGCCTGGATTCCTGTCTATGTTTCCGTTCATGTTCCTGCCCACATTCGCAGTATCGTGTCGTGTTGCTGAGGTGAAGGGGTACGCTCAGGCAAGGCTCGGGTGGCCGTGGTCCTTCCCTGCATTGGCCCCTGGCTGTGGTTTTTCTCCCTACATTGTCATCCACCTTGCTGCTGCCAACATTCCTGCCTGTGCAAAGCCTGCATTGCTGGCCGGGTTCGTGTCTATGTTTCCGATCTTGTTCCTGCCCACGTTCGCAGTATTGCATCGCATTGCTGTAGCCCTACTACGACCAGGCCTTGAGACCATCCACACTTATAGACTGCAGCAGCGATGACAGGCAACATATCACGGAGAGCTGAAAGCACAGCAGCTTTCTATGGACTTGCGGACATAAAGAGCAAGGCGGAGGGACAGAGAGAAGAACATGTCAGAGACAGAAACCAAGTCAAGAAATAGTTGCGTTGATTGAGATGGAGAAGAGGGGGCCCGGAGCCGCAACAGAGTACCAGAGAGAGAGAGAGAGAGAGAGAGAGAGAGAGAGAGAGAGAGAGAGAGAGAGAGGTATTACATGTCATTCCAGTTCAGTGGAAGAGAGCCCAAATACTCCTCACCCGATTCACTCGTGTTATGTCCTCTAAGTTTCCACATAGATATGCACATAGATTTGGAAAGGCTAGTCCTTCGGACATCCATTCGAATCGAAACGATACCGAGAACATCAGCATCAAAAACACCCAAGTGCTATATAAAGGGCCACAACAAGCCCTGTCCGAATGCATCTAGGCACACATGGATGTCCCTTGACGACCAACGGCATCTAGCCACATTCCCAGCAGTATTCTGATCCGAGTGAGAGTCGTAGTGTCCCCTCCCTTTTTGTGTGCGTCAGCCGAGCACGGCACTGCTGTTCTCTGCATTTCAATTCCGTCCTGGCTGCTGAGGGTCTGTGTTGTTTATTGCCTAAGGAAATGGTCAATCAAAGCTTCAAAAAAACATCACGGGGGGAAGGGAAAAAAAAAAAAAAAAAAAAAACAATGCCAAATGAGAGATGATCATCAAGCTGTTTACAGGATCTTGGCTTGGCCGCATCCCAACCCTCACCTCTTCCCCCACCCCACCCCACCCCTCCGTCTCTCCCCACAGAAAAAGTGACCTTCTCCTCCTATTCACTTCTGCTCATTCCCTTCGTGAGGCAACATACAGGCTTTTGCTCGCCAGCTCCACGCTACGGATGCTTTCATCCTTGGGCCCTCCAGCCCCTCTTGGGGGGGCCCTCAACCCCCTCGTGCCCCGTGGACCAGGACCCCACACCATCTTATCCGTACGAAGTTGATGCACAACAATTACGCCATCCACACCCATATCTATATGTGTTGATTCTGTCGAATAATCTACAACCGCACAACGGTACAAACATGAAAACTACCTTGTCTACTTCAGCAATCTTCCGCGTAGGAAATTAATGCGCAAGGACCACGACAGCTTAAAGAAGCCTCGAAGGAGTGTGTGGTGTACCTGCAATCATCAGCTGCACCACATGTCACTTTCCTGCGGCACTTTCAGGAATCGACGAGTCGATCGAAAACGCTGCTTCTCTCCATGTGGAAGCCCTATGTGTACCGCTGGATGTTTGCCGCGTCAGCACAGAACAGTGTTGATTAGGCTCACTTGGTCACCTAGTGCACTTTAGTCCCAGCAGACCCTGGACATGGAAAAAAGAGCGTGTACCTGCGATCATCAGCTGCACCACAAGTCACATTCCTGCGGCGTATTTCTGGAATCAACGAATCCATCAAAAATGCAGCTTCGCTCTCCGTGGAATCCCTCTGTGTACCGCTGGAGCTGGAGCTGAACGCTCGCCACATCAGCACAGAAGCGTTGATCAGGCTCAGTTTGCTGATGTGGCAATAGCACCCTAGTGACTCCAGTTCAGTCCCAGCAGACCCTGGCCACAGCACCCTGTGAATGTTCTAGAAGAGGAAGTTGTCTTCTTCTTCTTCTTCTTCTTCTTCTTCTTCTTCTTCTTCTTCTTCTTCTTCTTCTTCTTCTTGTGGTTGTGGCTGTGTCTATGTTGCCTGTCCATCTATGTATACGCATACAGTTTCGTTGCTCTCTCCCATGGATCCTCATCATCTTCGCATGTCAGTTCATCTTCCGGCGGAGATTGCCCATCTTCTTCGTTGTCCTTGTCCTTGTCTTGTTCTGCTGCATCCTTGCGCTCTTGTTCCTCTTGCTCGCCACCTGGCATGATAGGTTCAGCCACCAGATTGCGCTCTTGTCTCTGTACCGAGCACATGTCATCAACGTCGTCGTTGACATCGTCGTCGTCGTTGACATCGTCGTCGTCGTCAGATTTGGTGCTCTTGTTAGCATCCGCATCGCCGTCTACATCCTTCTCACCATCGCTGGGCGGATCGTACTCGTGAAGGAGGCGCCGCCATTTGCGCACCTGACCATCCCAACTGCGCTTGCTGCAGACTTGGTAAGGATCAGGCGTCTGCGGATCTCCACGTTTCCTCTTTTTTCGAGGAACAAGTTCAAAGTACCTCCCATAACCCAGCGTGTTCTTGCCAAAGTCGATCTGCTTTTGCCGCTGACTTATTCGATGCTTGTCGGTCTCCCTCGGTTTCTTCTCGATCCGCGGCCGCTTCACTGTGAACTTGTCCGTGAAATCCTCAACAGGTTCATCTCCCCATGCTGACGACGCTGGTGTTCTTTTACTGTGCAAGTTTTTCACAGCATGCACACTCTTACTGTGGTCATCCGCCACATCCACCATTGCATCCCTCCCACACTCTTTAACCAATCAATTCTCTCTCTCTCTCTCTCTCTCTCTCTCTCTCTCTCTCTCTCTCTCTCTCTCTCTCTCTCTGTGTGTGTGTCTATCTATCTATCTATCTATCTATATCTATCTATCTATCTATCTATCTCTACACTCTTAAGCAATCGTCAATCCTCAACAGCTCTCTCTGAGCTAGTGCCAATCCTCAGTCAATCGTCTCTCTTTACGCAATTCTCAATGGCGTCAATCGTGTCGATCTTCAACCGTCGAAATCGTCAGTCGACTCTACGTACGCATTTTTGTTTTTACTCCATTTAAGCAATTTACTCTCAGAGAAATGGTCTCTTAAAGAAGAGAAAAAAGAAATCGCCTCTTTTCTTTCTGCTGCCACAGAATGGCTGGTGATTCTCTTTGTCGACGAAGCTGCACAGTAATCGGACACATTGCCAGACATTGCAATGGAAAAAGTTAAGATACAATTTTATTTTATATTATTTTATTTTTTTTTGGGGGGGGGGGAAGCAAGGAATTCGTTAGGTAAGATACAATCGATTTGCCAGGAAAGCCATTATGAAAAAGAAATGAGGAACAAAAACAAGATTAAAAAATTAAGCTGCAAAATTTGAGAGGGGATTCGAGAATGGATTTAGGATTTAGGGTTTCAGGGTTAAAGCGACAAAAGGGGTTGAGAGGGGATTCCAGAATGAATTTAGGATTTAGGGTTTTAGGGTTAAAAGGGGTTAATTAAAAGGGGGTTAAACGGACGGAAGGGGTAATCTCGTTTTTCACCTCAAAGTGGCAAGTCCCTAGAGGGTTGAAATGGATTGATTGATTAATTGATTGATTGATTGATTGGTTGATTGATCACGTATTGGTTGATGTAAATGGCTGATGACTGCAGATGATTGAATGGTTGATCGATTGCTTGCTTGCGGAATAGATTCATTTATTGATCGATCGATCTATTGATTCGGTGGCTGGTTGATGGATTTGATTCGATCATTCCATCATTCATTCATTCATTCATTCATTCATTCATTTACTCATTCATTCATTCATTCATTCATCGATTGATCGGTTGATTGATTCCTTGGTCACTTCATTGATTGACCTGACCAGTTGATTGGTCGGTTGATTGGTCGGTTGATTGGTCGGTTGATTGGTCGGTTGATTGGTCGGTTGATTGGTCGGTTGATTGATGGGTTAATTGCTCAGTGATTGATTGTGCACTGATTGAAGGATTGATAGATGGATGAACGCTAGTGAATAAGAGGATGGAGAGAGTGATCGATCTCTCAATTGATTGATCGCTAGATCGACTGATTATTGATCATAACCTTCGAACAACCTCTGATCCTGCACCTTCCTCAATTGATTGATCGTTAGATCGACTGATTGATTTCTTCGCTTCTCTCCGTCACTGCTCATATCTCTCTCCACCTTTCTACCGTTCTCTCCTTTCTCTTTCCTCTCCCATTTCTCTTTCCTCTCCCCTCCCTCCTCTCTTTCGCCTCTCTGTCCGCTCCTCCTCTCATATGTCTCTCTCCTTTCTCTTACCTCTACTCTCCTCTCCCTGCTCCGCCTCTCCTCCTCCTCTCGTCCTCTCTCTTCCTTTTATCTCCTCCTATTACTCCTTCAGTCCAAGCCAGAGTCACTCCATTCAGTTGAATTGGGATCGAGCATCCCTTGTGGCCGTCCTCCTCTTCCTTTTCTTCCTCCTCTTCTTCCGTTCTTCTTCCTCTTCTTCCTCTTCTTCCTCCTCTTCCTTTCTTCCTGTTCTTCTTTTTCCTTTCTTCCTCCTCTTCTTCCTCCTCTTCTTCCTCCTCTTCTCCCCCTCCATTTCCTCTGCGTGTTGCGCGCCTTCGTCTTCTTCTCCTTCCTCCTCCGACGGTTGGCCCCACTTGAGCGTCACTCAACTGAAGTGCTTTGGATGATCCACCCTCTGCACTAACTGCAGATATCGAGGACACATTCACACTCAAACCTTTTCCACCGAATCTGGCCGTCATTATGGGCCGATACAAGCAGAAAAGTTCCTTGTGCGATCCTCTGCCTTCTCTTCTCTCTCCTTCTACCTGCCTGTTCTCCCCTTCCTCCTGGTCCCCCCACCACCCCCTCCCACATGTACAACGTATAGCGGGTCATCCCAAATCACCCTCCTCCTCCTCTCTCTCTCTCTCTCTCTCTCTCTCTCTCTCTCTCTCTCTCTCTCTCTGGTTTATCCCGCTTTTTCAGTGCCACCACCCTCCCGTGATTTGGATCATCGACCTCCTCCACACGGAGGCGACACGTGGCGGAGCCTCATCATCCCCTTTCACCCCTTCATGGGGGGGTAGCAGGAAGCCATTATGGTTTGGTTGGTGATAATCGCTCGTCATTACATTGATAGCACTCCCTCCCTCTCTCCTTACCTCCGCTCTTCAACGAGCCAATCAACAAAGCCAATCAACAAAGCCAATCAACAAAGCCAATCAACAAGTCAAAGAAGCTCCGCTCTTCAACGAACCACTCAACGAAGCTCCGCTGTCCAACGAATCAATCAACGAGCCAATCAACAAAGCCAATCAACAAAGCCAATCAACAAAGCCAATCAACAAGTCAACGAAGCTCCGCTCTTCAACGAACCACTCAACGAAGCTCCGCTGTCCAACGAATCAATCAACGAGCCAATCAAGAAAGCCAATCAGCAAAGCCAATCAACAAGTCAACGAAGCTCCGCTCTTCAACGAACCACTCAACGAAGCAATCAACGACCCAATCAGCAAGCAATGAACGATGCTGTCTCTTATACACATCTAGATGTGTATAAGAGACAGCAACGAAGCGATTAATGATCCAATCAACGAACCAATACGACCCAATCAGCAAGCAATGAACGACCCAATCAGCGAAGCAATGAACGAAACGATCAACGAACCAATCAACGAAGCGATTAATGATCCAATCAACGAACCAATCCACCTGAAGCGGATGATGACGTGGCATTTGCCTGCTGATGTCCGTCGAACGCCACGTTATCCCCTCTTATTGATCGACCCCTTTTTTCCCCATGGCGGTTGTACAATAAGAATGAAACAGGAGGGAAACCGGGAGGGGGGGGGGAGGGGGGGGGGAGGGGGGGGGGGGATGGGAAAAGAATTAAAAACCTGGAAAATTTTGGTTTCCATAAAATTGAAAAATTTTGGAAAGGAAAATTTTGGAAAGGCGGGATGGGAAAAAGAATGAAAAACAATCGGGATTTTTTTTGAAATTTTGGAAAAAATGATATATAATATATATATACAGTTGGACTTTTTTTCCTGGACTAACCGAGGATTTGTGCCGTTGAGGGGAAAGTCCTAGGTCACACCACGCTTGCCAAAAAAGGAAAAAGCACACTTGCAGGGTTTTACCTAAATAAAGGGTACAACTCGCAATGAGGGGAAAAATATTTAGAAAACTAATAGATTATATAATCCTTGAAGATAGTCTTTTTCTCCTATAAAAAAAAAAAAAAAAAAAACCCTAAGACTTGCAATGAGACTAAACCACACACAAAAAAAAAAAATGTGCCCTGAAAAAAAAAAAGGCTAGATTCGTAGAACCATATCCTCAAAGCTTATAATGCTACTTTTCATAAATATACATCTTTACATTAAAAAAAAAAAAGGAGAACGAATATTCATAACCATCCAGTCGGTGGCAAAAGGAGTTCAAGTACCTGGTCGTAATCAGGGTTACCATCAAGTTGGTGGCAAAAAGGGATAAAGTACTTGGTCGTAATCACGGTTAGGTGCATCTGCATTCCGAATAAGCAGATCCGTGATGAACCGACGTCATATCGCTAAGTCGTCCACCTCTCACTTCCCTTGATTATCCATCTGCCTTTCTTCTTCTTTTTCTTTTTTTTCTTTTTTCCCCTTTTTTTCCTTGTTTTTTTTCTTTTTTTTCTTTTTTTTCTTCTTTTTCCTTTTCTCCTTCTTTTTTCTCCTTCTTTTTTCTCCTTCTTTTTTCTCCTTCTTTTTTCTTTTTCTCCTTCTTTATTTTTTCTTTTTCTTCTTTTTTTTCTCTTTTTTCTTCTTTTTCTTTTTTTTTTCTTTTCTTTGGGGGGGGGGAGGGGGAGACTGCTGCTGATCGTTCTAATCTACGGTCAAGAAGTTAGCATTCCTTGAAATTATGAATTTTTGACATTATCAGAAACATTTCTGATTGTATCCGCCCGTAATGACGGCCAGATTCGGTCGAAAAGGTTCTAAGGTGCCCATGCTATAATTTTTTTGGGATCTCTTACAATACCTAAGATTTACTTCTTTTATTTGTTACGGCGTAAAAAAAAAAAATTAGAGTGCACATTAAGCGATAAAAAAGCACATTAATAATACGTATTAAATGGGTAAAAAGAAAGACCGTTCTTACCGTTACGCATTCTTTACCCAGTACCCATATTGGTCCTCGCTACACTGCACAACATTCGAAATGTATGTGGACCCTCCGCTGGTCCCGATACATTGAACATGTTGGGACCCGTCCAAATGTATCTGGTCGATATTGCAATCCAGATTCAAGTCGAATGTTCAGTAGTGGAGCGAGGCCCATTATCTACCTATTTATTTACAAGGGCATTCTTCACCCATTCTTCACCCATCCTTTATCCATTCATTATCTTATCCTGTACCCACATTCTTCGCCCATTGTTTTAACATTCTTCACCCATTTTTTTTGTTCACCCATTGTTTTCACATTCTTTACCCATTTCTTACTCATTCTTTACCCTTCACTGTTTTCACATTCTTTACCCCTCCTTTACTCATTCTTTACCCTTCACCGTTTTCACATTCTTTACCCCTCCTTTACTCATTCTTTACCCATTTAAAAGGGTGTTATTTTTATTTGCCCATTTAAACGGGTAAAGAATGGGCAGACAACTTTTATAATTCTTTACCCCTCCAGACTCACGGATGAGTCAAGGGTAACCAAGGGGGGTTAGCCTGTCCACATTTTTTTTACAATACACGTTAATTCGGAGAATCAATATAACAGTAAGGGCGTACTCAGACTAGGACCGTTTTTACTCAGCTCTGGACGTAATTGCGGTCAGATACACCCACAACGGGCCGTAATTGCAGTTAAAAAGTCCTCGAGCGAATACGCTTTACAAGCGAGATCTCACCGAGCTTACATTCATTGAATCAACACAAGTCAGATCTGACCCTGTACATGAATACATATGTAATACAGAGCTGCCCGGTAAACCGTAGTAGGCAGAGAGGGAGGGACAAGAGGGAGAAGAGGATAACAAACGAGAGGGGCTGAACCCTGAAAAAAAGTCTGAAGAATCCCCTAAACTTATGATTACACTTTAAGTGATATAATAATCCACCTTAACCCCATTCGGTTGTGGTTAAGCATCAACGACTGCCCGACAACTGATGATACCCATTTGAGGAGGTGGGGACCACCAACCACTGCCCTCAAGGTGCCTCATGTGACGAAAATCAAAGCAGACTATCACTCACCCACACCAGATGGAAAAAACTCTACAGACTGTCGGTTCACACCCCATCACAAGCCATCAAAACACCCACGAAACGATATATATATATATATTGTCACATTGTGTATATACATATATATAGTCACACTGGAAATCGGAGGGCAAAGGCGGAAAAAGACAAAACAAGAAAAAGAAAAAGAAGTAAGGAAGGAAAGCCCCACCTGTTCTTCACCTCTTACGTACAAGGCCAGCCACGTGGATGACAGGTTGAGCGCTGGCTGCCCCCATCCATCCCCGTGTGTCACAAGGACCCCCCACTTGCGCGCAGCCAAAAGGCCAAAAAGAGGTACTAAAGAAAAGGAGGAGGAAACCAAACCTGACAGGGAAAGAAAGATAATCCACTTGTCACAAAGCAAATAACACATCCCACAGATCAACATATTTTTTCTTTTTTTCTTTTTTCTCTCTTTTTCTTTTTTTCTTTTTTTCTCTTTTTTTCTTTTTTTTCTCTTTTTCTTTTCTTCTTTTTTTCTTTACCTGTCCCCACCTCGGCAGATAGGACAGCTACGGTGAGGATGATGTGGATGTTCACAAGGATGCCCAAGGAGAGCTGCGCCAGCACAGCATTCAGCAGGACGGATAGCACGAACCATCCCATCAAAACAGTCCTGACAGAGGACATGTTTATCCACATGTCAAAAAAACAGCAGGACGTTCATCACACTGCGGCATCATACAGTTCTGACAGCGTCCTTGGGCACAAWAGGGACAACGTATATCTGGGTGATAGAGATGTGTACAATGAGGAATATATATCGTCAAGCAGAAGATCTGCCCGGTAAACCGTAGGCAGAGAGGGAGAAAGGGAGAAGAGGACAACATACGACGGGCCGTGACAAACTATTTCGTCCAATTTTCACCTACCTACTCATCAATCAGTAGAGGCTGAACCCTAGAGAGAGAGAGAGAAAGAGAGAGAGAGAGAGAGAGAGAGAGAGACAGTACAGTCATATACGTATTGCAACCATTCCAATTTCTGATGACGTAACGATTAAATGTGACGTGGATCGTCATCAGCCTCACGAGTTACCTGCCGCTGATTGCCGATCAAGCTCGATACATCGGGATCCGATTCTAGTCCCGGTATGGATTCGGATCCCGATGTTGGAGGGGGTCGCGATTTAGCTGTTGATGCGGGGATTGATAATGGGCCTCGCCGCACGGCACACGAAATGAGACAAAAAAAAAAAAGGATGCGCCTTCCCGCTCAAGGTGGCAAGATGCATTTGTTTGTATTCATAGTAACGTAACGGATGTATCTTGCCGTCTTCTGTGAGAAGATCATCCGTTTCGTTTGCCGTGCTGCGAGATCGAATGGGAGGTTGTGACGAGGGCATTGAACCCAAATGATAGGGCGACCTCCGACACGACGAGGCCAGGGTAAGAGAGAGAGAGAGAGAGATCACGACTTCCGAAGTGCATAATGACATAGATATTGGCCACTCAGGGCCTCGCCGCACTACTCACCAAACGTGCAAAACGGGAATGTACCTCCAGCTAGAACATGGAAAGATACATCCGCCATGTTTTTGTCTTCTTCACATCTGGCGAGTGGTGCGGCAAGGCCCTCAATGTGAAGAAGAAGACGCACTGGCCATTTTTCACGTTTCGTCAGTCGTGCGACGAGCTGAGTGTGTGTGTGTGTCTGTGTGCGCTTGTGTGTGTGTGTGTGTGTGTGTGTGTGTGTGTGTGTGTGTGAGAGAGAGAGAGAGAGAGAGAGAGAGAGAGAGAGAGAGAGAGAGAGAGNAGAGAGAGAGAGAGAGAGAGAGAGAGAGAGAGAGAGAGAGAGAGAGAGAGAGAGAGAGAGAGAGAGTGTGTGTGAGTAAGGCGTGTGTGTGAGTAAGGTGCGTGTGTGAGTAAGGTGTGTGTGTGTGTGTGTGTGTGTGTGTTGTCATGTTCGCTTTGCACACCTCCACTAAAGAAAAGCATGAGTGTGCCAGACTGTTACGTCGGAGTTTCACCGACTCATCATCAGCTTTTGCGTGTGTCCGTGTGTACAGGAGAGAGAGAGAGAGAGAGAGAGAGAGAGAGAGAGAGAGAGAGAGAGAGAGAGAGAGAGAGAGAGAGAGAGAGAGAGACTCACCAGGGAAGAGGCGTCGCCACAACATGCAGTGCAGAAAAAGCTCCAAACAAGCGCCGGCCGGCGGGGTTTTTTTTCTTTTCCGTCAAGAAGGAAATGAAAAATGACCCCTCACCCCCTCGGTGCGCAGCTGAGTATTTGGTTGGGTGATCATCACACCCAACCACCCACCCCCCGCGAGAGTGCAAAACCAGGTGGCGGTAGTAATTACGATAATGACAACGGCAACGGCGAACAGGAAGGGCAAGGGCAAGGGCAAGGGCCACGGCAACGGCGAGGGGGCCCTGGCAGAGACCGTATGATCCAGCAGAGCAACCGTATGATCGGCGCCAACAACAACTGTTCAAAGAGCGCAGGCGCAGGACCGGCGGTTGTTGGCGCCGATCATACGGTTCGAGCTCCACTGAAGCAGAGTTCGAACCTCAGGGCGTACTCACACTAGCAGTTTCTCAAGTGTATCTGACCGCGTTCACTGCCATACCTGGATGTACGGGCCGCAATTCCGTCCAAAAATAGGTGAAAAAGTAGTAGTGTGAGTACGCCCTCGCTGAGGCAGAGTTCAAACTCAGAGTTCGAAATCCACTGAAGCAGATGAGCGCCAACAACAGTTGGTTCAAAAAGCGCAGGACCGCCGACTTGTTGGTTCAGCGCACCTGCTGAACCGTTGGAGAACAGACCAGAGTTCGAACCCCACTGGAGCGGAGGAGCAAAATACTGCAGTTCTCAAACAGCGCAGGAAGACTCAAAACGGCAGCACAGCGGCAACGGTTCGAGGCGCAGAAAACAAAGCGAAACCAACACGAAAAAAGGCAAACCGAAACCAACCGCCCGCGTCTGGGAAACGAAAAAAAAAAAAAAAAAAAAAAACGCCCGCCAAAAAAAACGATAGGGGGACCATGCGGCGCAGGTTGCCTGCCCCCTTTAAATTTTAAAAAATAAAAAGGGGAAAAAAAAAACAAACGATAGGGATAATTTGCAAAATACCCCATAAGTTAAAATGCCACTAAAAGATGTGAATAGAGTGGAATAACCCTCTGACAGGAAAAAACTTTTGTGAAATACCCCCTGGTGTCGGTTGGGCCCCTACAAGGCACCGCCCAACTCTGCAAAGTCCCCCGTTTCTTGGACCCCCCATCTTTGCAATATACCCCTATCAGGCACCGTACAACTCTGCAAAGTGCCCCTGTACTTGCCAACTTTTTTCCAAGGCCCGATTGCAGACGGCGAAGGCCCGGTGAGGTCCAGATTGCTTGCACACCAGCCTGACAGGGGCATAAGACAGAATTTGGCCCAAAAGGGCATTTTGATCTATCTATATCTTTCAGGGGCATTTAGCAAATTATCCCAAAACAAGAAGGGAAAATTGCATCTGTAGTGTCCTAGGGACCCCGTCCTACTTTCCCCTACTTTTCCCTTGTGCCAAATTACATGTGTACCCAGTCCCACAGGCCTTTGGTTAGAGAGCACAAAATATGCTCATGCCCTAAAACCACCGGGCAGGCAAAGTTCTGTATGCACATAATTTGCTCGGTATGTGCATAATTTGAGCATCCAGGTAGTTGGGTATAATTGTAATTTCGCGTTATCAACCTTGGCCCACCTGGGTCTCGAGTATGCAAATAAATTGCATAGGCCATTATCGAGTATAGGTGTAAGTCGGACGTCTGGGACTGGGTATACCTGGTATTCCCATCCTTTTATTTTTCCTCCTTTTTTTCTATAGTCTTCATTCTGTTGACCAATTGAACAACATCCATCAGGATTCGAACTTGGAAGACGGTTTCGAGACATCATCGTCAGTTCACCGGCACCAAGTAATTCATGATTATTTCATTGCATTTATCAATGTCGATCAGGATTCGAACTCGGGTCTGTAATTCAATAGTTCATTACACTTCATGGGTATAACAACCGAGCTAGGCTCTTTGGTTTTCCTCCTTTTAAAAATGGGCGACAACCTTAAGACATCATCATGAAACTTACCAACCCCAATAAATTTAGGAATGTTGTTCATCTGCTCCCGTCCTAATTTGAACTCAGGTTTGTGTTTTAACAATTTATGGGTGTACCGACTAAACTAAGCCCGTTGGTGTAGTCCCATCTTTAAACGGGGTACAAATGCAATTCCCTGCCCCCCCAAAAAAGAAATTCAGCCCACATGGTTGGCTGGTATACCCATGAAATGCCGATTGATGGTTCAGTGCTCAAATCCTGAAGTACCACATTAATGGAATAACAACGAATTATTTGGGCCCCAGTACTTCCTAAAGGCGTCCTCGTATACAAGCCACAAATTTAGGAAACGTATGGGTTACTACAGGAGCGCCTAATTTTATCCGACTGTAAACGTTTCTACTCTATTTTTTCCTACGGTCGATAGTAGGACCAAGTATTGGTGGTTTAATAATACCTTAAGCCCGAAGGGGGAAAAAAAATAAAAATTGTGTATGTTTTGGAAAATGTTGTGTCGTCATTTTTGGGGAATTATGGACCATTTTGGGGTTTCAAAATACAGAAGAAGTGTTCAGTCGCCCGTAGGTCTAGGCCAGATAGTTGAACCAGGTTGTAGGTTGTGTGAATCATTCTCGTGTTGCAGTTGGCAGGGCATGTGGTTTTGTCTCCAAATGGAGGAATGTACAAAGTAATGAAGGCGGGAAGGAATGAGAGGCGGTAGTGCGTGCTCGCGGTGTCCTTTTTTTTCTTCTTTTTTTTCTTTTACACAATAAAAGAAAAATGGATGCTTTATCAACCCACTAGCAGAGAGGATTGGTTTAAGCACTTGAATTTGGATCTGGTTTAACCACCATTACCTTGCCTAGCTCCCATGTCGATCCTAAAATTGCCCAACACGCCAAAAACAACAAACCGAGTCGGACCTCCTTTTAGTTGACGCTTGTCATCCATTCAGGTGTAGTATCGGACCCCTGAAAGATGAAGAAAAATGGATTCATCGCAATTCCTAACACCTCTCGATAAACACTTTCAGATCACACAAATGGGTTTCATGTTGCCTTATGAGTCATTAAAGGACTCAACCCCTAATACTAGTAGGTAGTGGGGTCGACGCCAGGGTGGTCTAACCTTGACCCCCAAGTCAAGGTGGCTGATCTAGTTTTAGGGGGTGTCTTTGGTTTTATCTTTGGTTAACCAGCCTGACGACACTGCACCTAATCGTAAGCGGGGAGGAGATACGAGGGGTTTGTGACTTATGCTTTTGTTGTTGTTGTTGTTGTTGTTGTTGTTGTTTTTGTGTTGAGAAACTTTAAGTTGCAACGCCTAAAAATAATATTTGTTTTATGCCCCTGTCAGACCACTACTCTTAAAGGATGCACTAGCACATGAACTTCCGCATGGTAAACGTCATAACGATGACGATTGAGGTACCAGATAAATGAATTTCATTCATGTGCATGTGTTATCGTGGTTTTACGATAGAGCAAAGGAAGGGTCTCATTGTGCGTGTACCCCTAGGGTACAGATGTCGTGCGCATCAGTCCAGCAAGGGGACCCTCCAGGCCGAGTCACGCAGAATTTTGCAGGACTTTTGTCGCAGTGAAACTTTCATCGCTCCGACCGAGTACGAGAGGGGTCACCTGAGTCACAACTTCACCTCTGCCCAAGAGGTTGTCACCACCCTTGGACAAACATATTCCCACCAAGCTACCGAATCACATGTGAAAGTTGTTCAAATGCAATCGCATAGGTGGCCCAACCGAGGGCGTTTTCTCGTACGTTGTGGCATAAAAGGTATGTGTGGTCGAACGCCTTAATCGAACTCGTACGTGAGCCGACGCTATGGGGTTGATTTTCCAAGCGCGACTCTGCGCCGGTCGACTAGAACGGTCCACCTAACCACGTGATACACTTAACAAAAATAAGACGAAGTTTCATGCAAAAGTCACGCTTAGTCTCTTTTTCGTATCCTTTGCATAAACTTTCGACAATATAAAATATATAAACATCACGTGAGAGACTCATAATAAATATTGCGGATGTAGGCCTTGTCACATTCGACTAGTCATGCATGGTTGCACGAGCAGTTGCGAGGATGACGTACGTCTTGAGGGGTTAATCTCTCGACGTTAGACAATCGTAAGTGCGATTACAAAATCTACTCTCTTCTGCATACTACGAAGAGGTGTGGTAGGCGGGCTTCGCCCTTTAGTGGCGGTCAAATGCCTCTAACCTTGGATCCAAGGCTCCATCTTCGGAGGTCTGAAAACAGGTCAAGGGGTTTGACTTGAACAATTGTCACCGACCTCAACATCAAATTATAAACATTCTAAAAAGTGAAAGACTAAATTTAAATTTGTCCAATCCTTGAGTACGACCACGTGGAGACACAAAAACATAAATATAATCGGGGTTATAAGACACGAGGCGGTTATTCTCACAATCACAGGGTGACTCACATCAAAAGATACACATGATCGCAGACACATCAAATTCGGACTTCAACTCACAAAAACATGCCTACAATTAACAAGCCACACACTACACGGGGTCAACTTCAACCACTCACTGCACTCATATCCCTTGCCTTATTCACAAAAACCTCAAACTTTGTCCAACCTTCCAAACTAAAACACTCGGTCCTTTCTAAATTGTCATTTAACAAAAGTTCGGGTAAAAATCCAAGGAAACATTTTAACCCGCAGAGACTAAGAGGTCTTAGGTTAAATAGTGATAATGTGTTCAAGTTTAGTCGAAAACCGACATGTTATCAAAAGATAACACAAGACAATCATCGTAGGACCGGGTTGAAACTAGTTAAATCTTAAACCGGAACGATAAAAAATACATGTAATACAAAACAAACCAATTCCAAGAACTAAACTAAATATATGGAGAATAAACCCTCATACCACATCTCACTCAATTTTTTATATGACTAAACCTAAAGTACAACTTTACATGAAATCGAAAGATATCAAAAATTTTTGAAGCATCTCCCATGTACAGGGTGGGTAACAAAAAAAAATTCTTACCAAATATAATATAACTTTTTGAAACTAATTTTTTTTTGACAACACTCCCTCTAGAGAAAGTGTTTTTTCAAAATTTATACTTGGGTGTATATGAAATATGAAAGCGATTTTTGACTTTACAAAGTCAAATTTTGTTTAACTCTTTTACTTACCAAAAATTTCAGCAGTATCTTCTTTGGAGAAGTAGGTTTTCGTATTTATACTAAATCAAATATGAGTTCACAAACAAAATCATAACTATGCAAAAAAAAATTAACTTACTCTTTAGTTGTATAGCAAGACGAACGTATTCTTGCTAACAGTTCGTAAACGTGTTCGGACGAACATATATATATATTTTTTGTAAAAATAAATGTATATATATATTTTTTTTCGGTTTGTTTTTTAACTTACGTTTGGCCGAAAATTTGAACATGACTCTAATGCAAACATTGCTTGTATTGTTGTTTTAACATGACATATTTTTTTTGCAGGTTTTTCTAAGACTTTTTTTTTTTTTTTTTGGGGGGGGGGACAAGGCCCCAATCTATTCATGGGGAGCAACACATGCTAGGAACCGGGCCCAGCGTCCTATATGGAAATTTTTACATAGAAGTTTTGAAATTTTCATATATTTGAGATATCGCGGCTATTACCCGACTTCGGCTAAAAAACAATTGAACTACTTAGCAAAGTACTACGACGAATTTCATGAATAAGCAAAGTTCAGAAAACGACTCAGAAACCCCCCATCAATCCTTTTTACCTCACTCCGGCAAGACTTACTGCAGCAGAGTCACCATTTCCACTGTTGTTGTAACCTATTTTCGTCCTACAATCTAACCCCCTCACTAGTAGAACGCTTGATATCCAACCATCTACTTCTCCATGCAGAGGGCCCTTTTGTTTTTAGAAGAGCATTTAGATCGAGAAATACAATGCTTAGAGTCTTTCAGTAACCTCCTCTACCTGCCTCATCCCTATATCCCAATACTTAGTATCTACTAGGCCTCACTTCCCCAACTGCTAGGTTACAGAGTGGCACGACCCACCCCAGAAAACTCTCACCTTCTAGGCTACATGGCAAAATGACCCGCCCCGACTCCGACGAGCATCGTCTAAGTAACAACTTACCAAAGGACACTAGAGTGCCTTCCACCCTCGACAACTCCCCAGATTTCTCTACCAGGTCTCTTGCCCTCGTACAACTCGAGTTACAGGGCAGTGTGACCAAACCCCAACACCGACCAGCGTTGTTCTGGCCTTGTCCATTCACAGACCCACGGGGACCCAAGACTAAAACAAATACCAGCCAAGCCAGCAATCATTATGTTTGCATTCGGACAATTTTGACTCTAGTTCACGTTCGGGCGAACATCGTACGGTTTGTCTCCAAACGCGAACACGATGCTACTCATCTATTTAGATTTGTAGAAATTTCAGCAATATTTTCCATATAAATATTATCTTTCAAATTTTTTTACGAAGCTAAATACAAAATCTAAAAATAATTTTGACTTCACAAAGTCAAATTTTCTCTACTCCCTCATTTAGTCAAAATTTGAGCAACATTTTACTTGAAAAAATATGTTTCTCACATTTTTACTAAGGTATATATTAAACTCGGATAAAAATTCAATTTTATGAAAATAAAAATTGTTTAAAACACCAGTACCTCCGAGCCTATTTTTGTCGACCCTTAATTTCACTGCGCTCCAAGTTTGCCAAGTCTGGTTACCACTCCGTTTTCTTTATGGTACTCTCACGGAAAAAAAAAAAAAAAACCGAAAAAGAAGAATAAAAGTTGCGGTTGTGAACCTAAAAAAAGAAGGAAAAAAAAGGAAACAAAGGTTTGGTCGTGATTGCAGTTGTATACATTCTTGGAAGTGGTAGTGCGAGTGTGCCCTCAATGAGGGCATCTCAGCCCCGTGGTCAGGTTGTCAGATTCCAAAAAGAGAATAACAGGGGGGAAAAACGGACACATGAATCCGACCGTGAAAATGGCTGGATACATTCCCTTAAGTGCCAATGTGATGAGCCTTACAATCCTCTTACAAAACAAAGCTTGAGCAGATCACGGACAGCTTGAGTAATTCACGGACATGGGACTCATAAGAAACACACGACAAAAAAAAAAAAAAACCAGTAACATTCAGAATTTGATCGCCTTACCTGTAAGGTGCATTCTGTGGAGGAAGATTGTAAGCACGACCTCTTGGACTACCCTGCCCGACATCGTTGCAGTAGAGAAAGCATTTTTTTTCCCCCTTTTTTCGTTCACTCACGGAGCTATAAAATTCATATTTGTGGGACATTACCGACCGTGTGTCCCACTCCCGAAAAGTTCGGGTACTGACCAAGACATCGTAATTTCCCAACACTGGTAGAGGTACTAGTGGTTTAACTCTTTGGATATGCAGAATATTGGGCAACATTTTCCTTAGCAAAAGTGTCTTTCCAGAATTTGTACAAAGTCAAATATGATAAATAAACTTACCTCCGAATATTCAAAATTTGAATTAACTTTTATAGTTCCAGTATATGTCGAGCATTTAAAGTAACTACCTATCAGAAGAGAACATAGACTAAACCCAAAGTTAGACTCATAGTCAGACAAACACATAAAACTAAGGTAAGTCTCTCACAAAAAATCCTATGTTGTTTCCACATATGATAATTTATTAATCCTCCAAATGATTAACAATTTTTTCATCTCACACATAGCATGGTGCTAAACTATTCTGCTTCAACACAATGCTAGCATGTCTTAGGTTTTACATGAACAGGTTACACAACTATTTTTATCTTCTTTGGTCATTTGATTAAACCATTATCCTTAGAAACAATGTCCAGTTGCCCTAAACTGTTAATTGTCAAAAATTTAAATAATTTTATGACTTGTTTTTTTTATATAGGTAGAGGACTGCACCATTCAATTTAGAATAGAATGCTTAACTTGCGCAACTTACTTCCAATTATACCATTGATTGTACTTCTCTTCTTAGTGATATGGCTTAAGTTAAACAGTTCTGCTTAGAAACAATATCCAACTCTTTGTTCACATGCAAATATAAGTAAAATATTTTCAATGTATACTCATTTGTACTTTTAATCTGTGTGACTTCAGGCTAAATAATTTTGCTTAGAAACAATATTTATCCTTTCATCAAAATCCTCCTTCATAATTAAACAAAAGACTGAACTATTCTGCGTAAAAATAGTGTTCGGCCTATCTTGAAGTCACACAAAAGCATGAAGTTTGACCATTTTACTCAAATTATGTTAAAAAAAAAAAAAAAAAAACCAGATAGATTAAATAATTTTGCTTATAAACAATATTTTGCATAAAAAGCCAGACAAAAAACCCTAAAAAATAAACACAGCAACCGGATCATTCTGCTTAGAAACAATGGCTGGTCCTTTAGAAAACAGTCAAGAAAACATAACACTATGTCATTCTGCTTAGAAAGAATGTTCAACCTTTGATTGACCCAATCAAACGCATGCAAAAACACATTTCTCTCAACTTCCCTCAGTTCATCCTTTAGTCTGACATCAATTATGAAACAAGATTGATATTCATGCATGCACTCCTTTCACTTAGGATGATTAAGTTATGAAAATAAATTAACATCATAGGGGAAGGCATGCATACCTTTCAGACAAGTTTTTTGAAGGATGTAATTGATAGGGGTACGGAAACTCATTGAAGACAAATGAAATATATCTGACAGTTATCTGCCTCCAACCCCTCACCTAGGTTCCGGAAGAGCTCCCGCAATCGGTGGGGTGAACCTCCCACATAGACCTTCGCACAGATTACGGATTTCCAATTTAGTTTGCCGCATTCCTCTTGTAATCAATAGACTAGACTACGAGTAAGAACGACAAAAGAAAGAGACGTTAAGTTTATCAAATCCAAGAGTGATGCACACAGACTTTCGTGAGAGGGCCTTGAAGCCTTGGTACGTATGAGGGTCCCACAATCGTAGCCAAGAAACACAATAATCTAGCCAAACCACTGCCAAACGCAAAGTAAACGATCTCCTAACAGACCCCAAATTCGTAGCGACAACCTCTTTTTCAGAGTCTGACCACTTCCATGAATCACAATGCCTCATCCTCAGACCAAACTGTAGCTACGCAACCTAGAAACGTTGCGTTCAAAATAGAGCACACCCCTTGTGCTCTATTATAATATGTGCATTAATTAGCTCCGCAGAAGTCGATGATAGCTCAAAAGAAACAACAACATCCCAAGTCTTAGGGCCCTGCAGTGCCGGCGATGGTTCACAGACCATCTATTTGCAGCGACACTAGTCTCAAGTAGCAAACAACCTAGTCTAGAAACAATCACACAAAGTCTAAGTAACAATGACTCTTCAAGGCACGGTAGCAAATGTCAGCGAAGAAAGCAGCAACAGCAGGAAAAGTAGACCTGCAACAAAATGAGCAAACCAACGCACCCCCGTGTAGCTGGACACACAACAAACGGTGATGGTCACTGTCAAAAGCCGCATAAAGCAGCGGTAACTAACACATCAGAGCCCGTAGGATTGGAAACGAGTTCACAACTCGCCAACCCTAGCTATGGCTGCCTCCTCCTTCCTCCAAGTGCTCCTGCAGACCTCCAGCACTTCGCATCACTACACCAGCAGCCAGCCAACCAGCATCTACTCAAGCAGAATGCCCAACAGCATTGCCACAAGTGTGAGGCTGCTGGGTGGCAGGCTAACTTTTATAGTTGGTTGAAGGCTGCTGGTGTAGTGAGTCGAAGTGCTGGAGGTCTGCAAGAGCACTTGGAGGAAGGAGGAGGCAGCCATAGCTAGAGGCTGGGAGCTTCTTGCCCCACCTCTTGTGCTGTGCTGCAGGTTGTGGGGAAGCCATAGCCGTAAGGCTGCTGCTGGGTTGGTCCGTGCGGCAACGGACTTTCTTGAGTCGGAGGCCGCGTCGCTGTATCCTACGGCGGAAGCGCTGCCGAAATTGTGAGGCGACAGCACCGGTTTTCTGGGCGGTACGGCGGACACGCTGCCGAAATTGTGAGGCGGCAGCGCTGGTGTTCTTGGTGGTACAGCGGAAGCGCTGCCGAATTCTTGCGGTGACAGCACCGGTTTTCTTGGCGGAATGGCGAGGGCGCTGTCGGATTTTGTGGCAACAGTATCTTGCACAGGACTGCAAGAAGGGGGGTTGGACGTTCCCGCAGGGACGGTACCACCAAGGTGGAAGTGCACCTTGGAATAGAAAGGGTGTGACGATCGTCTTGTTGACGGCGTTGTGGCACGCGACACTTGTAAGAATTGTTGAGGCCGTTGTTATTTTTCTTGCGGCACACTAAGTAAGCGGGGATGGGATCCGGGACCACCAAGTATTGAGGCAGGCATGTGGTAACTTGACTTGGTATTGGGTGGTTTGAGTTGGCGCTATTTTTGGTGGAAGGTGTGACGTTGAGGCTGTGGGATTTGAGAGTGGGATACTTTCCTCAGCGGCGAGCTCGCTTCTGTGTTGGTGAGCAGCACCTGAGTCAGAGGTGGCATTTGAAGGAGGGTGTGGCTCGTCCTTGGGAACGGCCACAAAGAGAGTTTTGCGGCCGAATCTTATTCAGAAAATACTTGGCTTTCTTGAGTGAGCCTTCAAGAAATTCACTCGAGGTCAGTTGAATGACTCAGATTTCCCTTCACACCTGTGTGAACCCGCACTTTGCTTGACCTCGTTGTTTTGAATGTTCAAAAGAAAAGGCAGGAGAAAGTTGTGTGAATCGTGCATGTGAATAAGGAAGTCTGACTTGAGTATGGGATTGTACTGTTTTCTCTTGAACTTGCTTTCTTTGCATGTTGTGCAGGTAGGTAGAATGATGTTTGCTACGGAGATTGACCTTGCCCATTTGGGATGGAGAAAAGAATTGTCATGTTTTTATCTTTCACCTGCCTGCATGATAAAAGTATTTCAATTCTGAAATGAGTATTCTCAGCTTGTGCCATGAAAGAAAACTTGTGAATAAAGTGAAAGTGCAGTCAATTGGACTTAGCATTTTCCCAGGGTTGATACATTTTATCCGAAATGACCTTCTATATCTGTACCTGTCAAAGTGATTCACATTCTCTATCTCATTCAATAATGACCTTCTATATCTGTACCTGTCAAAGTGATTCTCATTCTCTATCTCATTCAATTTCTTTACGTCCAAGTTACCATGAACCGGGAAGGGACGATAATAATTGAAAACTACTTGTGTGAACGCATTCTTTTTTCTCTAGGGAGCATCCAAGGCGGGGGTTCGTATGCTTTCGGAGCCGGCCCTGATATCGACTTGGAGTGGACCCGACTCGTCGGGGGTGGTACTTTGCCGACTCGGTGGTGACGGCCCAACCTCTGAGATCTGGGCCTTCGGGCTCAGGCGAGGGGGAGGAATATCCACAGACCACTTCCTAGAGGAAGAGGCATGCAACACGTCAAGCAATGTCCCTGATCAAGCATCATCCGCGAAACAACCTGTCATCCAGGAAGATTGAGCATGTATGGAGACAGACGTATGCATGGTTAATCATAGGTCGGCTTTAGTTGGGATGAATAACTTTGGCTGCGTGTCTCATCAAGTCAAGATTTAGGCAGCCTGACTATCTTGCCGGCTACATCAATGTTATTATCGATAGTCAACTTCTCGTTGGCGATTGTATGCTTGTTCTTGTGGGATTCGACCCGGGATGGTCGGATTGTTTTTGATATCGTGTTGTTGGATGTATCAAGTGATGATTTGGATTCTCCGAAATATTACCTTGGGTTAAAAAAATAATTGTGTCGGCTACGGTCGATTTCCTTTGATATAACTATCTGTGGACATTGTAAGTTTTTTTTTATTGTGTGTCTAAGGGAATAGGATTAATTTTGTGGTTTCACGCTTGGTTGAGACCGTCTTGATCGACCGACGTTCGTTCGTACCTAGGTGATCAGCGCCCTAGGGGACGAACAGTGTTCGGGTCCACTTGGCGTTAACAAGCGTACCTATGCTACAACGAACGAGCAAACGCCCTCGGCCGGCCTACCTCTGCAATTGCATTATAAAAACCTTCGCATGTGGGTTGGTAGCTCGGCGGGGATACGCCCTTAAGGGTGGTGACAGCCCCTTAGGGAAACAAGCTTATGCCCCGCGGGAACCTATCTTGTCGTAGGGGACCGTGGGATGTATTGCTGGCGCACCCGGCTAGAGCGGCGAAGGAGCGATGCAACGCGTCCGTCTTGGCGGTTCGCGGGGTTATTTATGCATCGTCCTAAGTTGTCTCTGATTTTGTTATTGTTTTACTCCTGCGTGACATGGCCGGGAGGACCCTCGTTCACGCGAGGGCCGATGCGCTCGACAGGTTGCGCCGTTGCCGGGGAAGGTCCCTTCTCCCTCTCTCTCTCTGAAGCATGTGCAGAGAGTCCCTCGTAACCTGAGTACAAGGTCTCAAATCCCATATTCGAACGTAGCCGCGTTTTTGCAGTAGATCCGTTCGACTTTGCTCCTCCTATCAAAAGGAGAAGCAGCCCGTTCGTTGAAAACGAACAGGCACTTACTAATTCTTACTAAAAAAAGAAAACGATAAAACCTAACAAAATCTAACGCAAATCTAACAAAAAGAAAAAAAAATAAAAATAAAAATAAAAATAAAAAGGAAAGGGAACAAGGCAAGAGAAAAAAAACGGCAGCCCGTAAAACGGGCGCCTGTCACCTCACTGGGGGCTTTAAGTCCCCGGTCACTTCACGTTGCGCCACATGGCGCTCTGCTTTTTAGTTGGTTTTAGTTTTAATTTTTTTTTTTTCTTCTAACTGTACCCGTTGACTTATGCCAACGGTCACATCGTGGCTGAAAACCACGGTTTTGTTATACAGACCCAAGCTTGGATCCCGTGGGATTCGACGAAATTT
>BFEA01000105.1:915347-929312 GCA_003427395.1 Chara braunii | reverse complement strand
GCGGAGTGTCGGACTCCGAGTTTGGTGCGCCAAACTCGGAGTCCGACACTCCGCATTCCCCTCTCTCTCTCTCTCTCTCTCTCTCTCTCTCTCTCTCTCTCTCTCTCTCTCTCTCTCAACCTCCCACGAGAATGAATCTCCCTCGTTATCCAGGAAGATTCATTCTCGTTGGGCTTGTTTGATTTTCTTTTTTTTTGTTTTTTTTTGTTTTTTTTTGCAGAATGTTGTACGTTTTGTTGTTTTTTTCTTTTTTTTCTTTTTCGGTTGTGTACTACCGGTTGTCCGAGGCTCGACAATTAAGTCCGAGGCTCGGGGATGATCGGGCTACCGGTAGTCCGAGCCTCGGACTTGATAGCTGAGCGAGGTACTGGTGGTTTGAAACCCGTTTTTTTGAGGTAACTTGAATACAAGGTACGTACCTTGTTTTCGGGTTAAGACGGTAGGCGATTTGACAAGTCACCATAAATTGCCATAACAACGGTGAAGCCCATATCGACCTTTTATCCAATACGCACATCCTCTCCAGAAGATGGGATATGATGTACGTATTAGCTCTAGAATTTTCACGGTTATATGAGTGGTAAGGAAACCGCAAAATAAAATGATAACTGATCTAATAATCCATTCACAGTTCCACAATGCAAAATGTTCACACTTAGACGTGGATGGCTTAGTCTCTAAGACGAGCATCTGTTGGCAGGCGCTGTGGGATCTCGCAAGGTATCCGGGGGGAACGGGAACAGTTTCCGCCAGCCGGTGGGAGCTGGCCCTAAGTACCAGGGGCTTTAGGGTAGGGTGCCCCCGTTCTCTCATGAACAACCAGCCGCCTGTAGCCCCAGCCTTCAGGCTACAAACAGACGGACAGATACACTCATAGAAGAACCAACATACCCAAAATAGCCGCCAAATTCGTCGAACTAGCCAAACTAGCCGAACTAGCCAAAATGTCCAAACAGGCCAGTTCCCTAGCCGAATAGCCAAAATAGCCAAACGAACAAACAGATGGGTAGGCTTGCCCAATACCCAAAATAGCCAACAAACAGACAACAGATAGGCTCTCCGAACATGATCTTTGTCTTTTGCCCATCTCGAGAGTAGTCGAGCGAGGCCCATGGAGGGAAGAAGAGGGTCAGATGACACAGGCCTGTCAAACTATGTTGTCATCATCTCTTCTCGAACTCTAATTGTCTATTGGCTATTGGCTACTACTAGCTATATTGGATCATATTGGTGTATCTGTCCATGTTCTGGCGAACGATTCACTCTCGTTTTGCGCATGTGGACAGTGGTGGGTCGAGGCCCGATTGTCCACGCTGGTTCGAGCACCACACAACAGGCTGGTCTTGAGCACCACGCCGCCCTTGAGAAATGGTACACTGTCCTTGCCCGCATTGGTACACTGTTCTTGCCCGCATTTGATGACACGGTGGATTGGACTGCGAGTCGACGTGTTTGTTGTGTGAGAGAGCATGAGAAGGGAGTCAGGGGGTGCTGGGAGAAGTGCCCCCTCCCTCCCCCGCCACCCCCGCCCGCCCCCCCAACGACCCCCTCTATCTGACAAGCGAGCAGGTTTCCACTTTGGGAGAAATGGTTATCTGACATTCGGAAACTTGTGAGGCTGCGATCCCTGGAATTCCACGTCTCAGGGCATACTCACAGTACAGTAGGACGTTTTTTACACTTATTTCTGGGAAGGAATTGCGGTCAGATACATCCGTATAGGGCCGCAAGTACGGTCAGGTACATTCAAGATTGTGCTAATGTCAGCATGCCCTCCGTTTGTCCCATGTAGGTAGCTAGCTACCTACACCGGTAGGAACACGCCGAAGCGGAGACGGGGGGGGGGTTGGAGCGCGTGCTTGCGCGCCGTCTGGGAGCGGGGCAGGCGGGAAAAGGAAGTTGGGGGCCTCACTTCACTGCTCTCGACATGTGCAAAACGAGAGTGAATCTTCTGCTAGAACCATGGAAAGATACACCGCATAATTTTTTTTTGTCTTTTGTCCATGTCGAGAGTAGTCGAGCGAGGACGTTGAAGTTGATTGATAGCCATAGAGACAGCGGAGACAGTGGATGTGAGGAGAGGAGCATTGTTGTCCTGATCTAGACAGTTGTGGACTGGCCGCAGCGATGGCGGCGGCTGCGGCTGCTCTTCGTTCTTCTTCCTCGGTTGTAGCTATGGCGTCTTCTTCCTCTTCCGCGCTCACGTGCGTTAATGGCCAACGCTGGATCTCCGAGCCCGCGGAAGGTACCGCGCCGGTAATCAGAGGATCAGCGCGGCAATGGCTGCATCTTCGAGTCGGTAGGAGGGTCCAGGCCGTCGGCTGCAATTACGCCTCCCTGTCGGGATCGGAATCGTCGAGATGGCCGGTGACACGTGTCTTGTCCTCAGCTTCGCCCTCCTCGTCGTCATCGTTGAGATCGGTGTCTTCCTTGACATTGCCCCGACCAACTCTTGGGAGCAAGAGGAAAGTGATTTTGTCGTTCACTCATCCGACGAGACCGGGCGGGGAAGAAGCCGATCAAGCGCGGTGTTACTGCAGTGGGATCGCACGGCGCGCAGTAGTGAGGCGCTCGTCCGCGCGCTCTTCCGCCGCCGCCGCCGCCGCCGCTGGATCGGAAGGTGGAAGTGGCGGGGCTTACGTGTCGCACTCGCAGCAGCGCGCCAATGTGGGCGTGGATAACGGCGATGGAGAGACAAGGGCGGGGGAGGAGGAGGCGGGGGAGGAGGGAGTAGAGGAGGGCCCTGCGGATCGACAGGATGGAAAGCGGCTAACTAGTGGCCGCTCTCAGAATGGATCTCAACCGCTTGGTTGGGATACCGATGTGGACGCGAAGGATGAGTTCAAAGGATGGCTAGATGCAAATGAGAAAGGCGCGCGCAGGAGGATCACTGCAAAAGGTAAGTATGCGTAGGGATACCGATGTCGGCTTTTCCTTTGTCTCGTCTGACAACAGCTGTACCTCTCCCCCCCTTCACAAATTTCGATTCCAATTCTTCCATCTCTCTGTTGCAAAATTCTTTCAATTCTCTCTCTCTCTCTCTCTCTCTCTCTCTCTCTCTCTCCCTCGCTCGCTTTGTCTTCTTCTTTCTTTTTGATTCGGTTCTTCTTCTATCCTCTTCTCCTCTCCTTTCGTCGCTCTTCTTCTCTACTCTTCTTTATTTCTCCGTTCTCTCTCTCTCTCCTCTCTTTCGATTGTCTTTTCTCTCCCTGTTCTTGTTTGTCTTTTCTCTCTTCTCTCTCTCTTTCTCACATCTCTTTTCTTCTCGGCGTACCGTGAGTTCAATCCCATCATTTTTTTTTATTTTCCCATTATTTTTTTATATTTACTTCTATTTTTAAAATCCCATTACTTGTTGGGTGTTGAGTAAAGAGAAGTGCGAGGGGAACGGAAAGAGACATAGAAGATTTGTGGCTGGCATGTTCCGTGCAAGCGAATTTCTGCTCTCGAGCGCGCACGCCTACACGAGTTCCAATCTTTTTGATGTCCTCCGATTACCTGGGCCCTGGCTGGGCCACATTCCCTGGGCCCTGGGCCCACAGACTGTGCAGCAAATTAGAAAATTAGAAAATTAAAAAAAAAATAGAGGAGGTAAGTTTCAGAAAATTAAAAAAAAAATTGCGAGTCGCAGAGGAAGAGGATTATCTCCAGTCAACAGAATTTTTTTTTTTTTTTGAATTAATAAACAAATTAAGTAGAAGAGGATTATTTCCAGTCAACAGAATTAATGAACTTTTTTTTTTTTGAATTAATAAACAAATTAAGTAGACGAAGAAGAAGAAAAAGAAGAAGGTAAGCGATGACCGAATTGCTCTTCTTCACACGCAATCCAAAAAAATCCGTTTCTTTACACTAAGGAATATATCTTATCTTATCCTGGGTCCAGATGGGTCCAGGCCCAGGGCTCTGGGCCCACACGGATCTCCATGTCATTCCCAGATCTCGTCGTTTGTTTGTACTATTGAAATGCACCTGGCCCACACGGATCGCATTTTTGCCAGCAACAATGCACCTGGCCGGCTCTTGGTAGATGCTCTCGTTGGCAACCGCTTCAGTCGTCGTGCGTGATCCACGCGTACACGTGGCAGAAATTACAATATTAATCCGTACATCTGCTATCTTATCCGTACATCTGCTAACTTATCCGGATCTGATTGTATTGTTGTCGTACATTGTCCTTGCGCTTCTCCTTGGGTGCGGATCTCTCGACAGTTTCGTCCAAATCGTACTAGTAGAAGTAGAGCTAGAGGTAGAGCAGATCTATACCTTATCCGTATCTTATGCGAATCTTATTCTTATCTGTATCTTATCCGTACTGTTGTATCTTATCCGTATCCGATCTTATTGTGTCGTACACTCCTTGCGCATCTCATTGGGTGCGGATCTCTCGGCAGTGTCTTTCAAATCGTACTAATAGTAGAATTAGAGCTAGAGCCGGGTGAGATACGGACAAGATACGGATAAGATACGGATAAGGTATAGATCCGCATTATTCGATCGGGGGTGGAGGGGGGAATCGATCAAGCGACCTTCCGCTTTACAGGCGGACACCTAATTTGTGATGGTCGCAGGAAGGGATGAGGAACAGTTTNGGGGGGAGAAACAAAGTACGGGGTGGAAGAAACAAGGCAGAGTGTACGTATCCGGATACGTATGAATGTACTTGTAGGCTTTGACATGTTTGCCCGATGTATCCTTTTTTTTTTTTTTTTCCCTCTTCAATTGGGAGAGTATTTATTTGTGATTGCAGGGGTGATAATCGGTTTTAGAAAATTCGGAAAATACTGGTCGGGATTCGTATGAGTGGACTTCTTTTGCCAGGTGTTTTTTTTTATTTTTTATCTTTTACTTTTAATAAGCGTGTTCATTTGGGATGCGATTGTTCCATGTAGTAATAACCTGTTCTAATGTCTTCACCCCAATAGAACGCCCAGTCGTTATAGGCCGCATTTGGGGCAACTCTCCGTCCAGATACAGCGATTATGACTGGGCGCTCTATTCGTGTCCAGACGGTAGTGGTTGCAGCAGCAACGGGCGAAATGCGTAGGTGTGATTCTATTCTTGGCTGTGCTTTCTTTTCGTTTCTTTGAGTGGCTTGATTTTTTTTTTATTTTTATTTTAATTGAGTGGCTTGACATTTTGGTCTTGGTCGTAGATCTCGTTGGATAAAATGTACTTTGGATATTTCTCATTGGATATATTTGGATATATCTGATGATTGGATATCTTTATTTGATGATTGGATATCTATATTTGATGATTGGATAATGTTGGATATCAATATTTGATGATTGGATAATGTTGGATAATATATCTTAATTGGATATGATGGGTGTCTTTCATTGGCTATAGTTGTGGATATCTTTCACTGCATATTTATTGTTGATAACGGGCCTCGCTCAGTTGCACAACATTCTAAATGTATCTTCACCTCATCGTGGTCGCAATACATTCAAAATGCTCGATCAGTCCGAATGCATCTGGTTCGTGGGACGGTCCAGATACGCGCATTGAAATGGGCGCCGAATGCTGAGCACTGGAGCAAGGCCGGGTATCATCGGTGCGATTCTTGCAAGGACGATGACGATTCTGAATAGCGCCGTTACTCTTGTCCAAAAACGTTTTCAAAGAAACTTCATACCTGGAACGTGTCAAGGATTGTCATGAATCATCATAAATTAATATTCGTTATTAAATATTAATGGAAAAATCTCTTGAAAACCATTTCGCTTGTTCAAAAGACGTAAGCACATTGTGCGTAGTGCACTAGTTTAAGTATACACTCTTCTCCCTCTCTGCCAACGGTTTACCGGGCAGTTTGACTATATATATATATTTATTGTCTTGGCATCCTGGTTGGTTGTTTCCCGTTGTTCGGCCTTTTGAGCGCGGGGCGGTGGTTGTATGTGGGAATCGTCATCCGGGATGGGTTATTTTTGGTACTTTTTTTTATTTCTTTGCAGACAAAAATGTTTTGACATCCTGGTTGGTCTTGTCCCGTCGTTTGGCCTGTGGGCAAGGGCGGTGCGTGCATGTGGGACTTATCATCTGGGATCTGTTTTGTTGCCCCCTGTTCTGTTTTATTTGGCTGTTCCCTTCCTCTCTTCTTTGCCTCTTTGCCTTTTGGCTGTGTGCAAGTGGGTCGATATGACACGCGGGGGTGGGGGCAGCCGCCGCTCAACCTACATCCACGTGGGCGGCCTTGTACGCAAGAGGTTCTGAACAGGGGGAGTTGTAAGGAAGAAGGTTAAAAATGAATTAAGTTTTTCTTGTTTCTGTTTTTCGCTTTGGCGCTCTGATATCATGTGACAATATATATAACGTTATGGAAATTTGTTGAAAACCATTTCGCTTTTTCGCGTATATATATATATCGTCAAACAGAACTGTCTACCAAAACAACGGTAGGCACAAAGAGAGAGAGAGAGAGAGAGAGAGAGAGAGAGAGAGAGAGAGAGAGAGAGAGAGAGAGAGAGAGGTCACCAAACGAGGGGGGGGGGGGACTTGTATGTATGTGCATGCCGGTCTGTGAATTTGCGCAATCGCTCGACGTGTCTTAGCATTCGTCATTGATCTCGACGGTGTGAGTCTGGCAAGGGGATGATTGCAGTCTTGTTAGATGTAGAGGGTAAAAGAAGTAATGTTTAAGATAAGCTGTGGACGCGTATGTGCTTCTTGGTTTAACAACTTTAACTGATCTTATTATCTTAACGATGTGTGTCTGGCAAGGATGGTGATAATCTTGTGAGAGGTAACACCGGCTTAAAATAAGAACGGAAAAAAAAAAGAAAGTTTAAGATAATATAATACCATTAATAAAAGAAAATGTTAAAGTTCTCGACAGTTGTATGTGCATCTTGGTTTAACCTTTTTTTATTTTCAGATCGCTTGATTAAATTGATTTGGTTGATATCCAAAAACGAAGGAGTTCGGGAGAACTTAAAAGAAAAAAAAAAAAAAGAAAAAGGGTTGCTCGACGTGCTGGAACCTAGGTCTTATTTTTCGGTTTTTTTTTTTTTTTTTTCGTTGTTGTCTGAGAACCACCTTGGAAGAAGGACAAGGAAAGTAAAGAAAGAACTTACCTTATAGCAGCAATTAATTCTCTTATCGAGAAATTTGTGGTGATGTATTTTTTTAGGGGTATATTTGAGGAGGGTGAAGTTGGCGGGGGATAAGGAAAAATACGAATTAAATTATTGCCGAATTTCCGATAATTTATTGCAATGCTGATTTAGTTTTGAGCGGTGGAAGGTGAAGATGACGAGGGGGAAATTGCTACTGAAATTTCTTAAAATGCAATCAAACAAAAAATGGGCAGATCAAAATAAAATGCAATCAAACAAACAATGGACAGATCAAAATACCATGCAAGCTGGCTGAAGTTATGATGAGTGGACCAGGGCCAGGACGAGAAACTTCATTACGTGAAGGTGGAGGGGGAGGGGGGGAGGGGGAGGTGTTAGGGATGAAATGGGGACGGAAGAGAGGGAAAGGGAGGGTAAAGAGTTAGGAAGGGGGGCTTCGCGCCTAATTCACCGCCTACGTAGAGGTAGGGGAAAAAAGGGGGGAGAAAAAGGGGGGGAGAAAAGGGGGGGAAAAGAAAGCCCGCGTGAAACATGACACGCTTGCTTTTTTCAAGACAATTAAGGTCGTCCTTCCCCTGAACACAATGCGCAGTGATCACGAATGTATACGGACTATTTTTCTGGTCCGATACGGTCTTGATGAGGGTGCCTGTTGCTCGAGGGTGCCGTCTTCACGCGAATAGAACGCCCGGTGATTGCAGCTGCATTTGGGGCAATTTTGGGTCCAGATACAGCGGTAATGAACGGTTGTTGTATTCGGGTGAAGATGGTAGGTCGTTTTGGGAGAGAGAGGGTATACTGTCTCCCGCTTTCTCAATACAGCGATAATGAACCTAATCGGAATACAGGGAAGCGGAGGGGGGGGAAAATGAAATTAATCCCCAATCGTCATGATGATCATCTAGAGGCTGGCACGGCTGACAAGTGTGGACAATAATTTTACTTTAACGCCAAGCTCTTGTCTTCGGCATGATGAGAAATCCATGACGAGATCCGTGAAATCGGGATCCCGTACGGTCCCCAGTCTGGAAGGGAGGGGTGAGTTATACCTTTTTTTTTTTTTGTTAAATATGTACTCTTTTGTTGTTTTTGAGGGTTTTACGGATTTGTTTTTCAATACGGATTTTTTTTAAATACTCTGTTTTTGAGGCTTTCTATCTCTGGAGTATTGTTGAGTATAAGGTTTGTTTTTTTTTTTTTTTTTTTTTTTNTTTTTTTTTTTTTGGGTCAGGTTGTTAGTGTTCCTTTTTACATTGTGTGAGGTCATGAATTCTTCTTTGTTATTTTTTTTGTCAGGTCATGATTTCTTATTTGGTCAGGTCATGATTTCTGTTTTTGGTGAGGTGATGATTTCTTTTTTTGGTCAGGTCATGTCTTTTTTTTTTTTTTTTTCCAATTAAAACCTTTGGAACAAAGGGGCGAATCTCAACAGATCGTGACGACAAGGCCACTCTACTGCTTACAACACCCGGTTCCCTGTCAGGTTATGATTTCTTTTTTTGGTTATGAATTAACCCAGTCAGCTTAGCCGTTTGGTTGAGCGTGCAACACTCCCATGAGGGAGGTCGCCTGTTCGATTCTTGAGATCGGATCATGGACGAAAAATGCCATTTTTGGTCAGGTGACTCAGGTCATAATTGTCTTCATTTTATTTATTTTTTTGGTCTCAGGTCATTATTTTTTTTTAATTGTTCGTCAGGTTGTGGAGATTCTTCGACTCTCCTCAATGGCACCGTGTGTGGATGATGCTCGTAATTGCTGACGTTCCGATCCCGGTTCCGATCCCGTTTTGGTTATGGTGATCCAGTCCACGATGAGGATGATTGCTACTTTTTAAGCGAAATAATAACGTATTTAGTATATCCTATTTAGTAATTACATTTGTAATCGTAAATTAATACTATTCAAATAGAATTCTGTATCCTAGTAATCAATTGTAATTACGTGAATTTGCCGTGATGATAAGAGTATTGAATATGTCATTTGTGGATATATTGGCCCGAGGATGGACTTGCTACATTCGTGCTCGCCAACGTCGACAACCTATACATGTAAATCGTCTTATACAATGGTTTCGACGTATGCTTCGCTGGTCCGTGCATCATCCTCTTCTACCTTCTCCCCTCCTCCTCCCCTCCTCCTCCTCCCCCTCCCCCCTCCCCCCCCCCTGCTTGTCCATCTTCCCCTCTGTCTTCCCCCTCTTCCTCTCCACTTCCCCCTTCTTCTCCCCCTCCTTCTCCTTCCCCTTCCACTTCACCTCCGCCTTCCTCTCCCTCTCCCCCTCCCTCTCCTTCTCCTTCCTCTCCTTCTCATTCCCCTTCCACTTCCCCTCCGCCTTCCTCTCCCTCTCCGCCTCCCTCTCCTTCTCCTTCCTCTTTGCGAGCGTCATCTTCTTTGTTCATCTCCCCCTTCTTCTTCTTCTGTTTCTTCTTCTTCTTCTTCTTCTTCTTCTTCCCCTTCTACTTCTTCATCATCCGTTTCTTTGTCTTCTTCTTCCTTTTCTAATTCTTCTTCATTTGCCCTCCCACGCTGGCTGAGATCGGCCCCTCTGTTTTCGTTGTCTATATTGGGACGTTGGCAGGTCCGTTCATTAGTCCCCCTTCCTCTCGACGTCGTGTTGATGCTCATCTTTGCGGGGTTCTTTGTCTTACCGACAGCCTGCTCTGCCACGTCGATGTCGTTCGTCATTCATGCACCGACCCCACCAGATCAGACCTGGCTTTCCAGTGGTGACCGAATCGGATCTGCGGGCAGATCTACCAAATGCTTGTGGTTTGACAGCCACAAATGTCTGCCTACAGGCTTATCAGCGTCAATGTTATACTGCTTCCCGTTTTGTTAAGATTGCTTATCAGCTTGACGCTGTTGAAAATCAGTTGTTGTTTGACCATAATAGTCCACCTGCAGAAGGTAGTAATTATACTACCTCAGGAGGCTTTACTGTAAATGTCTTACAGTTGGTGTTCCACGGTCGCCACCTTCTTATGCGTCATGCGACGCCAGGCGATGACCTTAATGAACATCCTCATATATTTCTGCCTGTGGGCATTATATGGCACTCGTTCGTGCAGCTGTCCAGTGGGAACTGTGGGATGGTGGGACGATGATTCAGGCTATTTTTTTCAACATAAATGATTTTTTGCGTGCATTGCCGAATCATACTTTATTCTGGATCGATGACCGACTCTCGTGTGACACCTGTAGGGACAGAGACGCGGTGCGCCTTGGCTGTGGAATTCATCACATATGCATTCAACATTATCGATCTATTGCAGTTGCTGCCATCTGTGCCGAAGGGTGTCCAACATTTCCTCATTGTACACATCCCTATTGCCCAGATATTCGTTGACAATGCCCCTTTTGTGCTCAAGGACACTATCAGGACTGCATGATGCCGCACTGTGATGAACGTCCTGCTGTTTTTTTGACATGTGGACAGCATGTCCTTTGTCAGGACTGTTTTGATGGGATGGGATGGTCCGTGCTAGCCGTCCTGCTGAATGGTGTGCTGGCGCAGCTCTCCTTGGGTATCCTTGTGAACATCCACGTCATCCTCGGTGTGCCTGTCCTATCTGCCGGGGTGGGGGCTCCTCTTCCTGACTGGTCAATAGAATCAAGCAGATCAGGGGCAACACTAGTTGTAGGACAGATAAAGCTTTTGATACTACCAACAGATGTGGAGTTGAAGAAAGAAGAAGGAAGAAATTGAAAAAACAATAAGAAAAAAAGAAAGAAACAAAAAATATGTGGGATGTGTCATCTGCTTTCTTCCTTTATCTTTTTCTTTGATTGGATCCTTTTCTCTTTCTCTTGCCTCTGTGAGGTCTGGTTTCCTCCTTTTCTTTACCTCTTTGCCTTTTGGCTGCGTGCAAGTCCTTGTGACACACGGGGATGGGGGCAGCCGGTGCTCAATCATCATCCATGTGGCCGGCCTTGTACGTAAGAGGTGATGAACAGGTGGGGCTTTCCGTCTTTTCCTTTCCTTGTTTTGTTTTTTTCCCTTTGTGCTCCGATTCACAGTGTGACGATATATAGTTGAACAGAGCTGCCGTTAACTGTAGGCAGAGTGGGAGGAGAGGACAAAATGAGGGGCTGTGAAACTGTTTCTTCGGAGTTCACCTACTCAGTATCAGGAGGCTGAACCCTCAACAGTTTGCAGAATCCTCAACTGATTATTATGCAATAATCCACCTTAACCCCGGCTGTGGTTAAGCATCAACGACTGCCTGACAACTGATACCCGGAGGTGCCCTCAAGGTACCTGTGACGTAAATCAAAGCAGACTATCACTCACCCACACCAGATGGAAAACTCTACAGACTGTCGGTTCACACCCCATCACAAGCCAGCAAAACACCCACGAAATGAAGGAAGCCAAAATATACACTCCGGACATGCTGCTCGCACTAGAGGCACAGCATGGCCGCGTAGTGATGGCCCTGACCACTGCCGCTCGCCCTGACCGGAGAATACCGTAGCAGGGTGCTAGCGAAGTCGTGGTATGTATCGTCAAACAGAGCTGCCCGGTAGGAGGACAATACACGAGGGGCACCTCAGGGTATCAGTTGTCGGGCTGTTGTTGATGCTTAACCACACCCAAGGTTAAGGTGGATTATCACTTAGTGTAATCAGTTAAGGGATTCTGCAGACTGTAGAGGGTTCAGCCTCCTGATGAGTTGGTGAATCTTCGACGAAACAGTTTGTCACAGCCCCTAGTTTGTTGTCCTCTTCTCCCTCCCTCTCTGCCTACGGTTTCCCGAACGCAGTTCTGTTTGTCGATACAATATACAATATATAACAGGGGGAGTTGTAAGAAGAAGATTAAAAAACGAATTCATTTGTTCCTTGTTTTCTTTCTTTTTTTTTTTCGCTTTTGCGCTCTGATATTCTTGTGACAATATATTACTGGGCAGCTCTGTTCGACGAGATATACGTATTAAATTGGGACCATTTGTCGTTTTATGCATGTCGTCCCTGCACAAAGGCCATGTCAATGTTCTCTGTATCTTGCAACATTTAGCTCGATTTTATTTATTAGCCCCCATTTGCAGGTACTCTCCACGCGACGTTTGGTTGGTGCAGTTTGGTGGAGAGAGCCTACGAACCAGCTCCGACACCACCAAACTGCAAGGAAATAAGCAATGCGAACAGCGATAGACCAAAATTGCAAGATCTCATAGTCGAACAGATATCATTGAGGCCCGAAATGAAAAGCAGAATGCAAAGCGAGATCACACCAAATAGGAACGAGTGAAGCATTGAAGTCCCTTGACCATGAAAGCCCTCCTAACGCCTCATTAAGGCCCGGAATAACCAATGCAACAACAATGTAGCCCACCTAATGGCAGTTATCCCCCCTTCCCCTCCAAGACTACCCTCAGACCCTCCTACCAATCTAGCCTATCTATGCTACCTTCTTCTCCTCCCCCCAACCCCCCCACAAGACTACTCTCAGACCCTCCTATCAATCTAGTCCATCTATGCTACCTTCTTCAACCTCCTCCCCCCCTCCTCCCCCTCTACCACTACTCTCACACGTTCCTATCAGTCTCTAGTCGATCTATGCTACTGTCTTTCCCCGAATACAACATACGGTCAATATAGCTGTATTTAGACTGAAGATACCCCAAATACAGCTATAGACAGTATGTTGTCTTCAAGGGAAGAAGGTAGCAACAGGTCCACGTGTCATCAGCCCAAATTCCGCTTGAAGACTCTGATTGATCAGCTTGCCTTCGTCGTACACCAGGCATGTGCCTCGTCACACTGCTCTGATCTCCTTCTCCTTCTGACAGCCCTTCTTCTCCCTGGACCACCTCTACTCCACTACCACTCGGCTATGGTCCGAGCAGCTTGGCAAATGGAATCTGGATAGCCTGATAGGCAAATAGCAACAGAACCGGACTGGAAGGAGGGACAATGAATATCCATATAGCGAGGACGCTACGGTAGCTCTGGATAGCCGTAGGTGTAGAGAGCCGTCCCCAGAGGTGCAGAGAGCCGGAACAGAAGGGGATAGCTGGACACGAAGGGGGCTACTAATAGCCGCCGGAGGTGCAGAGAGCCGGAATGGAAGGGGATAGCTGGACACGAAGGGGGCTACTAATAGCCTTATAGCCAGATAGCCAGACATCCGGATCGGAAGGGGATCATTGATATCTGGATAACCGGATAGCCAGATAGCCAGACAAGGAAGGGCACTATGGATAGCGGGGCAGTCATATATCCGGCTAGTCAGATAGCCAGATCGCCGGTTGGAAGTTGACTATGGATATCCGGATAGCCAGATTTCTGGACAGGAAGGGGGGCTACTACTAATAGCCCCATAGCTTGGATATCTTGGATAGCCGGATTGGAAGTGGATTATTGATATCTGGATAATGTGATAGCCAGATAGCTGGGTCATTCCGACCCAGCTATCTGGCTATCACGTTATCCAGATTTCTGGATAACCTGATAGCCCGATAGCCGGTTCGGAATGGGACTATGGATAGCCAGATCTTAGCTCAGTAGAATGTGTTGCATCTGTGAAACTCGACTCTCAAGACTGCGGATATGGAGGCTGTCAGGGAAGGGAACTCATCTGACTGAATAGCTGTCCAAAGCTTCTGCTATGGTAAGATGCGCAAGCTTATCCTGATTATTAAGGACGTACTTGTACACTCTATCCGACTCTTAGGCTGGTTGTTCATACTCATAACTGGCGAGCATTGACAAGCCATCAGCGCAAAATTGCTGCTATGTATTAGATACAGTAGAAAGCATTAAGGCCACTGTTTCCCCCTTATTTGTGTGTGTGTGTGTGTGTGTGTGTGTGTGTGTGTGAGAGAGAGAGAGAGAGAGAGAGAGAGAGAGAGAGAGAGAGAGAGAGAGAGAGAGA
>BFEA01000105.1:873536-887365 GCA_003427395.1 Chara braunii | reverse complement strand
GACTCCAGGAAGGTTCACATGTGCGTCCAGAGGTCTATGTTGAGATGAAGACACTCATCATTGCACATGTGCAACTGGTCAGGGTTGACACCAACTGAGCTAGGCCCATTGGCGGTTGCATGGTGTTTCGCTTCTTTCTAGGAGCAGAGACCCCTGGAAAGAAAGGGGGAAGCCATGCAACTTCTACCTGGCTATCTGGCTGTATGGCTATATGCCTATCTGACTATATGGCTGTATGTCTATCTGGGTATCTGAGTATCTGGCTGTTTAACTATAGATGGCTGTTTGGCATGGCTTTTGGCTATGTGGTTGCGGATCTTAAGAACTGTGGCAAAGTACAAAGCATAATAATCGCCGACTGTAGCTGTATGGTTCGCCTGCTTTCGCACATACGTACCGCCACACATTGCAAATTAACAATCTTTACATTCATTGTCTGGTCATGATATGTGGTGTGTTTAATGTCATCATATGTATATGAAGTGGGGACCGGTAGGCTTTGGGAGGGTTGTTGGCCAGGGAAAGTGGAACGATCAGATTTCTGGCCTTTGTTTGTCAGCAAGGGGTAGATGAAATGGGTGGAGTCGGGGTTTGTACCCTGTGAGACCGAGGTCAAACCCATGCAGCCGTAGTTTTCAGAAACAAGCATATTTTTTTTTTGGCTCCATTTGGCATGCACTAAAAGTCTTAGGCCCACCATTAAAAAAATAAGTACTAAGACGGTAAGACCAGCATTAAAAAAAATAAAATTACTTGTCATCCCTGGGGCCTGGACCCATTAGCGAAGTATTCTACCACTCTGTTCAGGATTTCGATCACGTGTGGCCTCGAGTGACGCAGTACGGCCGTCGAATGCATCGGATCTCGACGGCCTGGTAGTTTCCGAGCGGGGACTGTAAAGATTCCCACCTCCGTCCAATGAGATGCTTCGAAAAAAAAAGAAAAACAAACTTGGACATGATAGCTCGTGGCGTTGCGTGGGGGGGGGAGTCTGGATTTTATGGACCGAAAGGAGGGGGGTTGATTTCCAGACTTCGTTTTTTTTTTTTTTTGGCTCTGAGAAATCGAACATGAAATGTGAAATTCCAATATCATGGTGGATCCGACAGGAATCCCCATACCCGTTACTTGTTCATCCTCGTGGCTGTGTTCGTGGACACATTTTATTGCCACGGTACATCACTATGAAGACTTACGTTAAGGCGTACCAACCCATGAATTCGGGTGCACAGTTGTTCTTCTTTGTTTTATGTGCCATTTCAATTCATTTTATATCGGAAAACGATCCATTCATGCAAATGAAAAATAACTTTGTCTTTTCCAAAAAACCATAAAATTGCGTCACACGTCGTAGAATACTTCACGAGTGGGTCCAGGCCCCTGTGTATGCAGGGGCCATGTCAATATTTTCCCTGTATCGTCCCAATTCCAGGCCCCTGTGCATGCAGGGGCCATGTCAATATTTTCCCTGTATCGTCCCAATTCTAAAGGATGTCCCAAAGGACATTTATCTGGTTTTCTTTTTGAAGATTTGTTTTTATTTATTTTCCTTTCCTTCGTTACCTGTTGTTGTGAATTTTAGGGCAACTTGTGCGCACACGTCGGGGCCTGTCAGACTGACTGCGCAGAACATTTTTCCCAATTAATTATTATATCGTATGTGGAGCGAGGGAAGAAAACGTGGAGCCTTGTACAGACTGAACAAGGGACAGACATTCTATTAGGAAATGTTTGCGAGGGGCAGAAATGTTTTTTTTTTTTTGCCCAGTGATCGAGTTTGCAAGGCTATATATTGTCTGGCTCATCTCGTTTGGGTGTGTGGGAGGAAGGCTGCGCAGAACATGTTTTCCAATTAATTATTATGTCGTATGTGGAGCATGGAACGAAAACGTGGAGCCTTGTACAGACTGAACAAAGGACAGACTTTCACTTAGGAAAGGTTTGCAAGGGGCAGAAATGTTTTGTTTTTTTTCCAGTGATGGAGTTGCTAGGCTATATATTGTCTGGCTCATCTCTTTTGGGTGTGGGGAGGGGGGGGAAGGAAGAACACCTCTGCATTTACGCCTGTGACTAATTGGCGAGTGGCAAACTGTGCTGGGCTGGCTGCATCTCGTTGTGTGTTGCGATTGTTTTCAGTCCCCTCACGAGAGAGGACCTCATTAATTGGAAGATGGCTCTGGAGAACAGGAGTCTTCCTCTGCCTGACAAACAGGTATGAGAATAAATTTGATAATAATTTAAGAAATTGAAAAAGAATCTGGATAATTAATAGTTTCTGTTTCTGACCATCCACTCAGTTGGATGTGCCATTTCTCCAACGAATGACAATAATTCCCCTTTTTCTTTTTTTTAATTGCTTAAAGTATAAGCTATCTGCCCGTTTGGACAGCTCATGCAATATTAGTTAATAATTGTTTTGTAAGCCATTCCTCGATCTTCCAATGCTTCAAATCCTATGAAAAAAACAAACGTTGGTGGTGTCTATCTGGACATCTGTGCCAGCCGTCCTTGGTTTTGGTTCTGTAAAATTTCCGGACGCCCGTTTTTTTTTTGTTTCTTTTTAACCACTTGTACCTCCGAGCCTGTTTTTCCCGACCCTGAATTTCACTTTGATCTGAGTTTTGCCGAGCCTGAGTCCCACTCCATTTTCTTTCTGGTACTCTCACCCAAAAATAAGAAAACTTCAAAAAAGAAAAAAAACAGAAGAAAAGTTGCGGCCATGAAACTCACAAAAGAAAAAAACAAAAAAGGAAACAAAGCTTTGGCCGTGTTTGCAGTTGTATACGTTCTTGGAAGTGGTAGTGTGAGTGCGCCCTCAAGTGCGCCCTCAGTGAGGGCATCTCAGCCCCATGGCCAGGTCAGATTCCAGAAGGAAAAACACAGCGTGAGCAGATCACGGATTTCCCCCTGCCTCGTTGGCAGGCGACTCTTAACAAACAAACAAGGAAAAAAAAAGAAAACAACAACATTCAGAATGTGGCAGGGGACTCGTAACAAACAAACGAGAAAGAAAAACAAAAACAAAAACATTTAGAATGTGACAGTGTTAGCTGTAAGATTCATTCTGTGGAGGAAGACTGTGAGCACCTAGGCTACTCTGCCCGACATCATTGCAGTAGAGAAGGCATTTCCTTTTTTTTTTCTTTTCCATTCACGCGCAGGCAATATAAAACTAAGATTTATGGAACTTACCGACCCTGGGTCCCACCCGCGAATTCTTTGGGAATGGGCATTTTGACATAATTTCCCAGCACTGGGAGAGGTACTAGTGGTTTGAAGGCTACCGGAGTGGCCCGCTGGGCAAAAAAAATAAATAAATAAATATATATTTCAATCTTTTATTTTAAATTTGGTAAAGAATTTGGATGTGACCCTGTGGCAGAAGTTGTTCAGTTTATTTTTCTGCATGACTTAAAGTTTTTTTTTTTTTTCATTTTTTTAGTTTTCTTCTTTTTCTTCTTGTTTTTTATTTTGCTAGGCCCTTCACTGGTCCTCGCAAGGCTGGGTCACCTGTAATAAGGCGGGCCCAGAAACAAAACAAGGAAATTATGAAAAATCAAAGGTTTTCACAGGGCTGCTTCCCAGTTGGACCGGGGACCCCTCCCTCGACCGGGAGCCTGACCGGGTGGTCGACCAGACCGGCAGACCTCCGGCCGAACACAGCGCATCACGTGGGGGGGGGGGGGGGGCACCGGGGAGTAAGGGCATCCCTGCAGTTGCCCATCCTGCGGGAGGCAGTTGTCTCCTCACAAGGAAAAAAAAATCGGGGCCGTGTGGACCCCACTTATTGAAAAGAACAGGCAAAGATCTCTCTGCCGGTGATCTTGGCAGATCAGCGGTGAAAAACCACCGCGCATTTTTTCAAGATGTAGGTTCTAGAGGCCCCGTTTTTCCTACTTGGCAATTTGGCAGTATGCTGCCCAATGTATCACAGACCAGTTGCAACAGTCCTGATGCTCATCCACCCTATGCAAGAACTGAAACAATCTGTCGTTATGGCAGCTTTGCTGAGATTATATGCTTCTGCAACGTCCCTATGCTGTGGGGAATAAGTTATGGGTTGTGTGGCGGCTCATGAAATCAGAGTAACAATGTTATCCGAAGTGCAGGCCCAAGAATGGACCTCGGTCCACTACATGTATCTGGACAGCCAGGCAGGCAAGATACTTTCGGACTGATGACCCACCGTATTTAGACAGAAACAAACAGAAAATGCTCTGCCTCGACGATCTGAAACCTGAATCCATAACCTTTTGGCCGTCAAGCTGTACTCTTGAAGAGCTATAAGTATTGGCACGAACGTTCTCTCAGCGTATCTAGTTCAGCCTGTGGGATACTGGTGACTGATGGCATAGGCTGCAATATCCTAGAGAGTTTATAAGAAATTTATGGGTCACGGGGTTGGACAAGCAACCTAGTTTACTCGACCCTTCCCCCTGAGAGCCATATGCAACCAATTTGAGTGAGAGCAATATACAGAAAACCAAGTTGCAAAATCACGCAGAAGTCCAGATAGTCATGTAACAAGCAGAGAGCTAAAATGCACCATGATTCCATCCAAATAAGAGCAATACAAAGAACTTGTGAGCCCTCAAGCCACACCAACGCAGTATTCAATGTTGCTCCTCTCTGTCTGGCACCCAGCGCCCAGTCTACTCTACCTGTCCTATCTAGCCTATACTACATTCATGCAACAGGCTCACTTCTACTTTGAAGACCAATGTACATGTCGTCAACACCAATACCGACCTCCCACATACACCAGGTACGTACTCTCGTCTCCCTCATCACCCCCTCTCCACCCACACTGTGCCTCCTCTTGAAGACCACTGTCGCCCTCCTCTGCCTCACGCCCAGCAGCCCGGCTATGGCCGTTAGCGCCCCGCTGCCCTGCAGCGCCCTCTCAGCGCCCGTGCACACCCCAGCCAATGCTAGTGCAGCAGCGTGTCAGCAATGCCTGCATAGGCCAGCATGAGGACACATTCCTCATATTCTATCCAACCTTGGAAAGTCCACTAAGATGCTTCATGCAGGTGCCTTCCCCTTCAACCTTTTTCGTAGTTTGCCACAATCTGAGGTGTTGTCTCAACCAGTTCCTCTCGGGTGAACTATCGGTCTTCATTTGGATCTGTGAGATGCCTGAATCTGACCCAGTATTCCCGCTTGGGTTTCGGTGGTCTTCCTCTGCCCACAGGTTTAGGAACGGGCATGTCTTTGTGCTCCAAAATGTCATCGACGTCCACGTGGCCATCCGTGGTTGGGGGCAGCATAGATCTCCTTGATGGGAACTTCTGTGTCGCAGGGAAAGGTGCAAGCTTTGAGGCGTGAAACACAATGTAAGTGCGTAGGTGACCAGGGATTCAAATTACATACGAGGGACCATCCTCTTCACCCCGCACTTCCATCCCAGATGCAGCTGATTCGGGCTGACACTTGTGATGTTGTGCACAATATTGTTGTACAGGCTGGCAATGAGAGGCAACTTCTCATCCCAATCATCCTGGCTGGGTTTTATGTAATGCCTCAGCAGATGCTGCACCACTCGGTTTATCTGTTCAGCTTGCCCGTTGGCTTCGGGATGATTCCCATAAGTCATCTGGAGTTGGCTGCCCATCTGTTCTGCAGCCTTCTTCCACATTTCGCTGGTGAAACGGACATCTTTGTCACTAGCGATAGTCTTTGGCAGTCCAAAGGCACGTACCCAGTTATCGATAAATAACTTGCTAACGTGCTCAATTCTTGCAGTCGTTGGCATGGCAATCAGTCTAGCATACTTACTGAACCTATCAACTATGGCGAAGGTATGCCTCTTGCCACTCTTGCTGGTCACGAGGGTATCCATGAAGTCCATGGAGGTGCTATGTCCCGGACCAGCAGGAATGGGTAGAGGCTTGAGTTCGCGGCTTATCTCGCTCACAGACTTGACAAGGCTGAACGAAGTGCTTGGCTTCGTCTAGCATACCAGGCCACCAAAATTGTTGCACTGGTCTTCTTATAACCAAAATGTCCCATTGCATCATCACATTCTCCTAAAAATAAACTGCGCGAAATCTCACTAGCTGGAACAACTAGAATCTCTTGAACCCTGCTCGAGGAAGAGTAACCCATCCAACATCACAAGCTCATCACATGTGGCCTTGTCTTGGGCCTCAAGTTTGCGGATGATGTTCATCATGACAAAATCTTCCTTGTAGGCTTCCACCATATTGAGTTACATCATCATATAAGCCAAACTCAGTTATTAGCGCACCCAGGTAATCTGCCCTATGTGGTAGCGCATCAGCAACCTTGTTATACTCTCTCTTCACATTCACTTGTTTGAAGTCTGATCTATGATCTCAATCCAGCGTTTTGAGTTCATCAGAGAGAATAGGTTGTGTCTTGATCCATTTGAGTGTCTGATGGTCAGTCCTCGGATAAAAGAAGCTTCCCAACAGGCAGTGTCTCCAGTGGACAGGTGCTTTGTAGAGGGCGTAGAGTTGCCTTTCATAGGTGGACTTGGCCAATTTCTTTGATGGCGTTTTTTTCCTCATGCATTCAATCAATTGCAACTTCTTCCCTTCTTGCTGAGCCAGCATTTCGCCAATGCCATATTGGCTTGTGTCAGTGGTGACAACAAATGGCCTTATAGAATCGGGAACCATGAGAACCTCATGGTGCGAGAGAGCATGCTTCAATCGACTGAAAGCAGCTTCACACTCGTTAGTTCATTCCCATGGCGTGTTAAGGCGAGTTAGATCAGTCAAAGGGTTGGCCACCGTGCTATAGTTCTTGACAAAGTTGAGGTAGTAGCAAGCCATCCCTAAGAATGATCTGACCTCGGTCACAGACCGAGGTCGTGGCCAATCACGAATGCCGGCCACCTTGGCATCTTCGGGCCTTATGCCATCCACGATACTTCATGGCCCACGTACAAGATTTTAGTGCGACCGAACTCGCATGTCTCGAAGTTAATCTTATACTAGTGTTGTCGCAGGAGTGAAAGTACAGTTTCTAAGTGCTAAGTATGCTCCTCGATTGTTCTACTATAGATAAGTATGTTGTCGAAGTACATGCTGATGAACTTACCTAAGGAGTCGTGAAATATCCTATTTATGGTGTGATGGAATGTACCTGGGGCATCATCGCAAACTCCTACAGACTGTACCTGGTTTGAAATGCGATTTTGTGCTGGTTTTTTGGTCGGATGGCAATTTGATGGTAGCTGGATTTCAAGTCTCAGTAAAATACTTACATCCCTGCACCCTATCCAGAAGGTCGTTGATGCGTGGTAGAGGTTCTGCGTTCTTCACAATGATGGCATTGAGGCCTCTATAATCAATGCACCTCCTCAACGTCCCCCCTTCTTCGAGACAAGTAGGACTAGTGAGCTGAAGGGGGAGGTACTAGGTCGTATCCAACCCTTCTCTGTGAGCTCTTTCAGTTGTCACCTTAGTTCGTCTAACTCAGCCGGTGCCATCCGATAGATCCTTACTTTGGGTATCTTGCTCCTTGGAACTATCTCTATGGCATGGGCCACCTCCTGTTCTACAACTCGTGAAGGCTCCTCAAACAGATCAGGGTACCTTACGATGACACTTCCTATCTCCGACGGTGTTTTAATGGCCTCCCCTTTCTTAGAGACAAAACCTAAGTACATGCCCTCCTCTTGGTTCTGTTTATAATAATTATAGAAGGCAGATGTGCTACTTGGGAAGTATGACTGTCCTCCCTTCTGGTAGTACAAGCTTAAGTACCTTTCGGTCCCAGTCAAACTGGGGCTTTGCAACCTCGAGGTAGTACATACCTAACAACATGTCAAGAGGCAAAAAGTCGTCGCTGACTAGGAACAAAATCTTATGATTTAGTTCCCCACCTCCATAGTAGAAGGTGTATACTACATCCTTGATTTAGTCATCAACAACCATGCGCTCTTTGTTGGCTAAGGTAGAGGCTACATATCTACCTTAGTGCTCCACTCGGTCCCCTAGGCGTAGTCTCTCAACGCAGTCGTGACTTATGAAAGTTTCGCGAGGAGCCAATGTCTATGAAGGCACCACATTTGTGACCATCTACACCGACTTCCACAACGAAGTGCTCACCTCTAGGATCTCTATTTAGCGCCACCCAAGGCTCATGAGGGTCTCTTGCCGACCACTCACTTTGCAAGTCCTCTAAGGTCTCAGACACATCCAATGAACAGAGTATCATTGGGTCAAGATGCGTCTATAGGGGGACTAAAGAGTCAATAGCTGATCAACTCTTGAAGTGGGGAGGGTACATTGCCCACTTCTTCAGGAGTAGAAGCAGCTATAACTTCTATAACTTCTACTCGCCCGATGTGTTTGCCAAGTTGGAGCTCATAGAAGCCCCACCATGGAAAGAAAAATTCCCAAAACCACCTTTGGTAGGTATCTTCTGCGATACCTTCGCGTTCTTGCATCTAAACTGCTGGGGCATACTCGCTGCAGTTGATGCAAGCTCCTTGCGAATAACGGTCTTGCCACACACCTTGTTCTAGACACGCCCTCGCCCAAGCTGTGTATCTTGGTTGAGTTCTGGGTCTGCCGCAGACTCTTGGATTGACCGCCCTTGTCGCAGCCGCTTGCCTTAACCTTTACAAGCGAGGCGAGGTTGCTACCCTCAACACTATCCTCGTCCTCCCTGTGTGCCAACCACAAGTAATCATCGATCTCAGTTTGATTCCGAAGTCTCAGTTTGATTCCCTTCGGAATCAACCATCATCAATCGACTACCTTTCTTCTTCCACTCTTGTGGACTCTTCTTCTTCCTCCCATCCGTAGAGGGTTGTTGGGCTCCTCCTCGCCTAAGTCTAGGGCCTTCTTGCTGAAGGAGTCCAGAGTGTGATATTTGATGCTGGCCTCACTGACCAGCAAGCTCTTGATGTTTGTGGAAAGATATCTAAGTTACATGGTCATGAGGACCTGTGGATGATAGGGGACGCAAGGCATGACAATGAGACGCTCCACGGCAGAGGTAAGCTCACGCGCAGACTTGCACATTAGTATCAGGCCGGGTCAACGCGTCAGTGGCCTGTTGGGCCTGCTGCGGGTTGTGCCATCACATTACACAACTCCATAAAGCTTTCTAAGGTATGGGTCTTTGACCAGTCATTCATGCGCCTGCCGAACGCTTTGGAGGCTACCAATCCATCTAACCATCGCTGCTGATCCCTCAAGATATGAGGCGGCAGTGATCACCTCTTCCTCTAACAACGTCCCTTTTGCCCTGACCCACACTGGAACTGTTCTCAACCGAGTGTCAAGAGCCTCATCCTTCTTATCACCTGAGAAGGTTCAGGGTGGCTTCAGTGGAGTCTTGGGGTACCAAGGCTGCTGTTGTCCAACTGGTGGGACCGGTGGTTGTGTAACATCCGTCGCTGGATCAGAAGATGAAGAAGCAACAGTCTGTGACGCTGCTGCTGCCGTACCGTTTGGTGAACTGCTAGCTTGAGACATAGGACTTGTCATCACCGGTGAGGAAACCGGCTTGGAGAAAACTGGAGGCCGGAAACCAGGTGCACCTGTTGGAGATGGGAAAGCTCTTCCCATTACTTGCATGGTGGTCAGTATGGTGTCCTGGATAGCATGCAGTTTGCTGTTCATGTATGCGTACATGGACAGGAGACCTGCCTTGAGAATTCTCGTGTTATCGTCAATGACAGTGTCATCCAACCCTTCTACTGCAGCTTAGACTGCCTTCCTATTCTCTACTCTAGCTTTCCTAGTTCTAATCTGATTTTCTCTTTCAGTAGCTTCTAAGTTCCTTCTCTAGCCGTAAGCGGATCAACTCCACTTGCTGGAGTTCAATGGCTTCTCTCGTGCGTGGAGGTGGCGAGCTGTACTGCGAGCTCGCCATCTGACTGGAGGAACTGTTGTCGCCACTGTACTGGATGTGGTCTGCGAACTGTGTGGCATGCCAATGCTCATCTGACTAGATGTAGCTGCTGAAGTAGCAGCAGAAGTAGCCATAGCTGCTACGGAGGCTGTTGCTGCTGCTAGCGCTTGCTTGGCTGCTGCTGCCGCTTCTCTAGCCCTCTCTAAACGTTCAGCCACTGCTTCCTGTCGCAAAGCCCTCTCTCCCCCAGGGGGTAAAGCTTGGTGCGCTATAGGAAACCTAAGGGACTCTTGACGTGTCACCCTCCTTCCTACAGATCTATCCTCCCCACTGCCTGATCCACTGATCAGCTTGGCAGACACTGTCTGCACTAGTGTCCTCGCTGGAGCCCACCACAACGTGTCTGACCGTGTTGAAAAATAAATAAAAATAAAGTTTAATAAACTAATATTTGGTAAGTCACCTAGGCTACTGTTCAAGCGGTATCAACAACTACTACACAAACTGTACACATGATCTATTCCTACCTTGATTAGTTTCACTCACAACAGCTTTGATCAGAACTGGCCATGGTAGAAGACTACAGTACTAATCTAGGCTCTGTTAGATGTTAGCAGTCTGTCCACCAAATAATCAGAAGTAAAAATGAATCATGTGAGCCGATGTATGCGCAATGGCCATGGTTGTAATGTACAGATGAGCATCAATTGGAACCTTCCTTCCCTGTATCCAACGTACCTGTCCACATCATCAAGCAGCGGTGTCTAAGGTGTACATTAACGGCCCACCCCTGTGCCCAGGAAATGCTTATGACCAGTACTGCCTTTTCTTTATCCTCGTGTGCAACGAGCCTTACGTCTGACTGATCTGGCTGATCAAGAGGCAGTTTAAGGACAGCCCCCAAGGTCCTCAGGAATTATCTAACGTCGTAAACAGGACGGCAATCACAGCCACTGGACAGTTCAGAACCCCGCCAGAAATATTTATAGACGGTCTGGTGAGCGTCTGCATAGGACTTGTCAGTCCGCACATCCCTCTATCAGCTCACCAAAGAGCCTTAAAGGACAAAGCATCATGGCCTGCGTGTATCACTCCCATGGGATGGCATGGTGACCGAGACCCGTGCTTCGACCAGGGCCCTTCAGAGGCACCGCCCTCTCCTGCCAGATGCGCCACCGGGAATAATGTCGTCTCTCGAGGTAGAGCGCTCATGACTCACGAAGAGAGGGCACTCAAGGTTGGACTTGCTTCCTCACGGTAAGAAGAGATTGAGAGGGTAGAGAAGGTAAGGGAACAGCATACCTGGAGATAGCTGCCCCCGACCACAGATTTCTCACCAATTGAAGCAATGTGCATTTCGATGACCGGACCTAGCTTTGGTACCACCCACAACGCAATGCAGTGCCACCTCAGCCAAAATGCCACATCAGCATGCTTTCATCATCATGCATACATCCGCTGTCGCCACAGCTCCCGCTTGGTCGCCACCGCCTTCCTGTGACGCACCCCTCTACCCGGGTGTCGCAATGTCAAGCCAGCGCCGATGTATGCTCACTGCACAGAAGCATCGTCAGCGCACCAAGTAACAATGTCGCCAGCAGCCGATATGCGATCTCGAACCAGCTCTGATACCAACCTGTAAGGAATATGAGTGAGAGCGATATACAGAAAACGAAGTTGCAAAATCATGCAGAAGTCCAGATAGTCATGTAACAAGCAGAGAGCTCAAATGCACCATAATTCAATCCAAATAAGCGCAATCTGAATCCGTTGAAAAAAAAAAACAAAAGTAAAAAAATCAGGCATTTTTCTTGAAAAAACGTTTTCCCGGTTCATCCCCCCTGGGCTGGTCCGGCACCTGGTTGACCGGGACAAGTGAACCGGCCGGTTGCCGGCCCAGCCCAGGGTTTTCAAATGCAGCATATCAATCCAATAGAAGCAACTTCTGCCTTGGAGTCATCTTGAAAGTTGAAACCAAATGTCAGTGAAAATTCTAAAAAAGTACGGGCCTATCTCAGTTGGTACACCCATGAACTGTTGAAATACAGACCCAAGATCGCATGGTAACCCCTGACCTGGACACTGGACACTTCCGGGACTGTCTTCCGGACCAGTGTCTGAACCGGTCCGGACTGTCCGGTGATCCGGACATCACCGGACGACTGGTCCCCGGGGTGCAAAAATGTCCTGACCCAAAAAAAAAAAGAAAAAAAAAAACGGGGGGGGGGGGGGGGGGGGGGGGGGGGGGGGGGGGGGGGGTGATGGGAGACGTAAGGCTTGCTTTGTTGTATGACATGACAGGTGGAGTGGGGGGGGTCTTGGAGGTGGGAACCGGTAGGAGGGAGGTTGTGAAGCTGGCCTGGGCTCGATGAGGTCAAGTTATACAGTCGGGAAACAGGGTGTAACTTGGCGGTAGTCAATGAGGAGAGAGGAAAAAGGTGTAGGGGAGGGATGGGGGGAGAGTCGGGCTGTTCGTGGCTACAGGGGGTAAGGTGAAGGGATAGGTAGGGTGGGTTGTTAGTGTGGTGCGGTTGAATGAGGTCGCGGGTGAGGTAGCTGGTTAGAGAGGGGCGAGGGCGGGGGTTGGCTTGTTGGAGTCGAGCGTGTGGAAGGATAGGGAGGGGTGCCGCCTGGATTGGGTAATGGGGGGAGTCTTGGCTGTTCCTACAGGGGTGAGGAGGAGTGTGTCTCGATCGGGGTTTGGGGCTGGGGTTGGGATGGGTGACAAAMGCCGTGTGCTGTCTCTTATACACATCTAGATGTGTATAAGAGACAGGCTTTGCACTCTGTAGTTCAGGCAGCAGAGCACGAGTCTTGCAGCAAATCAAGTTTAATCAACCAGCATATTTAACTAGCAGACATGCAGATTTGCAAACAGTGCAAACCAGGCACAAGACTAAAGAAACAGAGATTTTTTTTTTGAAAAAGGTATGATTAACTTTGAACTTCGAACTTTGGATTTAGTAATTTAAGTTCATAACTTCATATGTAACGTGAAAGTTTGAACTTTGCAGTTCAATTCAGAATGTCAGAGTCTTCAGACTGGCGGTTCATCAGTGCTCTCTCTCTCTCTCTCTCTCTCTCTCTCTCTCTCTCTCTCTCTCTCTCTCTCTCTCTCTCTCTCTCTCTGTGCCCCCAACGGGCAGCAGCGGCGGGCGCCGCGTCGAAATGGCCACTTTGAAATTGCTCGGGCCTGTGCGAAACCTGCCACCTAAAAAACCTGCAGTGTGTTGTGTCTGGACCTCTAGGCCATGTCCAGTGGGGTGAAAGGACACTTAAAAATCAACCCGTTATTTTTTGAGGTGCGGCTAGGACCCGACAAACGTCCTGGGCCACCCGTTTTTTTTTTTTGATTTTTGCTGCAGGGGCCTCCATCCGGACATGGGGACCAGACACCGGACACCGGACTGTCTGGAACCCGGTCCGGACGTCCGGGCGGTTACCATGCAAGATCGGTTCCAGATACTATCAGATGTCTGGAAAACCATTACCTTTCTCAGGCAAATGCGAAGTCGAAGTTGAGCATCTGAAATCTTTGGGGCCTCGGGGCTGCCGGACCACAAAGGCTGGTGGCACTAGCCAAAAGACAGCAAAAACGCCACACTGTGGCACTGGTGCTCTGGCACCCATTCGTGCGCAGTGCGACTCCGCCTCGGCAAAAAGAGGCTCGGAGGTCGTGGTGGTTAAAAAAACATATATTCTAAAACTTTAAAAGAAAAAACAGACAATTATTAACTAATAAAGAAGAAAAAAAAATTGTGCTTTAGCAATATATGGGTCTGGACCGTACTTGTGGCGCACTGGTGCGGTGCGCGATGCGGTGCCGTGCGCCCTGCGGAATGCGCGCGGTGACACTGCACGCGCATGTGCGCGCGCGCGCGCACGAGGTGCGCCGTGCGCGCAGCGCATGGAGGCGCGCTACTGTGCAAGGGTGCGCACTGTGCGCCATGCCTATTTTCGGCTTGTGTGTGTGTGTGTGTGTGTGTGTGTGT
>BFEA01000105.1:853434-864436 GCA_003427395.1 Chara braunii | reverse complement strand
AGAGAGAGAGAGAGAGAGAGAGAGAGAGAGAGAGAGAGAGAGAGAGAGTGTGAGAAGAGAGAGAGAGAGAGAGAGAGAGAGAGAGAGAGAAGATAACTCTCCGACCTCGCGGCGCGGCTCGGTATTCCCTACGCGCGTGGGACACGCTGCCATCCTCTCCCACGTCCCGCCCGCAGCCATCTTGCGCGCCCGCCTGCCCACTAGCACGCGCGCAAGCCGCGCGTTTCCGTTTTTGCACCCATGCATGTGGGCCGGTACTCCCTACTCGCGTACCCACACGCGGGTGGCGTTTCTACGCCCGCCTACCCACTCCCTCGGCGTATGCCCGTGTGCGGCTCGGTATTCCCTACCCGCGTTCCTGCGTGCGGCCAGCTTTTCCCTAGGTGCGTAGCCTCGTGTGGCCTGCCATTCCCCACGCACGCTCCCCCGCGCGGCTGACTTTTTCCTCTCCCTCGGCCTTCCCACGCACGTTCCCTCGCGCGGCCGACTTTTTCCTCTCCCTCGACCTCTACCCCGCGCCCCCCCGCCTCGGTTGGCCTGCGACCGAGCCTGTCGCGAGACCCTTTGCTTGCTTTAGTATGTATAGAGAAGAGATAGAGAAAAAAAAAAAAAACTCCAGGAAAACCGGCTGTCAGGTCCGTCGGTTTCTACGTTGAGAGATCGCGACCCTCATCATGACTGAATCTGGCCTGCAAGAACCCTACCATACAGACTACAAGAACCCGACCATACACACAAGAGTGTTACGCGGACTACAGGTTTCTAAAAGCTTTCAGGCCAGTGCGCGGCCTCCAAAAAACATTTGGCTGCCCGTTTCTTATTTTACGTGAGCAGGGGGCCGGGTCTACTACCCCCATTTTTGGAGGTGCGCCGCATGCAGTGCGCGCGCGTCGTGCGGGATGCGCGGTGCGGCGCACGTGCGCAGTGCAGCGCATCGCAATGCGCCGCATGTATGGTCTGGACCTGGATGTCCGTACCGACATTCCATACAGCTTAATGCCTAACAAGCGTACTAGCAAGCCGACAGACCGGACGAGCGTCCGGTCCGGTCCGCTTTGGGGCGTGCGGCACCCTCCCCCCGAACCCGACGGACCCGGACCGGACCGGACCTGTCTCTTATACACATCTAGATGTGTATAAGAGACAGGCTTTGGGGCGTGCGGCACCCTCCCCCCGAACCCGACGGACCCGGACCGGACCGGACGGGGGCGGTTTTTTTTTTTTTTTTTGGGGGGGGGCRTAACTGGTCGTCGGGCGCACATTCGTGCGCCGCACGGGTCCGGTCCGGCGGTCTGCCGCACGTGCGGAACCGCCCGGACGGCGTCCGCTTGCAAGTATGCTAACAAGTGCCCCAGACGTCCGGGCTGGCTGCATAGCTCAAATTTCAAACACATGCCACAGCTTTTGTTGTTGATTCCAAATTTCAAAATCTCGCAGTTTCTGGGTTGGTTGCCTGTAGGACTTCGATGTACAGAATTGTCCAGCGAGTTCGGCTGTGTCTCCTGACTCTCGAGATTGTGGTCGACAAAACAGAGTTAGGTTGCCAGACAACATAAGGAACAAAAGAAAAAAGAAAAACAGAAAAAAAAGGCATTACAGTCTGAAGTAGAAAACCTAGCATTGTCCGAGAAATAGACACGGGAAAAAAAAAAAAAAAAAAAGGAACCCAGAAGCAACACTGAATTACAGGGTTTCGAAATCAGATCCTGCAGGACCTGAAGGGCTAGCAATAGGGGAAGCCAAGGATGTAAAATATAGACCCCAGCTAAGATAGATGCAATCAGACTCACTTTCTTCTTCAACTCACAGGCATGCAAGCAGATAACAAACCAAACTGGCGCCAGGCGCCCACACAATGCTCAGAGATATGGAGACCGAGAACACAGTTCAGATGCAAGCTCGCTTCAAACAGGCTATGGTGCCTGAGCACCCAAGTACTCTCTGCCAACACTGCGGCCACCACCACTGTTCGCACACACTCAACTCTGGAACACCCTGAATGTTCCACACGCGTTCACCCTGTATCACACACGCACACACATACTACTGCCTATCACTAGCTATGGCAGCTATGGCCGCCGGCTATCTCTTCTACAAGCAGCAATGGCTGCTCTACCACCTCCACGGCCCATTTTGACTACAGGCATCTGCAGACCACCTTGCACAAGACGCTCGGGCAGCGCTTCGCCGGTTCTGCATGGCGCACAGCAGAATGAATGAATCAGTGGACGCTGCCTCCTGATTTATACTTCTGTCGATCGCCGGTCCCATGGTGCACACAGTCCCTCATGGTACTTGCTGACTAGAGAAAGTGCGACCGGTACTGGGTACCGCTGACTCGACAAAGTTGGACTGGCTACTGCCCACTTGCCTCTGGCCAAACGTGAGAAACTTTAAAGGCCACTTCCGGACCTTCCGGAAGCTTGCGGACTTGGCCTTTCGAAACTGTAGCAGCTATGACCTTGACCTTTCAGGGCTGTAGCAGTTACAACCTTGACCTTTCAGGGCTGTAGCAGTTACGACCTTGACCTTTCAGAATTGCTACAGCTACAACCTCTACACAGCTATGACCCCTACTCGACAGACCTACGGTTCAAGACCCGGCAGCTACATCGACCTACGACAGTCAGCAATTGACTCCTAAGACACAGGTCACGGGTTCAAGCGCACAGGGTACTGTACACGGGTGAGGTGAGGTCTGGGGATCGAGCCCTGGGATCTGCCTCTGCTACTGCAAAGGTGAAAACCGAAAACCGTTTGATAGAATATCCTCCCCCCCCTCTCCCCCCCAAAAAAAAATAGATAGATTACCCCCCTCAGTGAGGGATTGAATATTGAACGGAAACACTGTTTGATTGGATGGATGGAAAATGAGAACTGGGTTATGAATTGACCCAAAAAAGAGAAAGAAGGGTTATGCATTGAGTCATTGGCCCTTTGCGGGTGTCTATACTGCGTGGCAGAAGCCTTCGACTTAGCTCTGAAATTGTTACACGCTGAGCCTGCACACGAGCCCTGTTTCGGGGGCCCGACGGTTGCTGGGGGCCCCCAGGCCGCACCTCCTTCGGACATGCGCCCTGGAGGCCCACGGCCGACCTTAGGACCTTAGGACCGTAGGATTCGATTTAAGGCAGCATTCATTTATTTATTTATGTTGTCCTATGTTTGTCTGTTCAGGCATCGTTGCGGACATGCAGTTCGTCCGAACAGACTTCTGGTCTGTATGGACAAAGGCCGTATTTTGGGCCTTGCACGGTCCCAGGCAGGCCCTTTATTGTCCAGTTACGGGCACTCCCTGCTGCATCAGCAGGGAGGGCCTGGACGTCTGGTAGGGACCCAGGCAGGCCACGTTTTGGCCTAGGACTAGAGGCACACGGAGGCACACCCGTGAGGCCCAGCACTACTTATAGCTGGGCCATGCCTGGGCAGACACAGTTCGAGTAGCTCACTTCTTGGGTGACACGCTGCTGGAGCAGCATGACAGCGCTACACTAGAGGTAGACGTGTAGGCAGGGAAGGAGGTGGAGACCATACCTGTGACGACGGAGCTCCTTCCTGGGTGCCATAGCTGGCCCTCTCGCCAGCGACCTGCACAGAGAGAGAGAGAGAGAGAGAGAGCAATCGACCGCAGTTAGTACAGGGCGGCAGTTACCTGCAGGTGAGACAGCGAGGAGGACAACATCTTCTTCTTCGACTCGCCCTCCATCTCTTCTTTCTCCTTCCTCTTCTTCTTCTTCTTCTTCTTTCAGAGAGAGAGAGAGAGAGAGAGAGAGAGAGAGAGAGAGAGAGAGAGAGAGAGAGAGATTACAGGCAGAGGTTACATCGGGCATGGAGCGCAGGATCTGCTCCGACATTTTGAGGCAGCCATTGATTGGACATTAGGCTGGGAGACTATTTTTGGACTTGGCTATCGGGATCTTGGTCTTCTCCCTCCTCACCATCTTCGTCTCGCCTCTCCCCCATCTTCTCATCCGTGGTATCCTCCATGTGCGTGCAGGGAGGGACCTTTCTTTGATGTATGTGGTCCGTCCTCCCTCTCTCATATGTGTGGTGTACGATGGGGTGTCGCGTCAGTATCTGACAGGTCAGGTCATATCTTTGAGCCTTCCGCTGCGCTACATTGTGCTATTTTCGTATGTATCTGGATGTACCATGCCTGTTGATGCTTTACTGACACTGCATTGTCCATTCAAGTCCTTTTCATCACTTGCGGTTCCTTGGCTCCACATTCATCGCCCAATTGAGGATGTATCAGAAATACAGCAGGATTCGTGCGGCTGAATTGTACGCCCATGAACTGCTGATAAACAGACCTGAATTTGAGTCTTGCCGGGATTAGATGAACAAAATAACGTGGAAATTAGCTGGGGCCTGGGCAGTTGGATGATGACACTGCCCTTATGAATCACGAGTCCCAGACACCGCCCTTATGAATCGCGAGTCCCAAAAAAAACTATCTTTTGTCGAACAGGAAAAACCACCTGCCTGGGCCTGCGCAGCCTGGAAAGTGATGCAAAATGATTCCCTCCCCCCCCAATGATGCTGTTGAACATAATCTACAACTCTTGTTTTTGTCTGATTTTTTTTTTCTCTGTCACCGGAACACAGAACTAGGAGAACAAAATCGCCAAAGCTGGGATTCTTGGAATTTAGCTCTCCCCCCCCGGTGGCACCCCTCTTGGATCCGGCAGGCTGCTGCCAAAAATGATACCTCGAGTGGTGCAAATAAGAATTTGGTAATGACACAACTCCATTCAGCCGCGGGATCTGCATTTTTGTGGGTGGTGCAAATAAGAACTTGGTAATGACACAACTCCATTCAGCCGCGGGATCTGCATTTTTGTGGTTATAAAGGTCCCAGTGGAGAGTAGGCACTTATAATTTGCTCTGATGCCCGGTAAGGAACCTGTGAGCTCTTACGACAACTGAAATGACGGCGTTGTCCGACGGCTGATGTATTGTAACCTTTTTTATTTTATTTTTACGTAGTGTAACTTGTTAGTTGCAACCGGTGGGGTTAAAACACATTCTGGCATCTTACCAATACACAGTACAGGACTAAGTATGAGCATAGTTATAATAATACTTTTACAATGCCCAGGCTCTTTAGGTTTGTTCAATAACTACAATTTAGCACACTTCAACGAACCCGGAACTAGTCGGATTTTACAAATGGTCCATTAAGCGCTCTATGTATATGCCATACTACAGCACAGGTGCTAATTTGTTTACGCAAAAAATCATCGACCATGTTTCTCCAGACTCGGAATTTTAAAGATGCTAATTCTTTCCCGTATGTTCAGGTGCTGCGGGAAAACTGGGGCTTCCTGGACTCTGCAAAAGTCAGCAAGGATGCATTGCCGGCAGTGGTAAAGGACTTGTCATTGGGTCGTCAAAGCTCGATCACCGCAGCATTCGGTAAGTAACCTGTTTCCTATTGTGTGTCGGAGGGGTGTGAGGCAATGACGTGTTTGCACATCTGGGCTGAAGAGTTCATTTGTTGGAGGGGTGTGTGTGTGTGTGTGTGTGTGTGTGTGTGTGTGTTGATATAAACAGAAACCCCGCGAGCGCGGTGAGCAGTGTGACAGGGTATGCATACACGATCACCCAAGAAGGAAAAAATTGCAACATCCTTGCACAAGTTAAACCATGAATGGTGAGAATGAAATGTCAAAAGATGATTCAGAGTACTCGTTTACACCGCGAAGTGATTGCGCATCATAGTAGAGATCAATAGGCCTTGCTTCCTCCAGGATCAATGGTAGTAATCACAAACGAGGACAAGAGGACACGCTTTTATGACCCATTGGCCCCATCAATCACTTAAATCCGATACAGAACGCTATCATCCTACGGTACCAGATCCATATGCCAATTACTCCATTACTTGGTCACCCAATGTCATGAACCATTAATACTGCACACGAAAAGTAATAACAAGAATAGCGAGCCCAATAGCAGATTCTGCAGCAGCTACACCCTCAACCTACTCAACCATCATTCCAGCTATGAAAGAAGCACACGCTACCACAAGCACTACAATTAGTATGGGCAACCATGAGCTCATAAACGCCATCGGCAGTCCGTCATTCCGGTCGAAGGCGGAACAGGAGTCCGTCGATGGAGCATACATCGGTACCGAGAGGGCAGGCCGGAGGAAACCAATCGTGCCGAATAGAAGGCAAATAAGAAACAAGCCAAAGAGGTGCCATCCCTTGACAACAAATCTTATCATGATTGTTTGGCGAATACAAACAGGGCACCACCGATGCACAGTGACCACTCACAGGCTCCCGTACCCAGTGACCTCCTCACGGTTGATTACTCAATAACATCATCCTTCCACTATTCACGCCATCCAGTAATACCGTCAAAACATACCGGACATGGATCCGCCACTTTACAGAATGAATGGACTACCACACCGTATAGCACGTAGAAGACCGTTTGTACGAGCGCACATCCAACTCAATACTCTCCAGCATGACAGTCAGGGACCATATTCACTCAGACATAGTAAGCAGACGCCCTAAGCAATCCTCAAATGAATGAAGGATCGATCATCCCTCATACGGAACAAAGGGGATCACCGGTGGATCCGTCAACTAACTCCTATGGCATCCGATCTATGCTCTGCAGAACCTTGACGCCGGCGCAGCAATTCAGCAACTCCATTCGGCCGGGACACGCAGAATCGGTGCTCCAATAACGCCAGAATCGCCAGAAAAGATAGATAAGCGACGATGGCAAGACCGAGACAAATAGAAATCCACGCAGAATCTATGCTTATTGGCGAGAGAAGACGGCTACTTGTTGTGACTGCATCTCATGAAGATTCTCGTGGAGCAATAAGATCCTACAACTCACCATCACCACAAAAACACACACACACACATTCACGAGGACAAGACACACAATTTCACAAGAACACTACAATAGACAAGGTTGTCAAACCCATACAATAAACATTCGGTAGGTGAAACAATTCCACACAAGGGTTCAGGTTTCTCCATTTCAGCCAAGCGACACTTTTATAGCTGACAATTGGGGGGCCGGTAGTGGATGCTTCCCTAATAAAGTACTTATCACCGGTATCCACAAAACCGGATCATCAGAGGAGAAAATACCCCCACCAATATGCACTGAAAGGGACAATACAACTATAGGGACATGCGACTCGTATACAGAGACCATGGTCCTTGGGCGATTCAGAGAGGAAAAGAGGTGTGGGAGCAAGGGGGGATGGGGGAGGGGGAGGAGAAATGGGCGGAGGAAAGAATCATTACTACATTACCATGCTTGCATCCATGGCACGGGCGAATCCTGGTACAACTGCTCAAAAGACCGTCAAACCCTTCCCCTCTCGAATGAAGTCAAGGCCACCGTCGTATATACAGAAATCAGCATACAGCGGTCAGATGCGGGCTGAAGCGGCAGTTCTTGTCAAGTAACCGTTCATCGCAAATCAGCATAGCAGGAACAAGACGGTCATGTGCACCCTAGTCAAGTAACCGTTCATCGCAAATCAGCATAGCAGGAACAAGACGGTCATGTGCACCCTATTCACAGAATCCTCCGTACTTATCAAGGCACGACACGCCTTCCCATCAGTGCAAACACGCCTCCTACTAGATGCGAAAGACACCACACATCCTTACTCGTCGAGGAGCATTTCCATCCGCAAAAGGCCGGCAACAACGAATCCGCACCCGCGCCATCAGCGCACAACTGCAAGTACTCCCGAAAACAACACACGAGTCACCCAGAAATATTCGCTACGCCAGCTCAGCACACCATTCGTAGCACCGAGACCCGATGACAATCTCATAGGGACATCATCACATTCTTCACCACGACGCCTCACCACACATCACCACGTCGATATAAGGCAGAATCCCATCACCGGTTGTAGCGAAGACCGCATCATGCATAACCCATTCACCACTAGTTACCGCCAGCAGAAAGTGGAGCCTACTCATCGGTAGGATCAGAGACGGTATCACGAACAGGCCGTCCCCTTCTGCGTACGCAAATGCGCGGACTGCCAAAGAGGGTTTTTCTTTCTTTTCACCAGGATCGGTTGATGTATTTAAAGGCCGTTGGACCGACATCCAAGGGATTCATAGCAAAGTAACCAGCGGAAAAAAAAGGGGGGAAAGGGGGAGGGCCATGGACCCAGAGGGGCTTACCAAAACCAGGGACTACCGTTGGCATAGCAGTGTCCACCTGAAAAGACAGTAACACAACCAAAATCCAGGGGTGATCCTACGTCCTATGCAGTGAGCTAATTCACACTGATCCCTGATAGCTCAACAAAAATCATGTGGTCTGGTAATGGGGACCTGACACCCTAGTTTCTTCTTTCTTGAAGGATAATCTCCCTCCCATTATACCATCAGTGATCGTGTGTGTGTGTGCCCCCCCCCTGACCCGCTAGAGGTATGTGCAAGGAAAATGAGAGATAGCAAGATGACAGAATCCAGATAGCACAATCATATTGAAAGCAAGAAAGTCCCACAGTGTTCAGATAAGCAGCATTGCACCAATATTACACCAATGAAGAATCGAAACACTGAAACCGAATGTCAATGAGAGCTTTACTCTCGTCCGCACCAACATACGTATCCAGGCCCTCTCTCCCTACTTGGTGCTCGGCGCCCAGGCTACTCTCTACACAGCTACTTCCTGCCTACGAATTGACAATGCAACTGTTTGACGTCAGCAGCCACCGAAGTACTTGAAGATGTCGACCAATGCAGACCATCGCCAATACCAGGTCTGCGCCCTCACATCATCATCCTCATCTCTTTCACTCTCCCTATCCTTGTCGTCCTTCCCTATGCACGAAGACCACAACCACCTCCACTGGCTGTCCAAGCCAACCCGGGCTATGTAGGGCTGGCTATGGCGCTGCCCTCAGCAGTGCCCTGCCTTCTTCCAGCGCCCGTGCATGCTGCCTGGCAACTAGCGCTAGTGCACAGCGCACAGCCTGCGAGCGCACGCTCAAGCAGTGCTGCCGCATGCACTGCCTAGTGCCCGAATGACCCCACCAGTGGCGAGCTCTTTCCTATATGGAAAGTGATCGCCCAGTTTGCTGGCTGGCTAGGCCTCGTGTGTTTCCAGTAGCTTCTGATCGGGCCAAAGTGTCTGCGCCCAGGCCCATTCAGACAGTGGCCTGGGACGGAATTGGTTAGGCATGCCCAACCACCCAGGAGTAAACGTGAGGTTCTCCCTGCTTCGACTGTGCTGCTGGAAGAGCCCAGAAGGCTCATGAATTGTTTCTGAGTCTCACGAGTATGGAGGATGTAACCAACTGGCGCATGGCAACTGTCTGGCGCCCACCAAACTTTGCCAAAATTGACAAACTCAGGCTATATTGAAATTTAGGTGCCCGCCTTCACTTAGGGCGGGCTCATGCTTGCTGATAGGGCCCTACAAGGGCATGCTGGGGAGCCAACTCGTAATAAGGCCTTGTCGAAGATCCATGCCCACATGGGGGTTACAACAGGCTCTGCTTGGGCCCCTCAGCCTGGTCTCATAGCCCTATAAACAGGCATTGACACATATTTGCAGGCCCGCCTTCACTTAAGGCGGGCATGACACTTCCAGACACCGCCGAGGGACTAAATCCTCGCATACCTTCCCCCTTAGTTTCGAAAGTCCCGTGAGAAAGCGTTTTGTTCACTTCACTCCATCTGTTACTCAGCTCAAAATCGTTAGCTTGTGGAGAATCGCTGATGTAATTGGAAGCCTTCTCTCTGGTTTGAACTTCGGAATATACAGGTTCACAGCTCCAAAGCTTGTCGTCGATGTTTTTGGCTATGGTTGGGGGCAGCATGCACCTTCTTTAGGCGGGTACTCAGACTTGGGGGACGGTTGTAAGACAGAGATGGTAGGATAGACGATTGGGTTGTTAATGATCTGGACATCACGGGAAAGAGTTACAAATCGTTTGCCGACTCCATCTACGCAGGTCATTGTCTTGCCGGTTGCAATCCACCATGTGAAACGACAGCTAGGACACCAAAATAATCTGGATGTAATATTATCATAGATGTTAGTCTTACTTCCAAGTGTAGATTACGGCACTCGGATTCATTCTCCTACATGAAGTGTGAACGGTGGACTGTGATATGATCTCATATGCAAATCAAAAACCTATTGTAGTCGCTTGTCAGCTCCCTCTACACTGACCGGCGCTGCTGTTAATCGATTTTCTATTATAAAAGAGTCTGTCGTTGGTCTACGTTTCAGACTCAACTTTCCACCTGCTTTTCTTCGGGACGATTTCCTGAAGACCATTTGCAGTTGACTATATATCTGTCCGCTGATTCTCTTCCACCTTCGTCAGAGAAAGAATCATCTCTAGTACTATCGATTTTCGGGCAGTCTAGCTATACGTTCCCCTGTGTCCATAGATGACTAAGTCCCTGCGATCTGATAGACTTCGACTATACTATTATCTTTGAGAGCCAGTCCTGTATGTAGCCATCCTGTTTTTGTCACTTATCTGGTTTCAGGTAAATGATGATACACAGACCAGATTAAACAAGAAAGGATTTCGGACTAACATAGCCGGTACCCAAAATTGCTTGAGCAGGTTTGCTGAAAAGTTCCTCATACCGAACATATGCTGCCACGTCACGTTGTCTTTCTAAAAATAAGTTTCTCAGTCATCTATTATAGGATACCCCTATAAAATCATGTTATTAATTTTTATATTTTTTTGTTCTTTGGATCCTAACAATCCCTTTTTCCCTAGNCTATTATAGGATACCCCTATAAAATCATGTTATTAATTTTTATATTTTTTTGTTCTTTGGATCCTAACAATCCCTTTTTCCCTAGCTTTGTCAGCTGCTGCCCAGCATCATTGGCAGTATCCTATAGGGCTATCCCACCGTAGAAGGATTGGTCCCTATCTTGAACAGCCTCGTTGGTTTCAACTCCTGACGACAAGTAAGAAAGTTTGGACCCTCCGTAACACTTTTCTTACTCTACA
>BFEA01000105.1:785707-798178 GCA_003427395.1 Chara braunii | reverse complement strand
CTCTCTCTCTCTCTCTCTCTCTCTCTCTCTCTCTCTCTCTCTCTCTCTCTCTCTCTCTCTCGGTGCCTTGGCTAAGTTAGCCAAGGTTACGGGTGAACCCTGCTAAAAACTCTGTACGTCGGCTGTCACTTTTGTGGGAAAGGAAATCCAAGTTCATGCCTTGGGAGTCGATGAGCTCGCTTCTCGCGCTACAATTGCGAACCTGCGATCTTGGGAGGAAAACAGCACACGCGCCTTAGGACGGGCTCCGCATCGGTATTTCTATTGTTTTGGATTCTCTCTCACGGCCCGTTTATTTATTTATTTAACTTTTGGTAGCTAGTAAGATTTTGGTAGATAGAAAGACTCTGTCGGTCGGTTGTTCCTTGACACCAACACGCGGCGCCAAGGGGTAATCGACCCCTACCTATATAGGCGGACTTGTGCCTTTATTTTCTATGGGTCTCCTAGGCGTCAGTACTTTAGCTTGTTTCCTGAGCTACCACGCACGGCGTTCAGATGACTTCTTTCTTTTCTTTTCTTTTCTCCTTTTCTTTCAAGTTTCTTTGGTGAGATGCTTTGTTTTGTTTCGTACCAGAGTAGGCTTGTACGGCGCTCTGTTGTCCCAACGGCTAAGAAGTAGGCACGGCCTACACACTAGGATAAATTTACGAGAGGCAAGGCCTGTGGCCTCCTTTTCGACTACAACGTTCTTCGAAGCGTGCCTACCTGATGAGTCCATGCAGACGGACGAAACCGGTCGTAGGATCTGCTTTGTCGAGTTCGAGAAGACGTTGACTATGGTGATACCATGAGTTGAGGACATGCCTGAGAGACTCTTGCCGGCTGGAAGGTTGAACGTGCCATTGGTTATGTTTTCATGCCTTTGGATTTTGCCATTGGTCCGTGCTTTTATATTGAGCCGTGGCTGGTTTGTTCTCGTCCGGTTTTGTGTCTAAGGAGGTTTTGTTCACGACTCTACGTGTTTGATATGCCCTTCCCAATAGGCTGTTGCCGTAGTCTGCCACTCTTGGGAACACAGTAACCGGAGTACTACGAACTTCACGGTGGCTGTGACTTCGACACGGTGTACTTTGTCGTTTTAGTCGAAGAAGAGATTTGAGTGGGAATAGCTAGAATGGGTGGAGCGCTTCAGATAGTGATTTTCGGATTCGGTTTTATAACAATAGGTCTTGGTTTTTAGTCGAAGAAGAGATTTGAATAGGAATAGCTAGAATGGGTGGAGCGCTTCGAAAAGTGTTTTTCGGATTCGGTTTTATAACAATAGGTCTTGGTTTTTTTATTGTCGCTTTAGCACTGTAAACCCACCATGCCTAACGTTTGTGAAACATGCGGACTGATGAGAAGACGGACTAGTGATATGGCCGTTCGAGCGAGGTTGATTAACCTACTTCAAAACTATGTGCAACACACACTACGGTCGATCTTCGTAACTACGAATCTCATCACGGAGTCTGGAACTAGGACTGAGATCTACAGAAGACTCCAGACAGTACTGCTGCGTATTAGGAGAGCACTTCAAGTGCTTCGGCAAAGACATAGGTTGCCAAGAAGAGAATTTGACAAGATCGCAAATATATGGGGATTCCAAACGAGGGTCCTATTGGTTTTTCCGTCGACGTGATTAGGGTATTCGATTGAATAGCCCACACTAGGTAGACTATCACAAACTTTGAAGAACAGTGGGATTATGAGAGGGAACTATATGAGTAACAATAGAGGTTTTGGTAATAATTTTGGAGATATGGGGAGCATCGGAGGCAACAGAGGATGGGGAGGAAGATAGAACGGACCACAGTGCTATGATTGCGGGAAGTACAGATATATCGCTCGGGAATGTTGGTTCAAGCAAGGAAGACCGGCTCAGCAGCATGATGAAATGCAGGTCTTTGTCAGAGACCTGATGAAGGAGACAGTTGAAGAAAGGAAGCTGACAGAGGAGGAACGGATGAAATCAGGGAGGATGAAGAGAGGAGAACGGAGACAGATATGGCAAGAAGAACGGAGGAGCTCAGGTTGCAATTGCAAGCAGAGATCGCTGATACGTGGAAGAAACAGCAAGCAGAAGCGGAAGCCAGGGCTAGGGAACAGGAATCAAGGCAACATGATGTAAAACGTACTACTCCGGAGAATGTCCTTAGGATATCACCTCGCAGCAAGGTGATGCCTAAGGATAAAGAGAGAAAGAAGAAGTCTAAGAAATAAGCTGTGAAGACCGCCTCGGAGATTCTCGAGTCCTCGACATCCGCCATGGAAGATAGTAGCAGCTCGGCCTCCGAGAACTCTTCAGACTCCGGGAACGAGATGATGCGGATCGCTAAACTGCTCAAGGAAGAAAAGAAGGCACGAGCCAAGAAGAAGAAATGTGTCACCAAGAAGACAACCAAGATGGGCCCTATCGGTACTATGAAGAAGGGAGAATGTTCTATGAGATCTAACTCACCGACTCCACCCACCAAAGGGAGCCTAGGACGTCTCTCACGGGAGGATACAAAGGAATCGCGGCGGGCTGCTCGATGAAAGGTTTTATGGACTATACACTCGCAGTGATGAAGCAATACTCTGCTCAAAAAGCGTTACATCTTCGGCAGTTGTGCACGAAGCATGAAATTAAGTCTACCAAAAAGGACGGCATGGTCATGGAGCTGGTGAGAAGGTAAACAAATTTGGCTTACGAAGGTTTCTTCAGTACTCCACTTACTACGAAGACTACTTCCTTGAAGATTGAGCCCGAAACCGCGAAAGTCTTCAGGTCACCACCACGAGTTACCAAGTCTTCGATTGCAACAAGGGGAAAAGCGAAACTCTCCAAGATTCCGAGGAAGATATTGTGATCGGCGCCCGGCGCCCGCTGTCGAGTCTGACCATGAGTCGGGTCCAGCAACGGAACAGGGGTCTGATTGACGATGGCAGCCCTCTATTGCTAAGCTTTGGGCAGCCTTACGCTCATGCATGGATCAACGAGCTACCCCACGAGGACGGGGTATCAAAGGAGATGAAGCTGCAATAGTGGAGAGGAGGATTACCTCTACCACTATCCTTTTGACGCGTATCAGACAATTGAAGTGGTTGTCGACGTATTTGGACAAGATGGAGCTTACCAAGGAAGTCCTGAAACTAAAGACAGGCGGTACTTATGTGATTCTAAGCCTGTGGTCCAAACGTGTATGCATCGGCTACATGGCTAGGTCGATCCTGCATAGAAGGAAGCAACGCCTGTCATTCGCTGCGGCCAAGGAGTTGGGTAAAGCGCCACAAGTGTATAGATGAATGAGAACATTCAGATTGGATAGGTTCGTGGTCATCCGGATCAGACACACGAGTGAAGAAGATGATTTCATGTTCGAGAAGCATCTGCTTTGAGACCTGTCCCCCAGCCTAAATACAGTAGGCTTAGGTGGGAGACCGGGAAGGAGAGCGAGGAAACGAAGTGGAGACGTGAAAGGAAGACACGGGGAACAACGATTTCAGGGAAAATGGTGGTAAGCTTCGAAGTGAATGGCGTAGTAAGGGCCTCTCTTCTCAACTGGCTTTTGGAGAAGCATGTGACCCGGGAGAAGAACCAGGAGGTAGTATTCAAAGCTGGAAAGTCATGGACCGACGGTTGGAAGGAGATTGCAGCTAAGTTCGGGGAAACGATGATACGAATGGGCGGAAGTGTTCTGCAGTTGAAGCACGCGGAAGATGTCTGCCAGCAAGGAGGGACCTGTCGTTTTTAGAAGATCGCAAGAAATGCTACGACTACAGAGAGACACAAGACTACTCTTCAGCGACTACTCAAGCAACCAAGGATGGCTAGATCACTCACACATTACTCCGCAAGCAAACTCGTTGGCCTCTATAGGACTGCGAGTTTGTTTGCTAGGAAGGAGACTAGGAACAGACTCAAACCGAAGATTGACCATTCTATAAAACAGAAGATTGGGGTCAGCATCAGGAGGAGGTTGACAGTAAAGTATCCCTGGTGTGCTACAATACGGAAAATAGAGGAAAGGAGAGTCACTAAGAGGGTCATTGAGTCAAAAGTTAAAAGTTACGAACGAGTCTGTGGCCGCGTTCATCAAGAGGAAAGTTCGAATAGGAACCGAACGGTAGGAGAGATATTGCACACGCACCGACGATACTCTCATACGCTTCAGGCTTGTTGTCCATGTGCTAGGTCTAAGCTTGTGAAACACGACGGCCATGTTCTTACCTGATTTGCGTACGGAATGTTGACTGCTACGACACATCTTAAGCACCAACCAGACAACGTGATCGACGTAGGGAGATGCTTCACCACCACGGGAACGAACACACAGACTTAGACTGACACACAGGTTAGAGATTGGTCCTCTCAGTTCGCCGGATTGGTACTGGCACTAGTCGACCGAAACAGTGGCAATACCACCGCCGTGTGCCCGGTGCTTTACCGACATGCGTTCGATTGTATGTTCACCTGGAATTCTGGTTACGAAAGTGTGCATAAGACAGAATCCGAGGTACTTACTACATGCGAGGAGGATTACCTTGAAGCAGGCCTTGCAGCCGTGGGAGCCTGGAAAGAAAGTGGAAGTCTGGGCAAGTCGTATATCATCCCGAAGGACAAGGACCTCATGCGTTGGAGGCCGATCGCCCCAGCTTGCAGTGACCCGGCCATGGTTGGGCAGCAAAGATGTGCAAGGGCACTGTACTGATTGATTACACGGTATGACAGCAGCCTCAACTTTTCCCTCAAATCGACGCAGAGACTCAAGGAGGAAACGATGAAGATTGGCAGCGAACTGAGTAGACAGGGCTGTACCATGACGATGGGAAGGTGCTACGATATCAAGGAAATGTTTTCTTCGATTTCACACACTGAGACACTAGATGCTGTGGGCGAACTCCTGCGAGGTTTCAAAAAACAAGGTTGGGTGCAGATCAGAGTAGCCACCAGAGAAAAGTGTCGTGTCATGACCAAGACCAGGAAGTCCGAACCAGGTTATGTGAACATTAGACTGACTCACATCTCCAAGATGGTCGCGTTTGATCTTTCGCATGCCTACATGGTATGTGATGAGGTTATCTAACAACAGGTAGTGGGTGTGCCCATGGGGAACACTATGAGCCCCGTACGGGCGACATTAACTTGCGCTATGGCGGAGAGTAAGTTCCTGCGTTCACTAGGAACGGACCGGAGATTGGTGAAAGGTTGGAGGATGGTGGATGACGTTTCCATCGTTGTGGGATGTACGGACACGAGTTGTTACTGGGAAAAAGCCCTGAAGATCTTAACAGCGTTTGAGTCAGCCTATGACGCGAGACTCAAACTCGTCCGCAAGGACGAAAATGAGAACTCCTGGCCATTCATTGGAGGCATAATGTATCACATGTCGGAACCCGTACGAGTACATTTCGTACAAGACAAAGATCACAAAGTCACAGCGAATAGTCGGCAAGTTGAGGCACCAATCCATGCAGGACTTCGCCAGCTAGTCGGAGAAAGGATCAAGAAAGTCATACTATCGGCAACATTAAGGAGAGTCTGGTACTCTTCGACCTTTGTGGCTCTGGTGGTTGGACCGGCCATGTATACGATGGCTGAAAGCTACCTCCGGGGATACCCCTCGAAGATCTCTCTCGGTGCCTTGGCTAAGTTAGCCAAGGTTACGGGTAAGCCTGTGCTAAAAACTCTATAGGCCGACTGTCACTTTTTGTGGGAAAGGAAATCCAGGTTCATGCCTTGGGAGCGAATGAGCTCGCTTCTCGCGCTACAATAGTGAACCTGCGATCTTGGGAGGAAAATGACGCACGACACAGGCGCCTTGAGTGTTTAGGTACTTGTTTGGGTCCTGATGAGGATGGGCTCCGCATCGGTATTTCTATAGTTTGGAATTCCCGTTTATTTATTTATTTATTCTTGGTAGCTACTAAGATTTTTGTAGATAGCAAGACTTTCTGTCGGTTGGTTGTTCCCTGACACCGACATGCGGCGCCAGGGGGTAACCGACCCCTAGCTATATAGCGGACTTGTGCCTTTATTTTCCTATGTGTCTCCTAGGCGTCAGTACTTTAGCTTGTTTCCCGAGCTGCCACGCAAGGCGCTCAGATGACTTCTTTCTTTTCTTTTCTTTTCTCCTTTTCTTTCAAGTTTCTTTGGGTGAGATGCTTTGTTTTGTTTCGTACCAGAGGAGGCTTGTACCAAGCTCGGTTGTCCCAATGGCTAAGAAGTAGGCACACCCTACACACTAGGATAAATTTATGAGAGGAAAGGCATGTGGCCTCTTTTTCGACTACAACGGTCTTCGAAGCGTACCTACCTGACAAGTCCATGCAAATGGACGAAACCGGTCGGAGGGTCTGCTCTGTCGAGTTCGGGAATACGCTGGCTATGGTGGTACCATGAGTGACATGCCTGAAAAACTATTGCCGGCTGGAAGGTTGAACGTGCCATTGGCCTATGTTTTCGTGCCTTTGGATTTTGCCATTGGTCCGTGCTTTTATATTGAGCCTTGGCTGGTTTGTTCTCGTCCGGTTTTGTGTCTAAGGAGGTTTCGTTCATGACTCCATGTGTTTGTTGTGCCCTTCCCAAGAGGTTGTCGCCGCAGTCTGCTTCTCTCTCTCTCTCTCTCTCTCTCTCTCTCTCTCTCTCTCTCTCTCTCTCTCTCTCTCTCTCTCTCTCTCTCTCTCTCTCTCTTTGCGTCTTCCCCGAACGACGATAAGTTGGATGCGAGGCAGGCAGAAAAGATGCTTGCCTCGTAGAGGGCAGATGGCAAAAGTAATGTGTTAGCCTCCGCTGCTCGCGGCCAAGGGCATGTGGCAAAGTTGCCCATGGCCTGTAGAGGGGGAAAAACAGAAGTTCAGGGCATGCCGCTGTGTGTGAGGGATCTGATAAAAGACCCCAACTTTTAGGGGTATTTCATCAAATTGCACTTAGTTTTTTCGTTTTGAAACCGAGTGAGGTTGATGCCTCACCGTGCAACGCGGAAGACTGACATGATGAGAATCCCTTCGTCGTAACCATTTCAAAATCCGTACAGGCCATGATAGCCTGCTACCTGGTGCAAACATATGAAAAGCGGTGCAATAATCGGTCATTGTGTCCCACACGACGATACAGGACGATGAACCCGAGCAGCGAGTGAAAAACACAGCCCTGGGGCCAGTTTCTCTTTTCCACCGAACGTACATTCGACCCTGCACGATGACAACACGCCAATTCCAAGATGCATTTCTTGGAGAATTTTGTGATGCGGGGGTGATGGCAGTTTCACAAATGATTGAGGGACTCTCCCTTGCCGCCTTGTGGCAAAGTTGCGTGGTCTTAGTATACCCTCCTAATACCAGCCACCCACCTCACGCTTCACTGGCAAATTGTGCTTTGGTGTCTTCCCACCCAAGGTTGGCTGGTTTTAAGGACAGACCTAAAGCAAAACGGTGTATTGTCACCAACATGCTCCTACTGCGGGCAATCGTCCCAAAGAGCCACGGCCACCTTTGAACATTGCGTACTGGCCTGCCCTATGGACGACCATATCTGGGGATGGTGTGTGGGATGTGGCCAGACATTCCTTAGTAGGAACCGACTTAACATGGCATGTGGGATTAATCCTTGATGGGCAAGACAACTTATCGACCTAGCCAATGAAGTGCATTTGCACTCAATTCCATATACATACGAGGTTTCGTCTTAATCGTGGTGTGGAGGGATTACATATTTTGTTAATGGCTTCTTACGGACACCTTAAACCACTTGTACTTTCCCCAGCCGTTCTGTTCCATTGTATCCTTCGGGGCTCAACCTACCAGGCTGAAACAGCCACCAATGCATTTGTCAGCTCGTTCTTTTCTTGACATGCACCACAAATTAGCATCAGGCAAAAGTGGCTTGGAAGTACTGGTGTCAGTACCTGCCTTGTCCTTCATGGCCCGACGKACGGGGCTTTAATAGCTAGTKGGGGGGGGGGGGGGGMAAGGAGAATGCTTCTAGAACAGTTCATTATTTTTCAAGTGCGCGGAATCAACATTGGGAAAAAAAGGTGTGGAACGAACCACGCGGCAAGTCACGCCAATACTTTTCCCAAAGATTTTGTTCCACCACGGTCTTCAGCACTCGCCCTACCAGGCTGAAATGGGTCGTGGTGCCAGGCAACGGAAAAAAAAAAGTAGTTGCCCGCGCCAATGTTCCGGATTGGAAGCAGATGCATCTTTCATTCCTAACTTCGTACCCCCTGCTTCTCTTGTTGCTGCCTTCCCATTTCAAGTACCGTTTTTGTCCTTCTCCTTGAAAACCTTCTTCTCACTTGTTTCCCCTTTTTGTCTTGATTGGGCCCACGACAGTGCATGTCGTATGAAGGGAGGCTACGCCCCACACATCGCGTTTTGTTTATGGATTATGCACATACCTTCGTTGTTCCTTGTACCCCTTCCTCCGTTGCATTTTTGCCCCGCTTGTTCTCTCTTCTCTTTGCAAGTAGCCAGATCAAGTTGCTTGGCTCTGGCTTAAGCTGGTTGGAGAGTTGAAAAATCCAAGCTTGCTCATCCCAATCGAGCAAAGTCGCTAGGCGAGTATGACAGATTATGGGTGGTTTGTGATCTTGTTGGCAATCGAATGTGTTGGGAAACTATCATTGAACGGTTTGAACGGGTACACGACGATGGACTCTCCGTGCTCATTCAAATTGTGGTTGGAATCAGTTGATCAGTGGCAGTAATCCGCATAGTAGAAAAATGTGTGGTGTGATTTTCCCTTATTTGTATTATGTTTTTGTAGATGGAAGTGAATTTTCTTTTTACCACGATCCTTATTTAAGTTTTTATTGAGCACTCATAAGTATGATGTGTGTAACTGAATGATCAATGTTGGTAATCGTTTTGACTGTAACGAATGTTTAATATACATTTTGATAAATTTGAGTTTTTTTATTTCTTTTTCCGTTTTACAATTTGCAGTGCTCTCATTTGAAGAGCTCATTTGCCATGTCTGTTTGATTGTTACAAGACATTTAAAAACTAAGTTGTCAGTTGGACTACCTATCTTTTTATTTATATTTTTCTTTACAGACCCAACTGTAAGGAATGTTTGTTGTTTGCTCCTCAACTTGATTATTGTCTTTATCTCGTGTAAGCTTAACAATCTCGAATGGGTTGGCATAAAACTTCAAAATCATAAGAGTATGTTAATATAATTATTTTCACTTACTATATCCATAAACTAAATCAGCATCGAAATGTTCGCTGATATTTACATCCCATGTGCACATTGGCTACATTTTGGTTTGAAAAGTGTAAGCATCGGTGGCAAGGTAGCCATTGATGAATGGTTTTTTAAGGTTTTTGTACATAAATATTTCTTTTGCAAATAATTTAAGTTTTTGGGGATGTAATTAGAAGTACACTTAGTTCGCTGAATTTTTAATGCCTTTTGTTTTCCTTTCCCTTTATGAAAGTTTTCAAAATAAATGCATAAATATGTCATTTATGATATGAACTGTTAACTTATTTTTCCTAGAGCCGCTGATACACCTTTTGGTGACACTTTTCTAGACAAATCACTCGAATTGAAAGTGTCGTTACGCTTAAGGTTTTCTATCATAGTTTCATGTGACAAATCCCCATTTTTTTTCTCGAACCCATGTATTGGAAAAAATACAACGGATACAACGAATCCAATAGTAAATTTAGTAATCAAATAAATTGTCGTTTATAAGTTTATATATCAATGAGAAAATTATATTAAAAAATAGGGTTAACCGATTGTCTATTTCCGGACACAAAAATCAAGTAGTTTCCAAGGTTTTGCTCGATAATAATTAAGGCAAATTATACAACCACTGGACCATCCCACTAAGCATGACAGACGTCGGGCCACCGAGAGGTCTTGAGATTACCGATGGATCAATGGTCATTCGAAAAAATGTAAAACAAATGGATCGGGATTATGGTTGACGGTTCCCCACCCATTTCATCGATATTACTTGACCAAATCGGCGCATGAGGAGCATGATGCTCATTTCGTGGTATGTGTCTGAGTCTCTGAAGCGACCATCGATCAAAATCAATGGTTTTGGTCTAATATTCGCGATGACGTGCGACACGTGGTCGCTGACTGTCTAGTTTGCGCTGCCGATCGCGCGCCTCTTCGTGGGCCAAACACGATAGTCCCGACAGCGGTAAAACGTCCTTTCCAGCGAGTCAGTATGGACACGACAGATATTGACGTGCCACCTGACCCCAACCGTTGTGAGTACTTCATTCTCTTGGTGTTGATCGACAATTTCTCGGAGTACATCGAAGTTTACCCCTAGAAGACACGTAAGGCCTCAGAGTTAGCTACGTACATCGACCGATTCCTCAATACCCATCTAGATACAGAAGAGATTCTGATCGACAATGGGTCTGAATTCAAAGCAGAGGTAGAGGAATTATTAATGTGTCGTGGCGTTACTCTCTGACTCACTGTTCCCGGTGTGTCCAAGTCCAATGGGCTAGCCGAGAACACGAACCGCATGATTAAGACCGCTCTCCGTAGGAACTTAGCGGCCAATGACGCGAGATAGTGTATCAAATCATCGGGATCCATCGGGTGACCCCTCATGAATCCACTGGGTTCACCCCCTTTCAGCTACGAATGAATAGTATCCCACGTGTCCACCACTTTCCTCCCGAAACTCGATGTTCAGAATTCGTTAGTGCAGGTTTTATTATTGTTGATACGCATTTTCCGCCCTATTCGTTATTGTTGCCATTTAACGAGTTGATCGGTCCGTAGACGACAGTGGAGCCTCATTGACCTAACACTTTGTGCAGTGATTGTCGCTGCTTCGACCGTTACCGGGCCAAGGGTTTTCACTACTGGACACATGGAGAGGACGAGCACAAGGAGAGGGCCGCTCGATTGAAACCCTCGACGTCGGATTCAGAGTTGTGTACCGAGCGCCGACGAGACCTCATCCGTAAACGGGATACCACGTGTGTACCCGCCGCTTTTCATGCGAAACGAAGAACGACAGCTCGCTGGGAAGTTCAACAATACTTTTTGGATTGAATTTCCCATAGGCGTGAGTCCCTCGCGCGCCTTTTTCTCTCTTAAACCCGCGCGGTGACGAACCTCCTTCTTGCAAAAATCGGACCAACACAGGGGATTTCAGTTATGTCTGTGTCCCCACACTCAATTTTTACAAAAATCCTTGGCACACCCCACCTTCCTTGACCTCCCGGGGCCCTTCAGCAAATCAAAACACTCCGACCGGGAACCAGCGCAGGGCGTGAGGTTGAGCGTCACAAGATTTTCCCCTGAGGGTACAGGGAAACCACTGAGTACGGATCCTGGCTTATCACACCCCCTTAGCAACCCAGGTATACCCCACGAAGAGGTACTCTAGCCTCTGTCATCAGTAGGTGTATGGCCACCATCCGCCCTCATACCTCGGTCATCAAATATCTTGTGTTGTGACGAACTGTTTCTCGTAACGGCGCGACTTTCTGCACGAAGCTGCTTCACGGGTTCAGTTGCGTTGGTTGGGTGAGAAGCATTCGGATGGGTCGGCCGGCCAAGTTGCATAGATGCCCTTGCTTTTTTTTTTTTTTTTTTTTTTGTTCGGAGTAGGGTCGGGAAAGTTCCGGGTAGGCAGTTAAAGTAACCGCACCTTGGCAAACACGAAAGATAACTGTTGTCATAGCTTCTTTCTTGTTCTGTGGTGGGAACTGAGAATTTTGGTGCGATCATCGCGCGGGAACGTTGCTTTTGAATTTTCAAATTAATGTCGAGCCCCCGCGGACTCTCGGAATTGTTTACTTTCATAATTTTTTCTTGTAATTAGGATTTAGGCTAGGAACTTTAGGCACCTCGTAATCTGGTTACACGACGCTTATTGCTTGCGCGCGCCCTACCACAGCAGGATCTGGGATCTGACATCTCCGCGCCTTAATCCTGAGTGTAACTGTAACTTTTGGCAGGTGTAATTGCAACTGAAATTTCCTCGTTCTTGATGTCTTTTTCCCCGCCCCACCTTCGCTTGCGCATGCACGCTTCCTTCTCTGTTCTAATTGGTTCCAACATTGCAGGACTGGATCGATGCGCAGAGAGTGGCTTCGTCCCCCGCGCCGCGACCTCGCCATGCAGACGTAGGCACTTCCTCTTTTCCCATGCTCAGGCATAATCCCGGGTTTTTCGTGCAAGCATGCATGCTATAAATTTCGCTAGCGCGATTAGTTGTCTCTCTATGAATTTGGAAGTTAGCGCGGTCAGTGAGAATCGGCTAACAAGTAAGCTCGGAAGGTGAGTAGACGAGAGAGTTGGGCGATCCGATGAGCCGGTGCCCGGTATGCGGGGTTGACGTGCGGGCCGCGACGGACTGTGGCGCACGGGCGAACATGGCTTGTATGCTCGGACCAAGCGGGGTGACAACTCTGTGTTGATGCGCGGCGACGGACTGCCCGCATCGGAGGTGATGTGGAGAGAGAGAGAGAGAGAGAGAGAGAGAGAGAGAGAGAGAGAGAGAGAGAGAG
>BFEA01000105.1:730506-777636 GCA_003427395.1 Chara braunii | reverse complement strand
CTCTTATACACATCTAGATGTGTATAAGAGACAGGTGTGGAGAGAGAGAGAGAGAGAGAGAGAGAGAGAGAGAGAGAGAGAGAGAGGGCATATCATTCATGCACACAATGTGTGGAGAGAGAGAGAGAGAGAGAGAGAGAGAGAGAGAGAGAGAGAGAGAGAGAGAGAGAGAGAGAGAGACATGGTCATTCTACTAGTCTCTCCTATGGGGTATTTTGAACAGATGACGAAGCACGGTACGGGCATCTCTAAATTGAATTTGTCCTTTGGGAAGTTGGCTCTGTGCTGGGGTATTTTAAAAATTCGGACTGTCTAGTGCCCGGTAAGAGAATATTGCAAAGATGTCGGGTCGAACCGAAGTTATTTTCTTGTTAGAAGGGCATTTCACTCCACTGCGATCATTTAGGGCCATTTTGGCATTTATCTCACCTTTTGGCATTTATCTCACCTTTGGGGGGTATTTGGGAATGTTTTCAAATTAACCGACACCAAGAGAATTGAAGGGAGCTAAATTAGCATAAAACCTTTACACTTTTTCAGGGTATTTCGGGTTTGTCTTCATTATATGATATCCACCCTTGACTTTTTTGGGGGGGATTTTTCCTGTGTTACCAATCCTGCCCCCCCTGACCGTTCGGAATGTCTGATCGGACAACCAGTCGGTCGAATGCCCAGGGCCACACGTCTGATTGGAAAACAAAATTGGGGGGAGGACTGGGATGGGGACATGGGCGGCAAGGGGGTGGGTTGCGGGCAGACGCTAAGCGGGGGGGTGGGTGGGAGAAATTAATGGAGTCCGGTAGGGCCTTTAAAATAAAAAATAAAACGACCCAATCTGGCCCGTCAGATCTGCGAGATTGACGACGCAGATTGGCCCGTTTTCAAATTCAAAAGTGAAGCCATGGCGTCCTCCTACGCGCGCGTCTTGGCCCGTGGGTTGTCGATGAAGTTTTGATGTTGCCGTTGTCGACTCCAACGCCATCCAGCGCAACCCAACGCGTCATCGCCCACGCAGTCCAGACGAGCCACCTCCCTTTATCGTCCTCCTTGTCCTCCTCGTCCTCCTCCTTCCGCTTTTCCTCTTCTCCTCCTCCAAACCCCTACTCTTTTTTTCCCTACTCCTCCTTCCACTTTTCTTCTTCTCCTCCTACTCCTCGTTGTCCTCCTCTATCGTCTCCTCCTCCTGCTCCTTCTCCTCTTCTTCTTCTTTCTCCTCATCATTGTCCTCCTCCTCGCCATCCTGCACTGTCGAGGCCCCCTCGCCATCCTCCACTGCTGAGGCCTCCTCGCCATCCTCCACTGCTGAGGCCTCCTCTCGGTCCTCTTCTTCTTCTTCTTCCTCCTCGTCGTCCAACTCCTCCTCCTCCTACTCCTCGTCACCGTCCTCCTGCATCACTACGGGCTTCTCTTGCTCCTTGTCTTCTTCTTCCTCCTCCTCGTCCTCCTCCTCCCCCTCATCCTCCTCTATCGCCACGACCACCTCCTCCTACTCCTCCTCGTCCTCGTCTTATGTTTTGTCCTCCTCATCGTCATCCCCCATCGCTGCAACCTCCTCTTCCTCCTACTTTGTTTCTTTTCCTCCTCCTCGTCCTCCACCACTTCTTCTTCTCGTTCTCCTCCTCGTCCTCCTCTTGCACCTCCTCCCCACCCCGCCACGGTCTTGTCGCCATCCCTCGTTGCGGTTGGCACTTCCCCTCCTTGCCATCATCGCCCACATCATCACCTCCCCTCCCCTCCCCTCCCCCGTTTTTTTTGTTTTTTTTTTTCAAAATCGATCGATGAATCAATCAATCAATTGATTACAAATACTGAATTCGTGAAAACCTAACAAAACCACAAAACCAAACATTTTTTATAGAATTAGAAAGTATGAGTCAAACTGTTCTTTTTGACACATAAAAAAAAACATTCTTAACTGTTTCTTGAGAAAGGAGGCAAAAAAACGAAAAAAAAATCAAGCGGTTCTCAAAATGTGCAAGAAAATATTTTTGAGCCAAAAACATGTTATAATAGTATAAGTCATTTTCAGTAGATTGGCGAAAAGCATAGCTCAAACAATACAATCTTTAAGGAAGGCAAGGCGAACTCGAAAGATGTTTAAAAAAAATAGTTTCAATTGATACTTATTTATAAAACTATAAGTCATTTTCAACTGTTTGGTAAAATCCAAGCTCTGTGAAAACTAGTTTATAGAACTATAAATTAATGTAAGTCATTTTTAGGTTACCTGTAAAAACTTTGTCAAAAAATATATGTTATATAAAAGAAGTATTCAAACAACTTTTGTTTGGGAGACATCCTCAAATTCTTAGCCAACCACGATTTAAAATTAAAAAATAGAAAAATACTTAAATAAAAAACAGTAAAAAACAATGTATTCATCCATGTATGAGAAAATATATCCAAACAAATGTATTTGCGAACAGGAGAATATGTGTGCGTATTTAGAAAAACCCTGAATAGGTTCGTCTTGGTAGATACCTTATAGAACTATAAATATGATTCTTTTAGATAAATAAAAAATTGGGATATTTCGGTTTCTAAACTAACAGTGCTCTTCAAGGTAGCGACGTTTTGTAAAAAACTTGTTTCTCTCCTCACCACTTCCACTGGTTCTAAAAGAATATTTTTCTATTCGATTTTTACGATGAATTTACTTTATATATAATTTTTTTTCTGTAGGAGACCTGAAAAATGTAATATCAAAATCTTTAAAAACAAGTGTGCAAATCTAACAATTTTTGTTTTTAGGCTTTCATGAATCATATGTTTAAATCAATATCAAAATTATATTGAATCGATAAGATCATATATTTGATTTTATTTGATTGATTGATTGATTGATTGATTGATTGATTAATTGATTGAGTGAGTGAGTGAGTGATTGAGTGATTGAGTGATTAATTGATTGATGGAATGATTGATTGATTGATTAATTGATTGATTGATTGATGGATTGATGGATTGATTGATGGATTGATCGATGGATCGATCGATGGATCGATTGATTGATCGATCGATTGACCTATTGAAGGCGGGCGAAGGTGATTGCTTGGCCAGTCACTTTGGGCCTCTCAAGGTCCTCCTCCTCCTCCTCCTCCTCCTCCTCCTCCTCCTCCTCCTCGTCCTGCTACTATTACTACTATTACTACTACTACTACTGCCCCTGCTCCTACTCCTACTTTTACTCCTCCATCAATGCGGCCACCTTCTTCTTTCTCCTTCTCGTCCTCCACTGTTTTTTCTTCCTCCTGGTCCTCCTCCTACTCCTCGTCGTCCTCCTCCAAACAACCATGTCGTTAAAATGGACGTATCATATTTTTTGAACGAATTAAAATTGAGTTTTGGGCCGAAATCTGATCCAATTTTTTTATCCCTAGGGTCCGGCATTCTAGGAACGTCGGACCTCCAGAAACAAAAAATTTGGACCAAATTTCAGTCCAAAAACTCAATTTTAATTTTGTTCAAAAAATATAATATGTCAGTATTGACGAAATGGTTGTTTCAACACGCCCCCCCCCCCCTCCGGAGTGGCCGTGTGGCTATCCCCATCGTGATAGGCACGTCCCCTCCTTACCATTATTGCCCACGTCGTCATTTCCCTTTCCCTCCTTTTTGTTTTTTTTTTCCCAATCGATAGATCAATCAATCAATCAATCGAATCAAATCAAATATCAAGATTCTATCGAATCAATATAATCTTGATACTTGATTTGATCGACTGATTGATTGTTTGGTCGATTCATCGATTGATTAATTCATTGGTTGATCGATTGATCGATTGATTGATTACTTGTTTGCTTGATTGCTTAATTGCTTGATTGCCTTATTGCTTGATTGCTTGATTGCTTGATTGATTGCTTGATTGTTTGTTTGTTTGATTTATTGATTGATTAATTGATTGATTGACTAAGTAATCGATTGATTGATTGATTGATTGATTGATTGATTGATTGATTGATTGATTTGTCGATTGATTGATTCATTTTTTTATTTTTTTTTAAGAGGGATGGAAGATGGAGATGATTACTTGGACAGTCACTTTGTTTTTTTTTTAAGTCCTTCTCCTTCTCCTCCTCCTCCTCTTTCATCGCAGAGGCCTCCTCCTCCTCTTCTTTTTTTCCTCGTCGTTGTCCTTTAGCTCGTTGCCCCCCCCCCTCATCCCCGTCGGGGCCCTGTTGCCATCCCTTGTCGCGGCAAGCACTTCCCCTCCTCACCATCGTTGCTCACATTGTCATCTCTCCTCCCCCCCACATTTGTTTTTTTTTCTTTTTCAATCGATCGATCAATCAATAAATCAATGAATCATCAAATCGATTGATTGATTGATTTATCACTTAAAAAAAAAAGAGGGCGGACAGAAGGATCCGTTTGCCAGTCACTTCGGCCCCCTCCCTGTCCTCCTCCTCCTCCTCCTCCTCTTCTTCTTCCTCCGGTCCTCCTACCTCTCCTCCTCGTCCACCTGCAAGTCATACTTCTGCTCCTACTTCTTCTCGTCCAACTACTACTACAACTCATACTCTTGCTCCTACTCCTCCATCGCAACAAGGCATGTTGGATCTCCTACACGAGGTGCAACATCTGCTGCAGTAGATGTTGCGCACGTAGGTGCTGCTGCACCCGCTGCATCTGCTCGTCCCAACATGCGTCGCAACAGAAGACCTTCGAGGATCCCACCCCACCCACCCACCCCCCCAAATCACATGTACTTTTGTTTTTTTCATTTTTTTCTCCAAATGACTTTTTTTTTTTTACGGGGTCTGCATATGGTGCGCAGACCTGTCCCTTCTTTTTCTTTCTATTTTCTCCTCCCACTGATCGATGGAAATTAAGTTGTTCAAGAGCCCAGACAACTCTAGTATCAGACGTACGATAGAGACGTCCGCCAATTTGACAGCGATAACATATGATTTTTTGGGTTTGACTTCATAATAATGAAATTTCCCCATTAGAACCATAATTGGTGCAAAATGGCACTCTTATCCAGCATGATCTTTGAGCTGCATTTTGACATTTATATTATTTTTTGGAGGGATTTTTCCCTAAATCTGGCGGGGCAACGTCGTAAAACCTCCCCGCGACGAAACCTTTGTATCCATTCCCCCCTAAACGGGGAAAAGAGTGTCGCAGGTCCCAAAATCAAATTTGGTGTCATTTTTGCTCTCTGGTTGGCCCGGTAGCGGACGTTGTGTAAAAATTGCAAGAAAGTGTTTTTGCAGGGTGCAAAAATGATGTCGAAAGTGATTTTGGGGTTTGTGGCACCTTTTTCACCGAATGGGCGGAAATGCATACAAAGGTTTCATCGCGGGGATGTTTTATGAGTGTTCCCAATTTGGTGGCCACTTCATAAATTGTGTCAATATGGAGATATGCAACAAAAAACATTCCCAGAATTAAATATTCATTCTATAGTAAAATTAAATTCTAAATTTTAAATTTTCATTCCATCTTAAAAAATGTCATTCCAATTTTAAAATTTTTCATCTTATTAGAGAACTTTTCTTCCAAGACTGGGGTATCCCTTCCTATTTGAACTGCATGCCAGAGTTGGAATGAAAGTCTGGATGAGTTCATGAAATATTTTAATTGGAGTGTCATTCTAAGTAAGGATTTTCAGTCATAAATAAGTTAATCCAATCTAAATTAGAAAATATTTGTTGTCATAGAATGAAAGTTTAATTAAAATATTTCATAAACTCGTCCAGACTTTCATTCCATCTTGAACAAATAGACGCAGTTGGAAAGAAAAGCTTGTATTTAGACGGAAACTTATCAAATAAAACTGAAAATTTTAGAATAGAACAAACATTGGAATGATAATTTATAAATATAAAGGTTTTTTTTTTTATGGAATGTTTTTCAACTTTCGTTTCTCACGGGAATTTTTTCTGTTGTGGTTTTAGTCATTTATTATCAAGGTCACGAGAGAGAGAGAGAAAGGGAAGGGAGGAGGTAACATGGAATACGGTAACCTCTCTCGGGGCTCATTCATTCTCTGGCTAGGTCCATGATGTTTTTTCCGAAGTTCAATCGATGGAGGTATTGTTAGTCGAACAATGGAAACACTATTATGAGGTAGAGCGAGAGCCTTGACGCGGTGCACACGAAATGTTCAAAATGGAAGATGAATAATCCACTAAGGAGTAGAAAGGTACACCCACCAAAACTTTTATTTTTTGCGTATGTGGTGAGTGGTGCAGCCAGACCCAAAAACATACATAATAAAATTTGTTTGTCAGATACAAAAATGACAATGATTCTTTGTCAAAATTTGTGAACTTAGTCTGACTTTTTATCAGTGGTGCAGCCAGACCCAAAAACATACGTAATAAAATTTGTTTGTTAGATACAAAAATGACAATGATTCTTTGGGTTTGTTAAAAGAATCATCCTTAAGGCTCCAACAAGATCAATTTGTCACACATAAACCTTTACAAAAAGAAGAAAGAAAAAACTAAAAACATTATCCCCAAATGTTATTTTTCATAGTTTGGGGATACTCACTCATTGAAAATAGGCGCGTACTCGGCTTAGGTTTTCAAGTTTGCGTCGAATGAATGAAATTTATCCCTTCTATGGTGGTATATGAAAAGTGGAGCCTCCCTCAACACGGTCGAAAGTTTTGGAGCAAGGACTTTATAATGGTGGTTTAACTACGTGTATAAGGCTCCTAACCTTCTTCAATGATATGTTTGTTCTCGCTAGTCAAGACCTCGTTGAATAAGGTGGCTGTACTTTCATTTAATGTACCTGGTATTCAAAACATGACCAATTTATATTTATTATAACCGTATTTGATTATGAAGTGACTATGTTTGAATACCCATATTGCCAGCCTTCACTGATGTTATTAGTCCGTGTAGTCAATTCTTGAAATTCAAGATGGGGCAAAATGTCCAATTGAGGTCCCTGAATTTTGAGAGTGTTAAGTAGATTGGATTATAAAGTGCCTATGCTAGCATGACTCTTTTGCCAGGCTTTGTCGGTGTTGGCACTCTTCATTAACACGACGAAACCCAATGGCTCCTGCTACACTGTGCTCTATTCAATTTAAGAGTGAGACCAAGAAAGAATTGAGAGTTGTCAGACTCTTTGAACTTTAGTATCATGGTCAATTCTCTTCATTTTGACACTTTTATATGACTCCTCATTCTTTGGAAGACACAACGAGGAATAAAAATATCGACAGTTGGGTCCCAATAAGTAGGTACCTTGATGGGTCCAACCAAGGTCCTTTAGTTTCAACTTTCAAGTATGCAAGATGATGGCTCTTGGTTTTAAAATCGAGAGTTGTTTTATACTAATATTGTTAACAACTCTCCATCACTTTTTTTTTAGTTTCAATCAAGAATTAGGGAAAGTGCGTCACTTTTTATTTCTTGTTTCTTCATAGATTTATCTTTAACTCCACAATTACTTCTCTTCTTCATTTTTTTATATCCTCACTTATTATATGTACATCGTAAGGGAACACTTAAACAACTAGGGGACATCCCGCCCAATGGGGCTTTCTCATTGGAGTGAGTGTAAACTAATTACAAAAAAAGGTACACATTGATTTTCGGGATGAATGAGGTTTATAGTCTTTGGTCAAAATTTTGTAAGGTTCCTTTGCAAGGTTATGGGAGGTCCAGTTAGTGGATTAGTATCATAGAAGAGGGACTGTACCACAAGTCGTATAAAAAAATCGATCGAAGTACGTAACTGGTTGTTTTTGGCTTACAACTTTACAGACTGGTTATTCTTGGTTTACAGACAAGGGGTAAATTAATGGGTTTCATTGAACATTGTTGATACCGTTTCCCACAACATAATTTTTTGGGGGCATACAAAGGGTCTTTGTGGGTCGTTATACGATGTCGATGGGGTTCAGGAAACTCGATATTCGAGGTAAATGCCCTCAATTGATTGCACCTAGTCTGGTAATCTAAATCATTGCGTGCCTAGTATGTTAACCCAAGACGCTTATAATACTCCTCAAGTAAAAAACGATTGATAAGTTTGTCGTGATTGTGAGGGGTTTACTTGGCACTATGACGAACTGCGAGGCACATGCCAAGCTTGAATAATCGGTTTAAGTGGGATGATGTTCAGGGTGAGTGGTGGGTATGTGATGACAAACTGTCCATAACAAAGAATTTGAGTTATGTTTGTAAGTTTGTTTCCCGTAAACATCCCAGAGAGAATCGAGGCAATGCTTTCAAAATCCAATTTCAGAGTCTTAGTTGTTTTCCTCTAAACATCCCAAGTGGGATGGTGTTCAGGATGAGTGGTGGGTTCATGATCTATATATTCAAACATTGAAAGCATGGATCTTTCATGATAATTTGCCACTTTTTATTCATCACTTGCCTGTTACACATTTTCAATCCGTGGCATTTTATCACCTTTTCGATATTTGAAACAAGGGCGTTAGATTGGTGAGGGATGTAACAATTGGAGCGATCAATAGTACTTAGCCAAACAAGGATGAGGTGGTCCAATAGATCCTAGTTATTTATTAAGTGAGCAAAAGAAAATATATCGATGATCACAAATTCATCATAAGAAAGCGAGCAATTATTTTTGTCGAGGAGCAAGTATGATTGACCGATCCGCGTTGTAACGTCTCTGGCGTCACACTTTCATATCCGACGCCCTCTTTTCAAATACGAAAAAGGTGACATACTATCACTGACTGAAAATAAGTAATAGGTCGGTGGCAAATAAAAAGTGGCAAACTGTAAGGAAAAATCAATCATTTGGAAACAATAAGAGTGTCAAAAGTACTTATAACATTTCCAATCGTTATGTATATACATCAATCAACCTAACTGGAATATTTTCAGATATTCAGTCTTAGTTTCATATGCACAAGAGAGGAAATAACAATAAAATTATTTACTCAAATTGATTATTTAATGCATACACAAAGTAAAAAACAACCAAATCATTCCAAAAATTTTGAGTGCAAATCGATTAGTGAATAATCCGGAAATGACTTTACATATCACCATGCAATGTATACATCTTATCAGTGTTTCATGCGATATACAACTTTCCGAAATAGAAAGAGGATGTGAGGAGAAGAAACATATTACAACAACTTAGACTCGAAACTCAAATTTCAAAAGTATTGCATCGACTCGCTAAGATACTTTTTAGGAAAAAAAAACATACAAACATAGATGAATCCCCTAATGTGAATATTTGATCATCACACACCCACCAATTACCTGGTATGATAAATTATATTTTTCTCTAGGGTATGATTACATGAGTAATTAAGATTTTATGGTTATATTTATGGACTAAATTATAAAATGATATTTTGGTATTCACTCTTGTATTATATCGACAGGTGTGACAGATATTCCTTGTTCCCTCGCTTTGATTATAGCCCCTATGTGATTTATCATAAAAGGAGGAAAGACAACGCGTTTGCAAGTGGGACGTACTTTAACGTGAGGCTCTGTCACATACTTCTCAACCTGATGGCTATCCATATATTTGGCGTTTTCACGTTTTTGTTTATTATTGTCTTATGATTATGAAAATTATTTTTCCCCGTTTTCTATTTTGCTTCCTTTTAACGAGTTCACTATCATCTTGTGGTCGACAATTAGGCCATATTGGCCCTGCATCTTGTGCTCAAATTGTCAACGAAGTCAGAACTTAAAAGCAAAAACGTTTAACTATGTGTTGCCATGAGAGTTGAAAACAACTGAAAAGGCGGTGTGCTTGTCATTATCGGGTTTCAAGTCTAAACTTTACGAGGCACGTCGTCGTACTCTCACCTTAACAAAAAATTAAACTTATAAGCGAGTTACCATCCGATATCATAAGAGACGTCATGCCATTTTTCTTATTAAACTTGAAGGACTGTTGTGTTTTGCAGGATATTTTGTCGAGCATTGTACGGAGGGTTAATCACTTTAGTCGCTTGAGATCGTCATATTCCCACCAAAACCAGAAACTTCATTTCCGACTTGGATCTTCATCCCCCTTCTTTAAAAAATCGTTGGTAAATCCTCATTTTCACTCTTTCTGGCGCTTTCGCATATTTTAACCCGCTTTATAAGTAAAACCGTGTTGGGCGTGAGGTTGTCCATCACACCATTTCAATTGCATATGCAACTTCACAAAAGAAGGAAAATTAGACACATCACCCATAAGTGTTACACAAAATTCGTAAAAAATAGGCGAAATAATGAAAACAAACATTTTGTCATAGAATGAATACTTAGAAGTCAAACTACAATTTCGCAAAAAATAAAACAAAATATTTTTAACTGTTTGTAAAATAAAAAGGTAAAAAATCAGATAAAAGATCAAACGATCCTAAAAATATGAAAAAAAAACGATTCGCAAAAAAATTCGTGTTATATTACTATAAATCATTTTTAAGAGATTGGCAAAAAAATAGAAATAAAATAACACAATTTTTAAGGTTTGCAAAACAGACTTGAAGCTGTGAAAATACCGTTGGTAATAAATACTCTTTTATAAGACTTTAGGTTATTTTCAACATTTAGGTAAACCCCGATGTATGAGAAAACTAGTTATAAAACTCTATATCGCAATTTTGAAGTTTAACGCAAAATCGTTATCTAAAATATATGTTACGTAAAACATGAATACAAACAACGTTTTTTTTCACGAGGGTATCTTCATATCCTAAACCAAACGCGAGTAAGAAATTAAAAAATTGGAGAAAATGTTATAATTAAAAAAAATCATTTACAGAAACAATGTTTATTCACAATGTGTCATGTATGAGATAACATATTCGAACAAATGTATTCATGAATAGGATAACATTTTCAATTGTTCATGAAACCCCCGAATATATTTACCGTGCTATACAACTTAGAGGACTATAAGTATAATTTTTTGGAAAATAAATAAATAGATATCTCAGGTCCTAAACATACGGTGCTCTGCCTGATAATGATTTTATGTCGAAAAAATATTTTTTTCCTCGGCACTTCTAGTGGTTCTTAAAATATATATATATTTTTAATTTTTCGGGTTGTTTTACTTCACACAAAATTTTGCTTTCGCAAGAGGCCTAAAAATCGTGTTATAAGAACCTTCAATAAATTATTGTAAACCATACATTTTTTTATCTGGTTTTCATAAATTTTGTGTTTCAGTGCATGTGCTCGCTAAGGCATTTTCTGCTTGTTGTGTGATTTACCCCTCTTAGATGCACTGTTTTTTTATAGTACACAAATTAAAAAAAAATCAAAAGTTAGGAACAAGTTATTGATCATTGATCTACCCCTAGATGTATTCATGTGCCTTGGGTTTGGCTTGTCTCTTTGTCCATGGCGAAAGTCGTGATAAGCAGATCTTAGTGTGTCACAACGCTCACAAAGCCATACCTCTCTCAAACCCACGGGGTAGGTTTGCACCATAGTTTTACCTTAAGAGCAAAGTAGTGCAGCCCCTCATCATAACGATGTGAGGATGGCAAGGCATTGTCGTCTAGGGAACATTAGTAATGTTGTTTTTTTCCTTCTTGTTTCTTTTAGAGAAAACCATTGGTCAACCTCCTACTGTAGAAGGTGATATGAGCACCCCTCAAGACAAGATTTGCCCTATGTCGAACACAGTGGCTATTTATTGCAGCTCCTCTTCCTCCCCCTCTAAGCCTACATTACCGGTGTCATTGGAGCAAACAATATTGGTTAAACCACCAGTACGTCAAACTATTTTTTTTCCGACTAAGATATTGTGATGCGCGCCAAGCTTTGTCAAACTTGGAGAGGGGTGGGAACTAGCAGGTGAAATTTGCTAGTTGGAACAGGTACCGCCCATTACACTAGACCAAATATTAGTAACTGGAACAATGAGATTAGTTTTTTTCACTCATGCACCACCCCAGGCGTAACAACATTCGTGGTCATATAGTTTCTAGAAAGACATCTGGTATAGATATCGGTGAAACAACAGAGCTCTATTAATTGCGCCCCATCTCTCACGAGGAGTTCAGGTAAGAAATAACTGAAACAATACTTACCCCCCAAAAAGATCTTAGAAAGGAAAAAAGCATGTAAGGGAATGACTCCACTACTCTTCAAATGCAAAATATGAGGTTGAATCATGCATTAGAGCAGCGAAAGACACATTGTCATATTTTTTTGTCTTCGGTGCATGTGGAGAGTAGTGGAGCGAGGCTCACAACATCTCGGAGTCCTCCTTGTTGTCATAAGCCAGCCTCTCGCGGCAGGAAGGAGGAAACGACTTGCTTGACTCTTCACATGTAAAACAAAAAAATTGTGTATCGTTTTATGTTCTAGTGAAGGATTCAGTCTCATTTTGCACATTTGGAGACTATTGCCTTCCCCCGAACATAACGCACCCTCATTCTGACCGCATTCAACTGAAAATATGACTTGCATACATTTAGAATCAGGGTGCGTTATGTTCGGTAGAAAACAGTAGTGGAGTGAGGGCAAATGAAGGGTCTCCCTCCACTACTCTCGAAATGTGCGAAATGAAACTAAACCCTCCTTAAAATATGAAAATATATATTGGCATAACTTTTTGTCTTCTCTGCGTGTGAAGAGTAGCGGAGTAAAGCCCAAAAAAGAAAGATTCGTCGGACCGGCCTGAACTAGTTTCCACATGCACAAACACATGTATCATGTTTCCTTGTTTTGGTGGAGGATTTAGTCTCATTTTGCGTATGTGGATAGTTGAGGAGAGAGGGTCGTAACAACCACAGTATAGGCGTTTCTTTTGCCTGTCAACTGACGGTTATATATATATTTTTTTCTTTTTTTTTCCCTTTTTTTTTTTTTTTGTCCTCTTTGGCCATACAGCGTGGCTGCATGTGAAAACACATGCTCGCCATAAACAGCAAGGACACTATGAAGTTTATTTACCCCTTTTGCTTGGGCCCGACGACTTTATCGTCCAACGCACCACCAAGCCTTCTCCGAACCCTGAAAGTTGCAGCGTGTTAATGGCCGCATCCAATTTTTTTCTGCTGGCTAATGTACTGATGGTTTATACCAACAATACTTTTCCCAACCATTTTTATCCGACGTGGCCCTTCACGCGCTACAATTTTTGGGGTATAGCCTACTAGGCTAAATGGTTGGTGGCGCCAATTATATATACTGGTAAGTTTGTTGAGCAATTGAGGTCCACCCGCAAGACTTGTAGATAGGACGTGTAAACCTAGCACATGAAGTACCAGTACATGGCAGGGTTCCTGATCATCCAATTAGGGCTGAGTAGGGTTCCGGCTCATCCCTGGTGCCGACAACCACTCTCCGGCCATGTCAGCCCACCGATACTGTAGAGGGGTGATGGTCGTGAGAGGTAGACACTTAGGTCGGACAAGGACAGTGGGGAGTGAGTCACATAGAATTGATGAGAGCAAGGGTGGGTGGCAGGTTTCATAAGGGGCCAGGACCCCATGAAAAAGGTACCCTTGACGTACCAGCCCGAACGATCTTCTGAAGCCTTAAGTTTTTGTTATTCTTATTCTTCGGATATTTTTGGCACCCCTTCCTTTTTTGCTATCCCCTTAGTGCACAGAATCGCAGGCCAACTAGGCCCTCTCACATCTAAGATAATGTTTCTTTTGAAATTCTTTGCAATTTCCTTTCGGCAATTCATGCATCTACATAGGAATTATGTGCGTCTTAGCGAGCACACTAAAAATTTTGTTAGGCAATTGGGAACTCTGCAAAATACGGGCGCTCCTCCCGTTGACATGTTCTTTCTTGCAGGTGAATGTTCCCTCACTCGCCATTGAAATATTTGTGAAATTTCTGTAGGAAGTTAGATAGACGTAGGATTTTTGTGTGCTCAATTTCGTGCGTTGATGTTGCTTTTGAATTTTTTAATCTTAAAATAGTTTTAGACTTAGCCTAAGGATGAACGAAACGTAACTGTTTCGGTGTCTTTTTTTTTTCTACACCAACGCAATGCATACAATCTCTCCTCGCTTCCCGGTATGACCCATGTCATCTGCACCCTTCTCTCCTTCGCACCTTCCCTCCTTCACCCATAACTGCTTTCAATCCCTTCTCCCTTTGCACTTTGTCCCCACTCCTCGTCTTAATCTTGGTCCCGCTCTGTGCTACTCTTTACGCTCTGAGACTCCTCCTTCCCACGTTCACAGACAAGGCGTCTAGGCTGCGGCATCGGGCGGGAAGTAGGAGGGCGCCGTTTTCGCTGGACATCCATCCAGGCAAAACGGGTCTGGGGCAGTGGGCTATCTCAAGTAGGGCACTGACTCAGAGCATGCTGAGGTACATGTGTGGGGAAATTCAGGGAACGAATCCAACCCACAACCTCCTGAATGCAGCTTGACAGTTGTGTGCTCTACTGAGGGCATACTCACTCTGCCACGTAAAATCACAAAATTATCACAAAATTTGGGTAACTTTTAGGGTCACACGTTCACCGTATTTAGCGTATCTGGATACTTTTACTTCAGCCGCAGGCATATGTATTTTGTGGACACGTCTGGAGGTGACCGTGAAATACTTTCCGAATTCACTTGCGTGCGTGATGCGGAGCGTAAATTCGGATTTGGAGGATTACCGAGTAGGTGCGGTCATGTGTTTTTTGTTTTGTGCTAGATGCGGTAAAGCTATGTGACCAGGCGCAGTCTTGTCTTTTATGTTTTGTGCGATTGTACATGCTAGTAAAATCTTCCGCTTCTAGCACAAAACATAAAAGACAAGACTGTACATGCCAGTAAAGCTATAATCGCAAAGTCGCCCATGTAAAATTTGCGATTGTACATGCCAGTGTGGCTAGGTGTTGAGATAGGGCCTCACTGCAGTACTTAGGACTCGTGAAAAAATCAAGAGTGCGTCTAGAGTTGTCAAAGTCTCGAAAAGGCCTAGAATTTGGTCGTCGCTGCACTTACTCTAGATCGTCCTCCTCATGAGTCACTCTTGAGGTGCCGACAATTCTCCTAGAGTGCAGTGCAATGACGCCAGAATTCTAGGCAGTTCTGGGACTCGATAGTACGGGGATTTTCCTAGCCACGAAACGGCACGCACTGCGGAGGACGGCGCTTCCCCGCAGCCAGTCTCTCTACAGACTCTACCCCCCTCTGGTCCAAAAAATGGGATTTCTACAGGCCCGTTCAGCAGCCACCTTCCGCCCCTCCGCCACTGGGCACACTCCGCAGCCAGTCCCCCCCCCCCTTTTAACCGAAAATACGGAATTGTACATGACCGTTCATGCGGTGCGATCCCACCATACTGGGACCACGTGCGATGGTGTGAACGCTTGCAGTTCACGAGTGTTCTAGAAGCACTATACGACAGCCATGGCGTGCGTCCGTCGAGACCCGGCTTGCTCTTGAAATCCGACGACTTTTCAAGAAACCGTACGACCTATCTTGCAAAGGCCGAAGTACACGCCCTGCACTGTCTTTCTTTTCGGTGTATTTAAATTGCGGAAGGGGCCCCAGAGAGACAGCGAGATGGGGTATGCCAAGGATTTTTGGAAAGTTTAGTGTGGGGACACGGACAAAACCGAAATCCCCTGTGTCGGTCTGACTTGGTTAGAAGGGGAGGGTCCGTCACTGCACAGGTTTTTAGGGAGAAAAAGGCGTGCGCGGGACGCACGGCGCGGGGAAGTTCAATCCAAAGAGTATCGTTGAACTTCCCATCGGACCGTTGCTCTTCGTTTCGCTTGAAAGGGGGCGGGTACGCACATGGTGTCTTGTTTTCATATCAGATCCCCACGCCGCTCATTGCACAACTCAGAATCCGGCGTGGAGGGTCTCAGCCGCGTGGCTCTTTCCTTATGTTCGTCCTCACTCCGTACTCGGTAGTGAAAGCCTTGTGATTGGTAACGCTCGAAGCGACAACAATCGTTGCACAGAGTGTTAGGCCAATGGGGCGCCACTGTCGTCCACGGAATGACGATCAACTCATTAAATGGTAATGGCAACCAATAAGGCGGAAAATGCATATCAACAATGACAAAACCAGCACCAACAAACCCCGAGCACCGAGTTTCTGGAGGGAAATAATATCGGGCGCCGATCTTGGCGACGGCTTCTCGTACATCCCACTCGCATACACATGCCATCTTCTCGTTGTACGGAAAGGGACGCGACGGGGATACGGGAGGCCGACGCCCAGTCGGGTTGAGGACATCAGTCCACATGGCAATCCAATCAGTCGCGAAAGGTTGGCCTCAATCATTCATCATTAGTCCGACAATCGTAATGATCCAAAGTACATAACCTATCGATCGGGTTTTTCCGACGCTAGCTTTTATTCACCTTAGTCATGCGAAGCAAGATGAGAACGCTCCCCGATTTTCTCAAAAAACATATAAAATAGTTCAGAGAGAGAGAGAGAGTCTCAGAGAGTATCCGCGATGATCTAGCGGTCTCGTCAGGAAGTCTTCATAGAGAAATCGTGGGGACGGAACTTACATTTGGCGAGACACGACAATTGATCCACGTGTGCAAGTCGCACGTGGCGCCATTTGTTTCTGCCACCTCTCAGGTTTTGCTTATCGAGGGAAAGCTGCAAATGTCGTGCAGCATAAGGCAGATGGCGGGCGCAGTGTGTTCCGGGTTAAAAGATCCCGGGATACTCACATCACCGACATATCTAAACACTCTTGCATCCTTGAGCAAATCCCAACAACATTGTCCCTACCGACGACTCAACCATGTTCATACATTCCAGTCGTAACAACTCTTCGGCCTAATCGAAGACCAATCCATCAAATGACGGTTTCATCATTCGAGTATTTCCATCAATACTTGCGATCACTTATCGCGGAAGGTGTGAAAACGGCAGCCATGCATAATTCAGTTCTCTGTGTGCTCTGCACCCTTGCCCCGCCATCGCATGGCTAATCAAACGCAAGCCCATCAAACAACCATTTCATGACAAGCATACATAGTCATTCATGCCATAAAGTAGGTGGGGAGAAGAAGTGCGAAATGAATGAGAGCAACAAGATAGATGAGCACCACGCAAAAAATCCGAAGATGAAAAGAATTCCCGACTTAACTGTCGTTGAACTGCACTCACACCAAAGAATAGATTCGAGACAAGGAGACGCATCCGCCGTGAAGTTCCACTATGGCTCCGGGCCATTCATCCATTCAACTCTGATCACTATCCCCATACATGCACTGACGATCCCGCCCGTCACGTGCCACTTTCCACCACTGCGATCGTCACCCCGCCGACTTAGTCTCGACACGGCCTGCTCGGATCCCACAGTCCGTCGTGGCGATCACATGCACCGCCGACCAGGCTACAGTCAACTCGTCGGGACTTTTCCGACTCGCACTCCACACATACCATCTAGCCACTGCTTCCCGAAAGGTGGCAAACGAGTTGAGAGAGAGATTTGCGAGCGCGCTTGCGGAATTTATAGTTGTGGGAAGGGAGGTAGGTACGAGGGAGGATGAAGGTTGAGTCAGGGAAGGGTGAGAGAGGACTTGAGGATAATCGCCCGGCGAAAGTCATGTCGATCCTGCTGAGTCCGATCACAACCAATCAGAGTCGCCGCGTGATAGGAATTTCTCCTTACACGGCGCGTCTCCTTGGCTGGGCGGTAGTGAAGAGAGGATCGACCGGGCTCTTGGGCGTAGGATTCAGAGTGGGAGGAAGAAGAGTGCGCTGGATAGCGCGAAACGGATCCAAGATTCAGACGATCAAGAAAGAGAAAAGGCGCGCGGGGAAAGAAGGAGAGAGAGAGAGAGGGAATAACAGTTACGGCAGGAGAGTGAGCGCGGGCGCGAAGGGAGCGTCGAAGATGGCGAGGGGAGCAGAAAGGGGGAAGCTCGCTTGCATGGCGCCGATCACAAATGCAAAAAAAGGCACCAAAACAGTTACAGATTCCTAAATCCTATGCTAATTCAAAAATTGAAATCACCATATCCACGCGTAAAGTAGGCGCGGGAAAAGGCAGTCCTACATCCCTTCGTGTTCCCACCAAATTCCCAGACTCGGAGTTTTCCGCGACGTGATCGAGAACATTCATGCACAAAAAGGACACGTTGGGTTCCGTTTATTTCGAAATTCCTAACTGCCGAGCCAAATTCCTAGCGCGCTCACTAAAGCACGCACAATTCCCATGCATTTTCCGAATTATGAAAGCAAAATTTCAAGAATCAACACGGGTCTCAGCAAGGCATCTTTAATAAAAAAACAGAGAGGGGCCTTGTTGGGCTGAGTAAACTTTGAAAGAAAAAAAGAGAGAGAAGGGGTCCGGAAGATGGTGCAGGCTCAGAAGCTGGTTCGTCACATCCCTTGCAAAGACCGAAGTTGCAGGCAGGCGAACAAGAGCGCTCTAGTCTACTTCGCCTGACAGGGCCCTGGGAGCTCTTGAAACACATTTTCAAGAGTGACGAGGCAAGAGTAGTGCAGCGATGACAACGCTTTGAAGTTTGCAAGAGTTGCATCTGACAGCTCTTGACGCGTGAAACTACGGCATTGTTCACGAGTAAGTGCAGCGGTGCGGCGCTCATGGAAAATCACATTTCATGAGTAATGCAGCGAGGCCCATAGGCCGGTTGGGGAAGCCTCAGGAGTGAGGGGATACGCACACTAGCACTTTTTTACTTATTTCTGGCGGCTATTGCAGCCACGAGTCCAGCCCTAAATGTGGCCAGGCACAGTTAAACTGTCCAGGCAAAAAAAAATTGCCCGGAGGTCGGCCCTGGGCAGGCACTCCGGCCAGATGCATCCCAAATGCTCGGTTCACAGGGCCCACGGCCGACATATGGGAAAGTTGCTGGCAGTTCAAACCACCAGTATGTCCAGCTATTGGTCACGGGCCCTTTTTTGGAGGCCGCCCGCCGCAGATTCTCGTTATCTACGGCGCTGGGCCTCCGAAAGTTCCGTAGACGACGAGTTTTCTTTTCAGTGGTAGTGTGAGTACGCCCTGAGAAGCATGCTCTATTGGAGCCAAGAGAGCGGTCTCTTCAGTCTTGAGCATGAAGGTCACCTATAGTTATCAAAGTGTGCGACCGAACTTCGGCTGAGCACTTCGTGCCTTCGGGCCAGTGGCCTATTCAGTCTCATTGCCAAATTGGCCTGGGTGAACTTGGGCTGTCAGTTCTGAACGCAGGCATAGCACAGCGGGAGGCGGGAGGTCAACCTTCGGTTCTTCCCTCATTGCGGAGGAAGCATCCGTGAACTTTGTCATTTCTCGCTTGTAATATGTGTTCGTCCATTGCCCTTGAAAAAGAATCTACCGGAAAGGACCCCACCTCCGAAGGCTAAGGGTAGGCCTGATACGGCCCAAATGGTGCCCTCTGCCGCGGAATGCAAATCTACAAACAGAGCTGGAAAACCAAAGCTGAGGCAGCGACGGAAAACTGCCCTTCGTCATTCGGGACATCCGGTCAACATGACCCCTTCGCAAGAATGGCACGCATAAATCAAGGGAAAAAAAAGGGCTTGTCTCCACCACTCACTGGCACTCAGCAAATTTGATAACTAGAGGCTGGTGGATCCTGGCTCCGGAGCTACGGAGAACCACCCACAAGTTTTACATTGGGCAAGTAGTCCAGCGAGTCCCTAAATGAGAATCTGGAGTAAGCCCTCATTCCAATCCAAGCAAAAAGCCCCTGTTCAACTAGTTACTGCCGGTATTACCGCTACTCAATGTACTCATCAAGACCAGAATTGGCACTGCAGCTCTCTACGGCAACCCGCCGCAAGCAAGATTGGCACCTTTACTGACGGCCCTATCTCAGGGCGTACCCACACGACCACTATCTTAAATGTCCCTGACCGCATTATGACCGCACGTATATGCATCTGGCCGCAATTCTGTCCAGAAATAATAAAAAAAGATAATAAGAAAAGTGCTAGAAACTCTTGGAAGATGACGTGAGTTCGAATCGAGATTGAGCCGGTCAGTTCAGTGAATATCTGAATTACCTGGGGCCGGTCTGTTCGATGATGATATCTCAAGGCCGTCGCCCTTCAAAAAACAAAAGAAAAGATTGGCACCTTTCAGTTCGGAATCAAGACAAGATTGGCACCTTTCTTTTTTTTTTTTTTTTTTTTTTCCTCATTGGCACCTTTCACTTCGATCGGCACCTTTCTTTTTTCTTTTTTTTCGATTGGCACCTTTCACTTCGAAGGCGCCGCTCCGCAACTGGCGCGACAGTCGTATCGTTTTCTCCCCGATCAGCGGACAGACCTTTTCCATGCACAGCTGACACCGGTGGCGTATCTGCGAATCAAACCCCCTCCGCAAAAAAAGCGGAAGAGTGACTGCAAAGCGAGACCAGAGTGGCCTCTGCCTGCCGCCGGCATGCCCTTTTGGTTTTTCCCACCCTTCCCCCTGCTCGTACCCTTTTTGTCTTTTTTCGACAACCCTTCCCGCCTCGCTCCTCGTTACTTGGGCCGGACGGATTTCGGATACTGCCGCCGAAGTGCAAATAGTCGGGGCATTTTCCCACTTCTCGGTGGTCGTAAATGTGGTCAGGTGCATCCTGGCGGGGCGGAAAAAGCGGCCACGTACAACGAGGAAAGTCCTAACGTGAGTGTTTTGCTCTCTCTCCTTCTCGCTCTCCCACGGTGGACCATCTGAGTTTTGCCCACGTTGGAACGTTCGTTTATATACCAGCGAACGTGCTAAAAACCGCAAGTGCGGTGCGGGCGCTGGCGTGTGCTCTCGAGCTATATACAGGTGCCGATACGGCGTCTTCCTGGCATCATCACATCATCGAGGCGGCGAAAGCGGTTTCCTCGGGGAGTTGGTGGAGCAAGGAAGACGCTGACTGATCGCTTTTTCAATATTTTTCGCGTGCGGCATCGTAATCGTTTCTGGGAGAAGTGTAATTGATTCCGCCTTGCATCGATTTAGAAGTCTCTGCGTAACGGAGGAAGAGAACAAGAGGTGAGGAAGAGGAGGAGGAGGAAGAAGTTGCTGCTTGTCCTAAGCAGCAATCGTCATGGCGTCGAGGCTGGGCAGTCTCGTACGCGAGTCTGCGAAAAATGGTGGTCGCATTGGATCCTGGGCGCGCTCGCTCGCCTCTGCAGATCTGTCAAGAGCGTACTCCTCTCTTGGTAATCGGCCCATTCTCGTTGATAAGCGCGGTGCTGATATTCTTCATGATCCGTGGCTGAACAAGGTGCGAGTGTTAACCTACCCTTTTTAAGAGCGTGACCTGAGTGAGGATGCTGCTGTTTATGTTTTTTGCGATATCGGTCTCACGATTCCTATCCTTCGTGAAGCTGAGTCAGACTGTGGTAAACTTTCTGATAGGCGTTCTAAAGTGTTGCTCGATTCCTGCCATCTCGGGTAATACCTAAGGGAAAAGTGATTAGACTCGAGCATGAATGGGAAAGTTATTAGTCTCGTCAAGCCGACTGTGTTTCTGCTAGGCGTTGTTAGGCTGTAGCATAAAATTCTGCTAGGCGTTGTTATGCTGTGGCTTTCTCTAAGGTAGCATAAAATTATGTACTGTACCTAAAAGTCTTGCTTGTTGAAGTCGGCTATGTTTTTAAGTTCCTCGGCAGTTCCTATGCTGGAACAGTGCCAGAATTGTTGCAGGTTTACGTATCTTGCTTTTCTACGTTTATTCCCTCCGTAGTGTCAATTGCCAGTGTAGCTAGTCTGCGGCTCTCTCAGGTATCATCAAATCATTACTGTTCAAATTCATTACTGTTTAAATTCAGTACTGTTCATAAGAGTATTGTTCTTTAAAGTCGGCTATGCGACGGGAAGTTTCATCGGGATTGTAAGCCTGGCTTGTCAATGAACAAGTACACCCACACTGGGCTTGATTACTCTCGGTAGGAGCGATGGGGCCTGTTATTGCGTTTCATTTTGAATTCTTATGCAATGATATTATTGGATTATCGTCTTCCTATCAACACTCTGTCGGTCTGGCGCGAGACATTATTTGAATAGTTTCGTAATCGGCGTGCATTGTTTTATCGGCGGAAGACTGTAGTGGCTTTTGAGTAGGTTGGTAAATAGGTCCAGATGGGTTTGCTATTTCGGTGGTTCATCTTACTGCTCTTATGCTGGAAATCGAATGCTGGTTAAGCCAGGTGGACTGGGATGACCGCCTATGCAGGGATCTGAATCGGCATTGTGATCTGTCGGATTGCTGATTTCTACGTTGTGAATTGGATTGCGTCATGGATCGTTGTATGGTGATGTAGTGCTATTGGTGAGATCTAATTTTCTATTATCCTATACTCAGGTTTAGAGCGCCGTAGTGCGCATATTTGCTATCCTGTTCGATTGATTGTTGTCTGGTATAGGGGATCGCGCGAAGTTGATTTTGTATAAGTCGCGAGGCATTAGAAAGCCGTAGCATTGTGTATGTGCACGTTGTCCTCTTTGATTGGCACGTTTACTCAGTTGTGGATGGGGAATTAACGTCCTTGGAAATACGTATCCCTGTTTGTATATTCCGTATTGCATTTGATGTTGGAATGTGCTGGATGAAGAATTCGCAGTTAGCAGTTAGTATTTTCACTGGTATTGTCGATGTTAGCTCGAATGTGCTTCGATGTAAATTGCTTGTAGTACTACGTTTTTTCCTTGGTACTTTCATTGTCAGCTCTGATCGAGATCGTTTTAGGGTAATCGGGTTTCTGCTACTTTGGGCGCTGATGCGATGACGTGTAATTGTTCGGTCCGCTGCTTTGGGTTCTGATGCTGTGCCGTATAATACTTCGCCGGATTAGTCCGATGGAGAGCCGGTCATGCGATCGAGTTACGATCGAGTTACGGTTGGCTCGTGATCAAGTTATGGGTCGAGTTATAGCTATGGTCAGCGCATATCGCGGCATTTGCTGTCGATGGGTTATCTTTGAAATGAAAGAATGTTGGTGACATTATTCGTAATTGCTTGTTTGTTTCGATCAAGGTAATTGCTTGTTAGTTTCGATCAAGGTAATGCACAAGCCGTTGTTTTGCTGTAAGTTTAACGGTGCGTTCTAATTAATTCCGTGGGCAGTAACGTTTTGGAATGATGGACGGCGATGGGATGATCAAGGGCGAATCTGGGCGATCGACATCGTCGATTGCGCATTGGTTTTATTGGTTTGTGGTTTGCGCAAGGAGAGAACAAAAGTTGGTTTTATTGGTTTGTGTGGTTTGCGCACGGAGAGAGCAAAAAATGCGAGTTCGCTGTGACGAGCGGGAGCGGGTCGACAACTGGGTTTGTATGGAGGATATATAAAGTTGTGACAGCCACGGAGAGAGCAAAAGATGCGAGTTCGCTGTGACGAGCGGGAGCGGGTCGACAACTGGGTATAGAGGATATATAAGTTGTGACCTGGCTGTCACTAGATCACGGCGAATGAGTAGTCTTCTGAACAGTTCCTCACCGGCAGTTCAATGCAGTGTAGATATCTTTGGTTAAATGTGTATATCGATGCAATGAATCAGCTTTTTACGTGCGTCCTCTGGAGCGTCCTGAAATGACCGTGTAGATATCTTCGTCGTTGTCCTGCGTTTTGAGGGGTCAGGTCGATCGTAGAGATAGGAGATCATGGTGTGCGGGGAAACGTCATCTTCGGATGTGTCCATATCCTGCATCACGTGCGTGTCATGTTTGGCTGCGATCTGCCATTGTCCGCACCCGAATAGAAAGCACGGGTATCGTTGCTGTATCCAAGGGTGGTTATGTAAAATACAACCATAATGGCCTTTCAGAGATATTCGGAGGAAAACGGTAGGTGTTGGAGTCTCAGACGGACAGGTTGGTGGTTATGTAAAATACAACCATAATGGCCTTTCAGAGATATTCGGAGGAAAACGGTAGGTGTTGGAGTCTCAGACGGACAGGTTGAGCTCGCGCCAGGTGTGGGTTTTGACCAGGTGCGGCTTTTGGATCTCGCGCCAGGTGTGGGTTTTGACCAGGTGCGGCTTTTGAATCACGAATGCGTCAGCGTGCAGGTTCCTTTGGATGTGTAATTATGCCACTGTTTTGACCTGAGCAGAATGCCTGGTCATTGAGGGTGTATCTTCTCTTAAAGATGCCCGAAATACGTACCGGGCGTTATTTGGGTGAAAGAGGCCTGCGAGTGGATCGTAGCGGAATGCTCGGGATGTAAGGGACGAGTTTAGTAGTCGGAGGCACTCATGGAATGCCCTATACGCTTATTAGGGCATTATCCAGATGTATTTGAGTGAGCAATCACTTTGGGAGCGCTTTCAGGGTCGGACGGGCTTAAAACTTGCGGTGGTTTCTGGTCCACCGTCGTGGATCGTTCCAATTACGGCGTTTCTTGAACGTAAATCGGTCGTTCGGGTATTCCCTCACGGTTTGTCTGGTCGTTGGCACGATCCATTGTACCGGGTGTTCTGGAGCGATGTGTATTGTGTGACTGTTAGGTGAGGGTGCGATTATGACTGCAGCAGAATCCGACCGTTGAAGACATGCTATGTTCCTAGCGCTCAGTGTTCCGAGTCAGGTGTAAGTGTATTTTCACATCCGGTCGTTGTCGAGATTTCACTGTACCGGGTGTTCTGAAGTGTTGTAGCGTAAGAATGTTATGTGAGCGTGCATCAAATTTCCAGCGTTGAAGCTGTGCCGTGTTCCGTGCGTTAAACCCGTGCTATGGCACTTGCGCTGAAGTGGCAAGGGGAATTGGGAATTGGCTAAGTCATGTGTGTTATGTTCCGCGTGTTGTTGACCTGAAGGGGTTATTATCTGCTGGTTGATGTTTCTTCTGGCGTGTATAGCATCCGTAAGGACTGAACGGTTGGAGCGGAGGTGCGAAACTCGATTTTTTTTTTCATGCGCTCGGTACCCATTTGGACGGTGAAGAAAGGGAGACCCTTCTGGCGTGTATAGTGTCGTTGGTAAGAATTGAAGTCCTCATATCATTTGTCCCGGCGTTTAGATGAATACATCTGTCGCTTAGCAGTAACGGGAGGAGAGGAGTGAAATTGAACATTAGACTAGGCTGATTTGGTACCGTAGTCGTCCTTCGGGATATCGCCAGTACACCACATATAGGACCACGGATGTCAGCACGAAATCCGCGTCACTTCGGAGGACTTCGATTTTTTTTTTCCATCGGCGGGCCTGACCGTGGGGCGCCTGACTTTCTGCAAGGCTCGGGCCGTGTACTAGCGGTTTAAAACATCTGTACTTCGCCCAGCTATCGGCCGCTAATGAATTTGCGGCCTCGACTTCGGGAAGTATTTGTGGTCTTACGATTGGAACGATACAGAGAAGATTAGCATGGTCCCTGCGCAAGGATGACGTGCATAAGGCCCTCGTTCCACAGCTTGAAGACCGAGTTTCAAGTGTAACCTGACCGAGAAATTGTGCTTATTTTATTTTACCTTGGAGCCTATTTTCGACAAGTTCTTGCCAGCTCCCGAACTTTCAGGACGCCGAGTCGTCGTTTCGTTGCGCCCTCGGAGGCCGAGTATTTTCGAACCTTGAGGAAACCCAAACCCATGGCTGTACTTAAAACCCCAAGCCACGGCTTGACCAATCCTGGAGCAGGGTCGGCTGCTGGAAAAGAAAGGAAACAAGAAAGGAAACAAAAACAAAAGCCCGCTCAAAGTCCGCGTCGATATCCGCTCGCACTTGGACCTCGAGTTCAAGTGCGATTTTTACCCCGGCCGCCCTTGAGGCAGGGAAGTGAAAAACATTACGGCGGCGTCATGAGGGAGTTGTGGAACGAAGAATTTCCCAATCTTAAGAGTTCTAGTGGGGTCGAAAGAGGCCCTAAATCGATTTGGTACCGCGGTCGTACAGGTTCAGAGCTGGATGCACTAGAAGAACGCGCTCGGGACCTATTGGGACGGTGACCATCCAATTACAAGCACGTGCTCGGGACCCATTTAGACGGGGACGAAAAGCGTTCACGTGCAGGTATGTGTTGTGGGCCTGATCCTCGGTGGGCTCCACATACGGTCTGACAGGGTCGTTTCTGGGCCTGAGTGTGTTCTGGGTCAGTCAGGTATGTCACCGTATGTGTTCCGGGACTGATCAGCAGGTCGACTCATGTTGTAACTGCCAACCTGAGGGACACAGTCCTGGTCGCTGACAGATGAAAATCTGTGATTTGCTTGTCAGTAGAACTAAGCATGCTTTTTTTTTTCAAAATCCAATAAAAAATTAGAGGAACGGAACGTAGCGGCCTTTTGTTGTCGATCCTTGTGCAGGGGCCGTGTGTATCTTCTCTGTATCGTTCCAATTATAAGGATGTATGTTTAGCTTTGTATGGTTTCTCTGAGATAAATTTAAGGTACCTGTTGACGCTACTTAACCATGCGCCGCTTGATTGGGACGGAACCTGGGTTGCAGTTGCCTTGAATTTAGGCGCCTGATTCGAATTGCTTTGATCCCGTATTTGACTTGGCGCGCACTCTGTAATACGGCACTGCAGTCCCACAGTGCGGTACCGGCCGGTACCATTTGGTAACATGTGGTACCGTTTGGTAGCATTGGTTGAACGGTTTGGGACTTTGGTACGTAATGTAGACGATGCAAATCTCACCTGAGGGACGCATCCCAGGTCTGACAATACATATCTTGCCAGATTGTGTCGGTTTGATGCAGGTCCGAAACTTCATAGGCCAGAGTTATATTTGGACGTGATTTGGTTCTAATTGGAGGTTTCGCTGTGTGAATGTTTTCTGTGTTAGGGAACTGCACATCCCCAAGTTGAAAGAGATAGTCTGGGAATGAGAGGGCTTCTCCCACCAAATGTTATATCTTTGGACCAGCAGGTGGCTCGGTTTGGTACGTATCTTTGAAGATGTTAAATTCGGCGCCCTTCTTGCCATACCTTTCTCGGCCTTTTGGCTAAGATGAAGTGTAGCATCTGTTCTCACCAGTTTAATATCTGATCCGTGCTCCATCGGGCCACATTAGAAAAAGAAAAGAAAAAAATAAATGAAAATTCGCCCTTCTTTTTTGATTCTGTATGTGGTTTTTGTTCGAACATGTGGAACAGGGTGTTGTCTGCTGCCCTCTCAGCGTAAAGTGTGATGGTTTTGTTTGCAGTTGGCTGTTCTTGTTCCTGGCGTGGTTCTTAATGGCGTCCACGCTCCTCTTTCTAAAAGGAACTTGAGAAATAGCGGTATTTCACTAACGCTAAGAAACATCCACTAACTCTTCCGTTTCACGGAGTCGAAGTAGGGTCGAGCTCAACAGGGTCTCTTTTACCGTCCATTCTTTTCAAGCCCTTCCATTGGATGTTGTTTCGCAGGGTGTTTGATAGGGAAAGTGGTGTCACAGTTTCCATGTCGCTGGGATTGATGTCGAGTATCGCCCTCACTCCTAAACAACATCCAGTGCATTCGGACGTTTTCTGGACCAGGTGACATTCGTATGTCAGTATTTGAATGTATAGGTTCATGAAACCGTCCAAATGCATGTATTTTGTGTAGTGAGGCCCTATTCTACATAGCTTGAAGACGACAACAAATAGTGGGCGACTGAATTTATACATCTCTTGGTTTTGTTAAGCGCTTTGTCTATGATGGTAGTCATGTCACCTTTTCCGTTTTTGTTTCTCTTTTTTGAAGACGGTATCCTTTTTCTGCGGCCTGCACAATTTCGAGAATTGAGGGAAAGAATAGAAGCATTAGAAATCAAAAGAACACTGCGGAGAGCGAAAGATCTGTTCTTAACCTTACTCGCTGTTGGGGGTCTATGCATGGAAACTATCAGCATTTCAAAAGGTTAAGAGCTAAGTCGAAGCGCTCTAACGTATGTTTTTTCGGAGGAATGGCACGAAAAATGGTCCTTTAGCGGCTTTTGGATGCGGTCTTGGAAGATTGATTATAGAATATATGTACTTAATAGACTTATTAAATACTTTTTATGAAATAGAAAATTGAACAATTTCATATTGATATTCTATTTATAGAATAATTCTCTAAAAATAAAATACTACTGAATAAAATATTATAGAATAAAATTGTAAAACAATCTTGTATTTGCTTTTTGTCTGATTTGCTTCTTGGAATGATTGATTACAGAGCAGTCGCTTTCGTTGTGCTGTCCAAAACAGGAACGAACCGCTGGTGATCATGATGTTCCTGCGTGAAACCAACGGAACAAATTGCGGCCCGGTGGATATGGTTTATTGTCTGAACAAATCATTGGACGGTTCAAGCCTGTGACTGTTTAAATCCCGTGAACATTGAAGTCCATACCTAAAAGCCCTTTGAGGTGAAAAATGTGCTGTACGGAGTGTTATAGTGCTGAAGGTGCAGCAGCAAAGCAGGGTGAAGTTAGCTTGGTATGGTTAGAGTCGACTGGGTTTGGATTGCAGTCAATAGTCTCGTTAGCGTTTTCGTTTTGTTTGCGGTCTGCTTTTGTCGTTTTGTTTACTTTACTGAATCTTTACAATGGAATGTTCTCGAAGATTATATGGTACGGGTTCAATTTGACGAGAACTAGTAAGGTGATAATTTCGAAAATGATCCTGACTGTAGCTTTGTGTGAAAGTGTCCATAAGGAGGTTTGCGGCAGGGAAAAATCCAGTGCGGTGCTGCTTTCAAACAGACTCTGTGAAGGACGTCACAGAAAGGACGGTTATTGCATGTCAGGACAAGGTTCAGTTGATTTCATTGGTCAATCTTATGACCCATTTTGACTTTCTTGCGCTGTCGTTTTCTGCAGGTTTGAGTTTTCGGTCTCTGGAGAGGAAGACCAAGGACGGGGAAAGTGATGTCCGCGCGCTTGCACAATGGCGTCTTTTGAACAGGCTTCACGACCGAAATGAAACGCTATACTACAGGGTGAGATTTTCGAGTAATACCCTTGTCTGCACCAACAGCGAGACAGCAGTGTTGTCTAGATTTGAAAATGCGACCGAGGTTTTGAAGTATCGTGTTTTGTTCTGTGTCTTGATTGATTGGTCTTTGAAAGGCTGAATGGTTCAGTTTGGGGGTTAGATGATGAAAATGACCAGATACAGAAGTGTTTTTTTATTTTTTTATTGTTTCTTAGGCGACCTATTCAAGGCCTCTCCCGGTAGTGGTGAGAGAACCACCAGGATTGACGTCTTGGCATAATCTTGTGGTCTCTCTCTAAAAGTACAGCGACATTGTTGCTATTGTCTGGACAAACATCCCCGGGATTTGAGTCCTTTTGGAGTATGTTTTACGTGAGCCTAGTGTGGCAGTGAGGTGTTCAGATCGGATGGCAGGAACCGTGTGCGTGCTCAGTGCAGTACAGACTTCTGGTAGTGGGGTTCAGTCCACGGTTCTCTGAGGGGACTGATAGCTTGATGCGACTTCTGTAGGTACTCGCTTTTGCATGATCAATTGTGCAATGTTGAGTCGATTCCATTATTTGCGTGCCGTTGAATGTTTGAGATTTCGCTGTGGTTAATGTCCTGTTGTGAACGTGTACTTAAGCCCTCGAATGCGACTGGTCCTCTGTTTTGCAGGTGTTGATCGACAACATCAAGGAGTTCGCTCCTATTGTCTACACGCCAACGGTGGGACTGGTGTGTCAAAATTACTCGGGATTGTTTCGGAGGACTCGTGGCATGTACTTCAGTGCCAAGGATAAAGGACTGATGGCATCCATGGTTTACAACTGGCCGTCTGAGCGGGTATGTTGTTTCGCGGCCTTGAAAGGAAAACCAATAAAACAGTTGGGTTAATATTTGGCAGTCGTTTGGGACTCCGAGACTGCAACCTACACCTGACTTCTGGGCTTTGACACGTTGTTCTCTGGGTCAGGAATGGGATGGGCCGCATGGGTGTAGGAAGCATCTTATATCGCTACTTCCACCTCGGATGACCATCGTTTTTGGGCAGCGTCATAGATGCAATCGGAGGTGTTCATGGAACTTGCAGTGGAATGCCTGCTGGGAATGGAGAACTCGTGAAACCATGGAAGAACAAACTCTCATTTAAGTGATCCTTTCCCTCTCGGGGTGCTAGAAATCAGTTAGGTATCTGGCTTTGTCGCACTGTGAAATGAGTCTTTAGAGTCTACGGAGTGGCTCTCTGTTTCTAATATACTATCATTTCGTCTCGGTCGTCTGGGTTGTGGTCAGATAGTTTATAGTGTCCATCGTTGTTAGAATTTCTTGTGAATAATATTTTGCATGCCTGCCTTCCTGTCTTTTCTAAGTCGTCCACACGAGAATGCCGCTTTGTGTCAAGAGTGTTTGGATTGACGGTATGTCTTGAGAGTGCTCGTCTGTCTGAAAAATGTTTGTAATATCTGCTGCCGCCTCCGGTAAGAAGAATGTTGTGTGAATGGCTGCCTTCCTGTCTTTATTAACAATGTTTGGAACGCTGTTCTGTTTCAAGAGTGTGTGGAACGGTAGTGTCTTCAGAATGTGGTCGGATGTATGTTTAGAATGACCATCAGATTTGGGAATGTTACAGTACGTCTGCTTTGTGTCTTGACAATGTGTTCGGTTCAATGTTAACAATGCCAGTCTGGGGTGAGAATGTTCAGGATGCCTGATTGTGTCTGTGTTCATTCAGAATATCTGCGTATCTGTGTAGACTCCAGACTCCCTTATGTTTCTGTCTGGTCGTTAAGAATGTGTCTGGATCTATGTTTAGAATGCCTGTCTTTTGTGGGTCAGCAGAAGGGGAATGTTGCGTTCTCGTGTTGATTGTGCTTTTAAGGACTTTTCATGGGCCGTCGCTAAGATGTGATGTTTGTTCTATGACGCAGGTGGACGTGATTGTTGTTACGGACGGAAGCCGAATTCTTGGACTTGGTGATCTTGGAGTTCAGGTACGTGGACCTCATGATTTCTGATCCCATTCTGTAAAGTGTTTGCAGACTATGTTATGATATCCTTGGGACTGCAATATCTTATTGGTTGGAAGTGTGCTGTGGAATAGCTGATATGTATCGGTGTTCTTTGAATGCTCGGTCGTACACCAGACTGTCAATCGTGGGAAAGAGTATCTGCTCTCCTGCTCAGAACAATCTTTTTGAACTTCTGAAGGCTTAAGTTCAGGCGGAGTTCATCTAAGCGCACTAAACGAAGAAATGAATTAACTTCTTTGATCATGAACTACTTTTCCAAACAGAGTATAGTTCTTTGAATGTTCCGTCTTGCGCTGAATGTTGTGCTGACTGCGACTTCGTTACTCTGTTGGTTTACTTTGAATTGTTATATATGCAGGGCATTGGTATTCCTATTGGAAAATTGGACCTGTACGTCGCTGCTGGAGGGATTAACCCGGCGAGGGTAAGTCGATTTTCATGCATGTTTTTGCGTGCAGAGGTCGTCGCGCACTTCCTGATGCACATTGTTGTTGAGGTCTGCAGTAAACATTCGACATATTACCTCGAATTTATGGACCAGATGCTTCACAATTTCCGACCCATCGGACAGTTTGCGTATATTGGGGCCGCTTCTTTATTCGGATGCATTTACGGTGTTGTGGAGTGGAGTGAGTGGAACGAAGCCTTTGATCGTACGCTTTGGATTGCGGGTGTTCTCGTCAGATCTGAAGTTGGGGCTCGAAATTGAAACTTCAAACGATTTTGCAGTCGTAATGGATGGGGAAAGCATTGTGCAAGTACGCTGAAAGCCCGAACTGGTACGCCTTGGATTCTGCTGGATGGAAAGAATAATTTGTGGCGGTATGTGTAGTGCAAGGCCACAATTTAGGTAGCGGGACTTGTGATTGCTGTTTACTGTGTTGAATGTTATGTGTGGAATGCAGTGTTATGTGTGGCATCGTTTGTCTGTGATGACACGGTGACACCGATTGATACATTCAGACTTGATTTTGACGAGCATGGAGATGGAGGTATTGCTTTGTACCGTTGATTAACTTACGAATTCGATTTTAACGTCTGCAGGTTCTGCCGGTGTGTCTCGATGTCGGAACGAACAATACCGCTCTTCTGGAGAATCCACTGTGTAAGTAAGATGGATATGGTGACATTACTGAGCAAAATGTGTGTCGGCGTGCAGCGGCGCATGGGTTACTTTCTCTGGATGTGTGTCGGGCATAAGAAAATGACGAGTGTGATCGCACTGTAAGTTTTAAGGTTGAAGTTAGAGAACTGCACTGTACCTATAAAATTGAACAGAGAAAACTGCTCGTTCTGTTGGGCTTGTTTCCGCCATACGCTTGTATGTTGTTATAAATACATGCAGATGTATATAATTATATCTCTCTTTCCTTCGTACGGTTATGTTGTCGATTTGAAACATCATGACGACAATTTTTATGTGCACGTTCGTTTCTTGCAAGATTGCAGTGATGCGTCATGGCTGAGATTGTATATTCTTGGATTTGTTTCTCTCAGATTTGGGATTGAGGCAACCGCGTCTGGAGGGTGAAGAGTATCTGGCTGTCCTTGACGAATTCATGGAGGCTGTTTACCTGCGTTGGCCGAAGGTTATTGTGCAGGTAGGCTGATAAAACGCCTGGGCGGTTCCTTTCTGCGTGTATGTGTTTGTGATGTGAAATGACGCTGGATTCCAGTTTTTCAGAAGAAGCCTGACAGTGTAACGTATGGTAATGTCCGTAGTTGACGTTAATGAAGATGACTCTCGTTCTCGGTTAGATTGATTTCCTTTGTACCTTGTTGTGGCTCTTACGGCATTCCTCCTTGGTGTGATTTTTGGCTCGCAGCATGAAGACTTCCAGAACAAGTGGGCGTTCAGCATGTTGAAGCGGTACAGAAACAAGTACAGAATGTTCAACGATGACGTCCAGGTATGTACTGGGGATGCCTTTGAATCTCTGATGTAGAGATGTGTGTCGTACCCGAGGAAAGATCAACGTTCCAATTAGTTCTGAAATGGTTTTCAGGTCTGTTTCCCACTCGTAAATGGTGAAGATTTCCTTTGCAATATAGCTGTTTCAGAACCGTCTCTTTCCTAATCGGAAAAAGCAGATTTCCTTTGTTCTGGGGATTTGTGTTATCTTAGCATCAGCGCTATCCTTGGGAGCATCATGGGGCTATTATAGGTAATCTGCAGGCAATACTCGTCCAAATGTGGTCTTTCATTCGATTTTGGTGAGTTGAAAAGGACTCTATTATGCCTTGCTACGTCGCTGGTGATTGTTATGGTATATGTAGTGTTAAAAAAACGTGTTCTGAGGATACACTAAGTAAAATTTAGTGTATGAACCGATCCTGGTATGTTGTATTTGAAAGCCGAACTTCAATTCTGCTATGCACAGTGCTGCAGTGTTTGAAGTGAATGAGGTGTGCTTAAGTTTGAGAGTATGTATAGTAAAAGACGATTGTACTATTTTGCAGGGTACGACAGGCGTGGCGTTGGCAGGTATTGAGTTCGGTAGTATGTATAGTAACAGACGATTGTACTGTTTTGCAGGGTACGGCCGGCGTGGCGTTGGCAGGTATTCTCGGATCTGTCCGGGCGATGGGAAGGCCGATGTCTGACATTTCGAAGATGAGGGTTGTCGTTGTTGGAGCTGGAAGGTGCGTATCTGTCTAGTTGATGGGATCGGTGACCTGTCTGCTCTAGGAGCAGTTTTCTGTGAATTTTCAATGAAGTTGTCTTGTAGACAAGGCGTTTTGTACTGACATTGGTGATTGTCATGAAAAGCGAATTGTGCCAAGCGTGTTAACGATGCTTCACTATGGCTTTGTTTTGCAGTGCGGGGCTCGGTGTCGTTAACATGGTGCGGGAATCCATGGCCATGGCCGAGGGTGTGTCTGCTGAAACGCTGAAAAAGGCAGCCGAGAACTTCTGGATTTTGGATAAGGAGGTACGTACTGTTCGAGGCGGTGACTATTGTGCGTGCTTGTAATAACTCAGTGTTTGTTCTGCGTAACACAGGCAAAGTAACCTGGAAACTAGCGGCTATGTACTCGGCGTTTACTGTCAGATGGTGTGTTTGTAGGTGATCATGTTAAATAGTGAAGTGTTTTTGTAGGTGATGACAGCTGTACCCACCGATTTTCGATGCTTAGGTTGGAGCAATGTACATGGCTGATTGTTGTTGAATGTTGATGTCGTCCGTTGTTGGCATTGGCGACGGTGTGCTCATGAATGGATGCGGTGTGTGACGCAGCTGGCATTGATAGCGTTGCAGTGCGAGAGAGCTCGCTACGCGGAATAGATGACGACTGGCTGTGTTTGACGAATCGGTAACTGGCTAGAGGAGGCCGTGCGAAGTAGGTTCTCAGTTTGTTTTTAGCTGTTCTGTCGTTAATGTGCAATGCGTTTTGTGCTGATGTTTGGTGGCGACTGTCGTGCATGTCTTTTTTGGTGTAATGGTTGCTCAGGGTCTCGTGACAGAGGAGAGAAAAGACATGGATCCTGATGTGAAGGATTACGCAAGATCTGTCAACGGAAGCCTTGCTCTTCCGGAAGGTGCAGCACTTCTTGATGTGGTACGTTTCCTTGACCATCGCTGTATAGTGGACTTCTCATCTCATGCTGTATGTTGTATACCTAAGTACTATCAACCCATTGATTGGCATAACGAAGCGTTGATGATGGCGAAGATTCCTGAATGACTTGGTTTCTTTATCTTACTTCCTCGTGCAGGTGAAGAAGGTGAAACCTGATGTTCTGCTCGGTCTCTCTGGCGTTGGAGGCATCTTCAACAAACAGGTAATTTGCGTCAACCGATATGCGTTTTTCTCTATCAATGATCAGCTGTGTGATTGGCATGGTGTCTAAACTGTGTTAGAATCTCGTTGTGGTACGTTCTAACGGATATGTTTTCGGCGTGTCTTATCAGATTCTTGAGGCCATGAAGCATGAGAGGAATCACAGGCCCGCTGTTTTCGCGATGTCCAACCCGACAAGCAATGGTAAATTTTCCTAACTTTGGAACTGAATAATGTTTTGATCGGTCAGACTGTCCCCATTCCATATCTATTTGCTTGGACATGGCGTTTTCGCAGGTGGGGTATGTGTGCAGGGTCCCTAGGAATGAAGTTGCCAAGGCGGGATTTCGTCCATCTTGTGCTTTCTTTGGAACCCGAAATGATCTTAGAAGTAAAACGGTCAGATCGCATGCAGCTTGTATCCAGGTCCCCGCGTGTATAAGAGGAAATATGATGTTTGGGAGTGCTTTCGTGGGTACATGTACGTATGTATGTATGCGGGTCTCTTTCGAGGCACGTTGTGGAGGCTGTGCGTTCCGTGTCAGGATTTGCTGAGCACTTCACGACCGAGTTTGCGTGCAATTGGTTCCTCTGCCTGAAGAGAACATGGAATTTTGTAGGCCATGTAGATGGTATTTTGCGAAGCATGTATGTAGGAGTTGGTTAGGCTAATAGCCGGAATGTGAAAGCACGTATGTGGCAGGGTTTATTTCGGGGGCAAGTGGGGCACTGGTAGCCAACGGTTTGCTGGCAAATGTTTTGGGCTTTGTGTTGCACTGCTTGGAATCTGAACTTGAGAGTTGAACTGGGTTTGTTGTTGTGCAGCTGAATGCAGCTCCACGGACTGCTTCAAGATTTTGGGAGGGAACTGTGTGTTCGCCAGCGGAAGCCCATTCCCGGATGTCGACCTCGGTGAGTTCCTCCTGGTTGTCATTTCACATGCCGCCGCCGCCGGTGCTTTGTATGTGGAGTTTTTTGGGAAAGAAACATGTCGGGCAATGGCATCTCTCTTCAGAAATATTAGGGGTGAGTGGTGTGTGCGTTTAGAGCGTCAGAGGGGTCCTATTCATCGACGTGAATAGAGGAGTTGCAGGGTACATCTGATCCATGGAGGTTAATGGAGATGCTAGGATGAATCTACAGGGGACAAAAACCGGGTGAATGAAATTGTGGAAGAGATGGGAATGGAGGCATACCTGAAGATATAGACACGAATTATGTAGGAGAGGATTTGCTACCACGACCTGAATCCTTGCGCAGCAGTGAGCAGCTTTCACAGGGGATAACGACTGTACTCGGAGGGGATCAGATCGCATGGTGATTCTGGAAGCACACAATTGAGAGATGGAGATCGCAAGACGAGGCACGAATAGTATAGTCTAGCAGTTTTGGAACGGTTTGAGCATTTATCGTCGTCTTAGGTCTTTTGAATCGAAATCATCTACATCAGTTGGGCCCATGTTTGCTCATCATCTACATCAGTTGGGCCCATGTTTGAGCATTTATGAGCCGGGTTTTTCAGGTAACCGGGTGGCCCTTTCAAACGCAGTGCTGTTTAAGTGAAATAGTGATTTTGAATCTGGCGGATGTTGTTGCTTGCAGGTAGCGGCGCCGTGGGAAAGGCAAACCAGGGCAACAACATGTATCTCTTCCCAGGGTGAGTTTGTTTTCCTCTTGGCAGCGACATGTTTTTTTCCTAGGGTGAGTTTATCTTCCTCGTCTTTTCGTATTGGGATCAAGCTGTGAGCACTTTTTCACTTTACAGGAAGGCAGATGTTGCTGTCTGAACGTATTGCATAGGTGAACAGAGGGAAGTATTGTGTAGTATCTAACAGAGGGACGGTATATTGGGGAAGTAGTGTAGTGTCTTCGAAGATCGATGTTATGTTGATATCTGTTTGACAGAAGAATAATTTGGTAAGGAAAGGCATTGTGGGAATATGCTGATCTGATATGTTGGTTGTTTCTGTTCGATGATGTTTCCTTGTACAGAATTGGGCTGGGAACGTATTTGGCTGGAGCTCGCCTCGTTACGGATGGAATGCTTCATGCAGCAGCGGAGAGGTAATTGAGCACTCCCTCAAGGATCCTACTCGGTGTAATCAACGATTCCAAATTATATTGAATGTCATGACAATTGAGTTACAACTTCGCTTTCGTACTGATTCCAAATTATATTGAACGTCATGACAATTGAGTTACAACTTTGCTTTCGTACTGATTGCCCTGAATCTCGGATTTCTTCCTTTGTGAGAATTCGGAGGACCAAGATTCATAGGGGTTCCCAGCAAATGGCCCAGTGGTAAGAGAACTTCACAGCAGCCCCACACTACGAAGAATCGTCTGGTGATATGCTTGCTCTTGTCAACTAGAGCTGTGTTGCGCAGGTGGCTTCCTACTGATCGTGGTGTCTGAATTTCTGAGTTGAAATCATCCTCAGTATGGTCTGTTCGCACAAGAAAGAGTGGCATTGATGATTGCAAACTCGATCTCAGCTTTTAAGTTTTGTACACAGTTCGAGTAGAAATCCATGGATGTCCTGTAAGACGGGGTGACAAGGTCTGGGCTGCGTTCGGCTGTGTTAGTAAATGAACTAAACTTCTCGTTTTGGGGAGCTTTGACGGGTATGGAAGCTGGTACTTCCAACCATTCGAGGCGCGAGGAGTGTGCTAATGTTAATTGGCCGTATTGATGTTGTGTGCTAATGTTAATTGGCCGTATTGATGTTGTGATTGACTGGCAGGTTGGCGTCCATGATGTCTGCTGAAGATGTTGCGAAGGGCGTTATTTTCCCACCTGTGACCGATATTCGAGCGGTGGCTAAGGAGGTCGGTGCCGCGGTGGTTAAAGCCGCTGTAGACGAGGACTTGGCAGAAGGAACATGGAGTGCCGATGTCAGGGATCTCAGAGCTATGTCGCAGGTATGTTTGCGGAAGGCAAAAGGAGTACGATCTTGGTACGGGTAGTCTTTTGTGGTTGTACTAGTGCAGAATAGAATAGCGTGCTGTCGTATGCTGTTGCAGGCCCTCTTTGTTGTGTGCTGTATACTAGGAAGTCACTAGGGCTCCATTGCAGCGCAAAGGTGGCGTTTAATGTCTTTCTGTAGGCGTTCACTTTGATGTGTTTGGGTGTTTTGTTTTGCTTCGTGTGCCCCGTTGGGGCGCGGAATTGGTTTGCAAAACAACGAACGATACTGACAGCGATCTGTTAATCTTTTGTTGTGCAGGATGAAATTGTGGAGTACGTGGAGCGGATGATGTGGTCGCCTGCGTATTCGCCGTTGATCTACAGCAAGTCCAAGGAATCCATTTAGGCTATTCACGCAGCGTGTGCAGCCTCACGAACCCATTGCGTGATCCATGTGATTATTTCATCTTTCATCTGGTCGATCATTCGAGATTATCGTTCTGGGGAACTTGGGCTGCTCGGCAGTTTTGTTCCAGTTTATCCGTCAAGCGCTCAAGGAGAGGGGATTGACAACATATGATTTCAATGATCTGAGCGTAGGCAGTAGGGTGAAGTTGTTGTCGAAGGGTCGGACTTCAAGTTTGCAGTCGCGAAGTTCATATTCAAGAGAGGCTTTTCAGCTCCGACCTGAAGCGTGGTTTGGACGACCAGTGCTGGAGGTGCTCATGTCCAGTCGGTGACTTTGGAACACGACCCTCTGTGTTCAGAAGGCGAACATGCCTATTTGATCATCATCACTATTGCAAGCCTTCTGTGCATGTGCTTCCAGAATATGCTTGGTGTCCTCCGAGGTTAGACGTTAATGATTTCTTGTTGAACGCAGAGATTTGTTTTTTTTTATGATTAATGTGTGGATAATAACTGGGTCGCCAATCGCTCCACTTGGAGGGCTGGAGGTCCGATGGGCTCCATTCAAGAGGATCGATTTGAGCATCTCGGCCGAAGATAAAGTCGGAGATGTTGGCCACTGACAGGACGATTTTTGTGTGGGTTTTTATCGAGAGCAAGCCTGTAAACGTGCTGCTGGAAATTGGCGAGGGCTCTTGATGCTGTTGCATGGAGTCTGGGACCTTCAACTTGGTGTTTAGATTTTTAGGAGACGCGTGATGCCGATCATCGCCATCAGAGCAGTTATTTAGGTGTGGAGTGACTAGACGCAGTGAAATCCATTGAAGACGTTGAAGTTCGTGTTTGTGTTGCTGAGTACGTGATGAACGGAGAGACGTCCGGTGAGAGATTTGTATAGAGAGCCAGAAGGATGATAAAATTCCGAGAAGTGTGACTGGTATTCGTTTCCGAGAAAGGTGCGGTATATACATGACGTGTTTGTCAACAGACATGATGGTAGTGTGAGGTCGGTGCCATTCAGGAATGTGTAGCTGGATCTGCGATTTTGGATATTACGATGCAGTTTTCTTGTCGAAGTTAATCGCTATGGCAGTTTTCTCGAATTTCGAATCTGTTCTCTTGCGATATTGCATCTCCGGCGCCTGTGTATTGGCCATGGGAGTTGGCAGGCGATTGATCTGCACTTGTTCACACTTTCTCTGAATCCTCGTAACTTGTCGTCACTGGCTGTGTTAACGAGGCGAATATTTGTTTTTGGCGATGCCATGTGTCAAGTGATTGCGTCAATATGTCATGGTCGTCTTTTGGCTGATGCGCTGTGCTTGTTTTGTAAGATACTTCCGCCGTGGTGATGGATATCGTTGTGCACTGAGTTGGTCAATTGTGGTGTGCTGTCTGCTCTGTCTATGGACAGTTGGTAAATTGTTGAATTGTGGTAAATTGTCTGCATTTCAAGCAGGGTTGTGATGTGCTGTGTCTTGTTCTGAAAGATACTTCCGCCTTGCTAATGGAGATCGTAGTTTACGTTCATTGTGGTATGATGTCTGCGTAGGCTATGGGCAGTTTGCAAATCGTAACTTTTGCTATGCTGTGGCTGCTTTGACCATGGACGATAAGCGCTCTCAAGCAGGCTTGTGTCTGCTGATGACTGAGGATCAATAGTTTGAGCATTCAGCAACACGTTGTAAAGCTTGCCTCTCGGCCTTGCGGTCCCGGCTTCATGTCCAGTCTGATTTCTATACCACGGGAAAGTCTGAAAATTACCGGATGTACTCAATCCAACGCTCCTCCCATTATGGTTTGGACTCTGGACGGCATTTATGGTAGATTAGTAGGCATCACATCTAATCACAGAAACGGATGGCAGTTTGAATATGGCCACGGGACTCGCTAGTGAAGGGATATTTCGTTGTTTATTGTCTCCAGTATATGACAGAGGAGTTTTCAGTTGGCCTTGTCGCGTTCTGTCCATGCAATCTCAGAGTCCGTGGGTGATGTGGTAGTGAGTAGGAGGTTGGATGCTAATACGTGTATGCTAGTATATGACCAACTCGAGAAAATCGCTTGCATGATTACGCAGTCCTTGGACGATAGCTGCAGCTGTCAATGACATGTGGATTCTCAAATGGACTCGCGACTATCACCATAGACTTGCGAGATCCTACGAAACGTAAGGCGGGGTAAGGTGTATAAAATGTTCACGTGTCTTTCGCAGGCGGAGTTCAGTATCCCTGACAGCATTTTTGCCGAGTCGTTCCCAGCCTCTCTGTCCCATGATCAGACTGTCTTCGTTCTGCACAATCATCGGAGTCAATGTTCTACAAGTCCGTGGATACTCTTTGGTGTGTAGCCCCATTGCTCAATGATCTTTCAATTGCAGCTAACGACTGCCTTTTCCACGTGTGTTTTTTCCTTCTTCGCAAATATGTGGGCCTTCTGGAGATGGTTGCGGTATATGCAGTGGGGGTACTCGAGGTGGTGCCAACAATCTTGTGGTGTTCTAAAGCGTGCCAATAAATGTTGATTTCAATCTCGATTACATCGTTGCCTCGTGCATTTGCGAGCAGTGTACCCATGTACTTTACAGATATTCATTTGGAAGCCTCTGGAGACTGGTGTCAGTGGTAGTACCCATGTATAATCGTGCGTTGTCCACTGTCTCAGGTTGGCTCCCAGCAGAGTAGGATGTTCGATGCGATTACTTGCCTGATTAGGCAGTACTTGGACGATAGCTGTAGCTGTTGTACCGACGTTGCAAAGGGACTCGCAACTACTTCTATAGGCGTGCAAGACTTGCAAGAACCTACCAAACGTAATGCGCGGTACGGTGTGTACGGTGTTCTTACCTATGTTCGATTGGAGGCCGTTGTTGTCCTGGTGGGTGCTTTGTACCCAAGTAGTGTACTCCTGTACTGCGTAGGATGTACCGGTGTCTAGTCGTACGTAGCACTCTCTCAGGCTGGGTTCCAGGTGCCGAAGACAAAATATTGACAGCTTGCATGTACTGCATTTAGGAGCGTGCTGAGGAGCGTACGGCGATCGTAACCCTTGGGAGTCTGGGTGGATGGTGGTGCTACGAAACGCCGCAGTATGCCACAGGCTAGACCTCCCCCTGCAATCCGGATGTGCCTGGACGCATCTTCATGGGGTCCGGCCGCGGATTAGCGATCAGGTTCTTTTTCGTAAATTAAATCTACACTTGTGTTCTTCTCTCAAATTCTTTTTGCCTTTCACTCCTTCCTACCACTATTCCTAAGACTATATATAGATGGGAGGAGATATCCCATGAGCAAAGTCCCCTGCAAGCATAGGGCCTCGCAAACGAAATAAATAGAGTTCCCCCCGCCCCAACAGCTTTAGTCAGAGACGGGGCAGGAGGGCCGGCGGTGGGCAGGAGGGCCAGTCATATAATATCTGTTCGCAGAAACAACTGTTCCAAAACAGTTCCTCCTGGGGCCATGGTCCACTTCTCGAGGTTTTGTTCTGGTTTCGAATATGCATGGGTCCTTGCCATCTCATCTGAAAATCTCACGGCCCTTGTGCGACCACGTAGGAAAATACACGAAACATAAACTAAAGCGACGATAGTGGGACACGGCCCCTGTATACATGAAACTGTTGCTAAATAGAACTCGGCACTTGCTCTGTTTTCTGCTGGATTGGACCCTCCGATTTATTGGTGGGGCGCAGCCGGAAAACGAGGCCAAATCCCTGTATCCCGTTATGGGGACCTCCGTGTTCTGTGACACTCCTTGCCACCACCGATTGCCTTGGATCGTAGGGCGGCCAGTCTCTCCATTTTCACGTTGGCTTTTTTAGGCAGGGCATGAATCGGTGTTTCCCCACTGGCGCGGTGCACATGTTCACCTTCTTTTGTCTGCGAGTCCTGTTTGGGGCGGTGCATATCAAGCTAGAGAGGGGGACCTCCAGGCCCGTTGTAGATACGGCGGTGACGAATCAAAAACAGAAATGGAGAGGGCAAAAACAAAAAGGGCGGGACTGTTTGAGAAAGGAAAGCCGTCACCATCGGGGGCAAGGTCCCACTTGCGCAAATTAGGAGATTTCGGCCGTTGATCGTTGCTATCTACGGTCAGTACCTCGTAATTCGTGCAAGTGGGACCTAGCCCCGGGCCTCTCTGCACTCTCCGAAGGTGGAATTCGATAATGAACTTTGTCCCGGGTGTTTTGTCTTTTGTGAATGTAGAGCTCAGTGCAGCTTGGCCGATTATTTATACCCCACACCCGACGGCGACGGGGTCAGTTCGTCTGCGTTATTTTTTCTATTTTTGTCTCCATCTGGAAGAAGTGTTTTGCCCCACGGAGAAACAAGGCCGCACAATGTCGCCCGCCGTCGCAATGTGCTGCGTAGTTCTGAAGACAGGAAGGGGAGCAATGCTAGTGGGACTTGGCCGCGGGTAGGGCGTCCGTGATACCTCACTGCCCTTTCTTTTACAGATCGCGGGGGCCATTACCCGGCTTGGATGGTCTGAGAAACTACCGTCATCCCCCGAACACAACGCACCCGTGTTTTGGCTGTATCTGGCCGGAAATATAACTCGTATACATTCATTTTTAGGGTGCGATAATGTTTTTGGGGAAACTACGTGGGAGTCGCAAAATGAGGTATAATTGCACCATGGGCCAAGATACACTTTCCAATTGGCCCGTGACGGGCGGCCGAATAGGCAGGAGCATCTCTGTCTCAGAATTTTTGGTTTTCTTTTGTAGAGGTCCCCACCAACAGATTGGAGCACTTGGTAAAAAAAAAAAAAAAAAAAAAAGAGTTTTAGTTCCACGGCCCGTATCACCACAAGCAATCAGAGCTGGGTCGCGAAGTAGCCCTTCCGAGATACGAGAACTGGAAAAGCTTTTTTGTTAAGGCGGCTCGCTCGGCAACCCTCCACGTGCTCAAAAGACGGAAAATATGGCTGTGTATAATTCCATTTTCTGGCAGAAGGTTCATTACCATTTTGCACATTTGGTCAGTGCACTAGATGACAATCGGTGGAAGGCTGCACACCTAGATGTGCCTACGCGCACATCATGCTGTGGTTTCTCAAATTGGAGCCTCGTCATAATTATTCGTCCTACCGTTTGCACCCGAATAGAACGCCTGGTCATTATCGCCGCATCAGGACCGAACGTTGTGCCAATACAGCTTTAATGATAGGGCTTCGGGAAGTTCGGGTTAAGTCGGTAGGTTGTCTTTTTCTTGCTTCGTCGATGCCTGTAGTTCCACTTCTTCTGGCCCTCGTGGTTTTGTTGAGTCTCCCTTTTTTGTTGATGCTACTCGTTACTTCTGCATGGTGCCGGTCTTATTTTCATATCCATCTCTCAAGAGATGGCGCCGGTCTGATTTTTGCAAATATATCAGGATCGAGCGCGGCGAGTTCTAGCCAAGAATACCGGTAATGAAATCATGACAGATTCAACCGAATGATAAAGCCTGGCACGTGTAGAATCTAGATCCTTGTGTTTAGAAGATCGTACATTCTCTCTCTCTCTCTCTCTCTCTCTCGTGTGTGTACAGGACTTCAAAAAATCGGGGAAATGTGCCCCTAAAGCACTACTGTTATCCTCAGCAAAAGATGACGTTAGATCCCTTGGAAACGAACAGTCTGTATAACGCCAAGTGCTTTTTGTTTCGTTCTTTCCTTGAAGCAGTAGCTGTCTGTATAACAACTGTGATATATGGAACAGACAGGTTTGAAAGGTGAAATTGACAATATATAGCTTAGTTTCCCTAATAAAAAAAACAAATCATTGTCTAACGAAACAAAAGAAACAGACAGGATTGCAAGACCTTGCCCCTCAGTGCCCTCACTCAGTTTTTCCCCATGCACCTGCGAACTACCGGGTAACGCGGTGTTTCCTTTTTTTTTTTTTTTTTTTTTTTTTGGCCTTTCGAACGTACGTGGCTCCAGACAGTTGTGATGGATGGGTGTTTTATCATCGTTAGTATCGACTCTGCAGAGTCTGCACTCATGCAAGGGAAATCATATATGCCCCTCTTCATGGCATGCTTTTTCCTCTATGAATCTGACCGGAATGCCACCTTGGCCTGGATGTATCTGACCGCAGCTACTTTAAGAGTTCAGTCGAAGAAGTCTTGCATGCTCTAGAAACGGACCTGAGTGTGTTAATCCGCAGCTGCCATGATTTATATAGCGGTATGCAGGGTCCGTGCCTCGTATGGAGGTAATCTGATGAGAAGGTCAGTCTAATGACGCCGTGGACGAAACATATAATTCGAATTTATCAATTAACTACGTCCGAACAAATTGTCTTGCTTTTGGGGGGGGGAAAAAGAAATTAAAAAAAATTGTCTGACACATTTCGAGCACTACAGAAGCAGACGCAAAAAACAGCTCAAAAGTGCTCTTCGCCAACTCCAGGAACAGTCAGACGAGTATTTGCGATTGTTTCCTCCTGCGATCGTTATTAATAACACTGCACCAGCAACACTGGCCGGTTCAGAGGCTATTTTGGCCAAGCAGCCAGCTCATGGGCCTACCTATCCGTAAGAGGGGTACCCCCATCGCCATGCCAGTAACAACATTGGTAGCTTAGGAACATGAGCCTACCTATCCGTAAGGGGTCCACTGGGGCACCCTGGCAGCTCGCTGAACGGAACTCTGGCACCGATTGTGGCCAGCCCTAACCGGCAGTGGCCCTTCCGGTTATGATATTATCACTGAATACGCGAATAGGCTTCCATAATAATTCGTAATGTTTTATGTGCTTATATTTTGCCTGCGTTAGGAAGTCGATCATTTGTTCACCCAACTGTTGGATTCATTCAAGCAGATATAACGAAGCCACAGACGTAGGTACATCCAGGGATGATCCCTCGTCAACCGAAAAGATTGTGGCTGTCACGACGTGGTTGAAGTGCGATGAGTATATGATGTACTGATGCGTGTCCACATATACTTGTACTGATGCGTGGCCACATATACTTGTACTGATCATTCCATTTTAACTATCTTTTCAATTCCACAGCATATAGATATTAGATACCCACATTTTTTCAATTACAATTTCGTTTGACTAACCTTGAAGTTAAATCCCTTACGCATACGCATTGGATTCTTTGTCTGTTGCCCGCATCCTTTGTTCATTGCCTGGGATTCTCGAAATTCACTCACATCGGGATGGGTATCTGGAATTGATCTTGAAAGAAAAAGAAAACAAAATAAAATATGCAAGCCTGGCAGATACCCACCGACTTCAGTGCATATTAACCCCGTCACGAAAATATGCAAGCCTGGCAGCCACCCACCCACTTCAATGCATATTAACCCCGTCACTGGTCCCCACTCGTAGAAGACGAATCCAGACGCAAGTTCTTTTTGAAAGCCCAGGTTGTTGTAGAGGTTGGATTTCTAGACATGTGAGGGGTACCTTCGACACTTGGCCATGTGGTATTCTTATGGAACCCCGTCACTGGTCCCCACTCGTAGAAGACGAATCCAGACGCAAGTTCTTTTTGAAAGCCCAGGTTGTTGTAGAGGTTGGATTTCTAGACATGTGAGGGGTACCTTCGACACTTGGCCATGTGGTATTCTTATGGAACCTCCCTTCCAAATTACCGCAGTCGTAGTTTTCCCCCAGCGCACCTCGACTACTACCACGGTCCTAGAGCAGCTCTACTCCCACGGACTACTACCACGGTCCTAGAGCAGCTCTACTCCCACGGTCCTAACTCATTAAGGACCATCACCTTGCAGTCTATTACAGACAGAGGTCTTACTCCGTCAAAAATCTCGTAAACTCTCAGGCCGTCAAAATCTTGTAATCTCTTACTCCGTCAAAATCTCGTAATCTTATTAGAAGGGACGCTGGGGGCTGGGGCCAATTCCCCGCATTTAAGAATAAAAATAAGAAAAAGAAGGAGAAGATAGTGGAGAAGGGAGAGAGGGACAGGGAAAACGAAAACTTGAAAAGGGGAACAAGAAATGAAGTATTGTAGATATTTAACCCAGTATACATGAGAAGTGAAACGGTCTTCACCTTCATAGTAGCAGATGCAAATCCCAGGGCTTGATCCCTAGACCTGCCCTGAACCCGTGTACAGTGCTTACCTGTAGGGTAGGAGTCGTGTAGCTTATGTGTGATCGTAGATGCTGTAGATCTAAAGCGTCAACCTTAGTCGTAGCTGCTGCAGTATGGAAAGGGCAAGTACGAAGATCTAGAGTCTTCTAGGACTGCCTCTTCGAGAGTTTCAGAAGCAGTTCGTAGGCAAGTGGGCAGACTTACCAGGTCTAGTCAGCGGTACCCAGTCCCAGGCGCACCTTGTGACTTTGTCCAGTCAGCAAGTACCATGTGGGACTGTGTGCATCCTAGGCCCGAAGGAGAGGAGTAGACCAGCGACCAACTGAAGTATAGGCAGCGTCCAGTTATTCATTCATTCAGACTGTGAGCCGTAAGGAAGCGCTGCCTGAGTGACTTGTGCAAGGAGGTCTGCGAGTGCCTGAGGAATGAAAGGGAGACGAAGCGAGACGAAGCAGCCATAGCCGCTAGTTAGTGGTAGAGGTAGCAAGCAGCCATAGCTGCGGTAGGTTAGAGTTAGACTACAGTGTGTTTTTGTTCGAGTGTGCAGTGCGTTATGTGCGTGAGTGGGACATCCAGGGAGATCCAGAGTAGTGTGCGTGTGAAAAGTTGCAGAGAATTCAGCGTGGAAGGGTGTTGTGAGGGTGCACAGGCGCCATAGGCATTTCAAATTTCAAGCAAGTGGAATCTGAGTTGTGTTCATGACCACGATGAGTTTTGTGTGGGCGTCTGGCCCCGGTGTGATTGTCATCTGTTTTCATGCATGCTGAATAAGGAAAAAGACGAGTCTGATTGCATTGGTATCTAGGCAGAGGTTGTTGGTCAGTGCCTAGATAAGTTGAAGCTGAACTTAAAAGGTCCGAAAGTTAGAAGAACCTATAGTCAGCATCCTCGTAGGCAATCACACGATGCAAGTCAAGGATTATGCCGAGAGAGTCTATGCATACTTTTGCCTAGAGAAAGACGGGAAGGCAGAGAGAAATCTCGATTCCCTTACTCTCCTCGTAGAAGACAATCTCTCATTTCATATGGTTCAGGAATGGACTTGGGAGAGGAAGCAGGAGCCACAAGCACGAGTGTAGACTTCCTATTCCATCAGGTGGAGTCAAGACTGCTCGCCTATTTCATGTATCACGGTTACACAGCCCCTTAGTACATTGCTGCCTCATCGCTCCTGCATTCCACAAGAGTCAATTGACCCTCGCGTTGCCAAGTTGCTGGAAGAGTATGCATATTTATTTGAGCCACCTACCGGAGTAGTGCAACGGCCAATAGACCAT